>VBSM01003176.1:76541948-76553294 GCA_008086735.1 Cheirogaleus medius | reverse complement strand
ATGCAGTGGAGTCCTGTGAAGGCTTCCACCGCGGTTCACGTGCTGTGCTGTAGGGACGCAGGTCTGGGGTAAGGGGCGGGCTAAGAACAATCGGGACTAACGGGCATAAAAAGTAGCTGAGCGACTCCCAGGCCCCGCGCGGCCTGCTGGACCTGCCTAGAGAGGCCCGTTTCCTCCCCGCGCAGCTCTGTCCCGGCGACCACGGCGGCTCCCAGTGGCGCGGCCATCAGCGCATCCCACTCCGCACTCTGCAGGAAAAGGCCCGTCTGATGTCACACACAGGCCTGGCCGTTCTGCCAAGTCCGTCACCCCCGCGGCCCCACGGCATGTGCTCCTCGGTGCTGACCCTCGCAGAGCCTCTAATGAGCCCTGCGTGGCCCCGCGTGGCGCCCTGTCCTCCGGGCCTGGTCGTCTGCCTCCTCTGGAACCGGCCCTGAGAGCCTGTGTTGGCCCCTCACCAAGCAGGCCGCACCGTGGCCGGGAGGCGGCGGGAGGCAGGCGGGTGATGGAACATATGCAAGTTGTTTACTTTGTCCATAAAGCAGTGACCACACTCTGAGGGGAAATTGCCTTGTTAAAAAAACGATTCTGTTCCTCATCACTCAGTGCCTGGCTCTGCCAGCTGCAGGGACTTGCTTTCCAGCAATTAAAATAAACAATTCCACATGGGCACAGTCAACCTTGCAGGAAAAAAGGTGTCGGGAAATAAAGATGTCACAGAATTCAAAATAAAATGTGTTTAAGAGCAGCGTGGCTCTCTTGATGTGGAAAGTGGCTTTTCTTGGAGCTCTAGAGTCTGACAACTGTAGAACTGGAAGAGAAGGTAGTGTTCGTGCGGCCACCTCCGTGCTTCATGGGGAAGGAAACCCAGGATTGGGTTTTCAGCATCACAGGCTGGTTGGCGGGAGAGCTGAGACGACCAACCTGCTCCCGACTCCCGGTGCTGTCCCGGTCCCCTGGAGATGACCAGTGTGAACCGCAGTGGGCACAGAAGGCTCCAGGAGGCAGATCTACCGCCAGATCCGGATTTAGAGGACCGGGTGGAGATGGCTGCAGGTCGAGGGACAGTGGGACTGGAAGGGAAGGTGGGGCAGGGGCAGGGGTGAGCAGCTAGGACTCCTGGGGCCGGAGGGGGACCCGCCTGATTGATAGGTTTGGGGAACAGTGAGACTTAAGGTTGGGTAGCATATTGGCCAGAGTAATTATTGCAGGAACCAGGCTCCATGCTAGCTAGCTAAAGCAGAAAGGACACTTGGACCGTGGGCAGGATAAAGAGACAGTCTCCACGCTGAGCTTCCAAGAATGACTCCCTTAGCTACACTGCGGAAGTAGGTCACCAAGAAAGTGGAGGCCTTGGTCATGCCCAGGCAGCCGCCACATTCAGAAACTGCCTACAAACCAGGAAGTCACTGCTTCCAAAGCAGAACCCGCTGTCCTGGCCACAGCCCACACCAGCAGAACGGATGCTTCACAGCCAGCTTCACACCACACACCTGAGCTCTGACTCAGACTCTCACCTGAGTGCATCCGACAGGAGGAATTGAACTACAACCGGGACTCTAGCTGCAGGAGGGTCAGGGAAATGCGCTTTTCACTCTTGCTTGTGCTGTTTACAAAAGGAGCACTCACAGGGGTTTGGAGTGGATGTTGAACAAGCCGACCCACAGCATTCCCTGCACACGGAGAGCCCGGAGCCACGGGAGCTTGCGTTTGTGTGGTCAGAAGTAGAGAGTCGTCGATCATTTCTTGGCCAGAGAAGAGTCATGAAGAAAGTAATTTTTAAAAGATTTCCTTAAAAACATTCTGCAGTCTAGATTGTCATCAGGAAGTCTTGGGTAAGAAGGAACGTGTAGGAGACTGTTGCTGTAATACGTGCGAGAGACAACGAAGGCTTGGAGCAGGTTGACAAGAGCAGGGAGGAAGAGAATCATCACTAACTGCACATTGAGGGGATTTGATGACTGAGGAAATGGGAAACGAAGTGGCCCTGGCACCTCCCCCAGCACGTGGCACATGGTAGGTGCCCGTGCACGAGAAGAACAAGTCCAAGATGGTAAGTGATCATCAAAGGCCAGTGATCAAATAACTATTTAAAAGAATGAGAGTCAATAAGCTTTGCTGTTCTCCCCTCTTTGTGACCAGTAGCATGAGAAATATAATAAATAGAGCACTTTACAAAGAGTCAAAAGGTCCAGGGAAAGACTGAAGCTATTGAGGAGTACAGGAATGGGAGAAATGGGAGACAGCGAAAAATAGAGCTGCTTCTCCGGCAGAAGTGAGGGTTCTAGGACTATACCTGCATTGGGGGAACAAGCTGAAGCCCCAGGTGGGCTTGTTAACCCCTTCTCTGCCCGCAGCCCCCCCGCAGCCAGGCGGGGGGTCCAGCTCCAGACAGCAGCGCCACAGCAGAGCGCACACAGTTTCTCCCAGAGACCGCACGCAGCCGCAGCGGAGCTTTCTTCCTTCTTCTGTCCTCCCACCCCACTTCCTCAGACTCCATTGCAATAGAGAACCAGAGTGTACATTTTTTAAAAATCAAAGAACCAGACATAACTGAAAATCCAAGTGCTGACATAGATTTGCAGTACTCTCAGTGCGTGCAAATAAAGAAGATAGACGTGTTAAACCGAGAGGCCACTAGACAGAGCACAGAGATGATAAACGAACTCAAGAATAATCTCCCCGAAGTATACGACTGACAAGTGGAGGAGAAGGTATACGCAAAGACAAACACACCAGGTCTCCTGGGCAGGGTTGAATCTGCAGATTGAAAACACACGCCATGTTCTTGGAGATTTCAATAATGAAATTTCTGTGCCAAGAAAAACTAAGAAATCTCTAAGCATCCAGGAAAACACAAATCAACAGCAGAAACAAATTCGACTGGCCTCAGAACTCTCACAACCACAATCAAAGCCATGAGACAATGGAGTAATGTCTGCAAAGTTCCGAAGGCAAGTGTGACCTAAGACAATTATGCCCTGCCAAGATGCCACTCCAACAGAAGGGCAACAGGCAGACATCTCTAGACAACACCATGAGTCTTCTCAAAAAAATATTCCACAATAAAACCTTACCAACTGTAGATGAATCATGATTTAAAAGCAAAAACCATTAAGAGTAGGGAAGGCCTGATAAAACACTGACAAGGGAGTGTGGAATCCACTTATATATTGAGTAAAACTGAATAATTATGAGAAGACATAATTATAGAGCACAGTGTGTTAGAAACCTAGGAAATATTAAAATAATCGTATAATCTACAAAATTTGGAGGGGGGTCAGATGGATGAAGTATTAACATTTTCATCTTTCATAACAGGGAGTTGATCCATATTGTCTGAAATTGATTCATTAAGTTATAAATACCATACAAACAATAACCCCAGCCTCTTCTCTTTTTTTTTCCCCCATAATTACTCTTTCCTTAATCCTGGAGGGATTGTTAAAAACCAATCCTCCTGTGATGAATAAACTTTTATGTAACAGTGGTGCATCCTTCAGTTTCTTCACTTGACTTCAACTAAAATTGAATCCCGGCCGGGCGCGGTGGCTCACGCCTGTAATCCTAGCTCTCTGGGAGGCCGAGGTGGGCGGATCGTTTGAGCTCAGGAGTTTGAAACCAGCCTGAGCAAGAGCGAGACCCCATCTCTACTAAAAAATAGAAAGAAATTAATTGGCCAACTAAAATATAGAAAAAATTAGCCGGGCATGGTGGCGCATGCCTGTAGTCCCAGCTACTTGGGAGGGTGAGGCAGAAGGATCGCCTGAGCCCAGGAGTTTGAGGTTGCTGTGAGCAAGGCTGACGCCACGGCACTCTAGCCCCGGCAACAGAGTGAGACTCTGTCTCAAAAAAATAAAAAATAAAAAATAAAAAAAAATAAAATTGAATCCCTAAAAAATTAAAAACTGCCGCTATCATGATTCCAAGTGATTTTGTTTATTAACCATTTCAACTATATGAAAGGAAAATATTCAGTTAATGTTCTTATTTAAGAGCGATGGCGTAGAAATATGAAACACATTTCTTCGTGTTTAGGACTGTTTACATTTCTTATAATAAGCATTGCTTTATAAACACAAGAAAGTAATTTATCATTTAGTACAATATAAAGACTTGCCAAGGTGATAACCAGAGTTCGTTTCGGGTGATGGGAACGTGGATGAGACTCACCTGTGCAGTTGCTTTTGAAAAAAGTCCAGACTCGAAGGCCCTGGCAGGACTTCCAGGATCCCGCCTGTCATACTCTCTGCTTACTTTTTCAGCCTCAACTCTCTTCTTTCCTGCCCATCAGCTTCGAGCTTCCATGCTCTCGCCATTTCCCGGCCAGCGCACGCTCTCCCACCCCGCCTCTGCGGTTCTGTTTGCACCACCCCTGCCCCAGCCGCCCGCCACCTGCTCCCTCTCCTGGTTAATGCCCGCTCGTCGTTGTTTTAAAAATTTATTATTTTTAGTGTAGTAAAATACATATAACACAAAATTTACCATTTTAACCATTTTTAAGTGTACAATGAATGCAGGTGCACTGAGTGCATTTACAGTGTTGTACAACCATCACCACTTTCAATTTCCAGAACTTTCTATCATCCCAAACTGAAACTCTCTGCCCTTTGAACAGCTCCCCACACCTCCCCTCCTTAACCCTGGTCACTGCCATTCTGCCTTCTGTCTCTACAAATCTACCTATTTCAGGTACTCTTATGAGTGGGATCGTATGGTGTTTGTGCTTCCACATCTGGCTTATTTAATGTAGCATAACACTTTCTAGGTTCATCCATGTTATAGCATGTATCAGAATTTCCTTCCTTGTTAAGTTGAATGATATTCCACCGCATGTCTATACCACATTTTGTTCATCCATTCACCCGTGGATGGACATTTGGATCATTTCCACCTTTTGAATAATGCTGCTATGCGCACTGATGTACAAGTCCTACTGCTTTTAAGAATTTCCCTTGGATATCATCTTCAGAATGCCTGATTTCCTTGTTTGGGGTTGGGTACCCACCCATGGTGTTTTCGTGGTATCTTGTGCACACACCATCCCGTTTGTCAGGTTATATCACGACTGCTGGTGTATACGTTCTGCTCCCATCTTCGCCCGCTAGACCACAGGCTTTTTGAGGACAGGGATTACTTCACTTGACTCAGCATCCCTGGTGGTTCACCTAATGCCCAGAACAGGTAGCAGTCAATCATATTGGGCTGAGAGATTTATTGGGCACGGTTGCTGCACATTCTAGTAACATAGCTGAACCACTATTGTCAGGGAACGTAAGAATCCCATAGACATTCTACAATAGTACGCAGACCTATCAAAGCCCAGAGCTGGTAAGGAAAGGGGGAGCCTAAGCCAGGAAACCAAACAGGCAAGGGGAGTGAGATAAGGACTCTGAAGATGTCATATCCCTGGGAGGTATTATGGCAGGAGACCTCCCCTGTTTCCTTGTTACTGAGTATTTGACATTCTCAAGAATTTTCAGGTGCATAGTGTGTTAGTCAGGATTCTCCAGAAATGCAGAATAATTAGGATATATATATATATATAATGAGAGAGAGAGAGAGAGAGAGATTTATTACAAACAACTGGCTCACATGACTATGGAGGCTGGCAAGTCCCAAGACCTGCAGGGTGAGTTGGCAAGCTGCAGCCCCCAGAGAGCTGATGGTGCAGTTACAGTCCAAGTGATGGAGGCTTGAGACCCAGGAAGAGCTGATGTTTCAGTTTGATTCCAAAAGCAGGGAAAAGCTGAAGTCAGGCAAAAAGAATTCTCTCTTACTCCAGGGAGAGCCTGCCTTTTTGTGCTATTCAGGCTTTCAACAGATTGGATGAGGCCCGCCCACATTAGGGACACCTTACTTAGTCGACCAGTTCAGATACTAATCTCATTCAAAACACCCCAACAGAAACACCAGTAGTAATGTTTGATAAAATATCTGGGCGCCCTGTGGCCTAGTCAAGTTGACACATAAAATTAACCATCATGCACAGCTCCCTAAATCATGCTCGGGCCCTGTTTTCTGATCCAATATGAGGAGGAGACAGTGAAATAACGTTAAGAGGGAAAGTAGCTTACGCCCTTGGGAGGTGGAGGGAGCTGCTTTTGGAAACACGATCCTCTGTCTGCATTCACTGTTGTGTGCATGGGCTGCATCAAACCTAAATAAATAGGGGATGAATGAACACAGCTGACTGGGAAAACACATCTAAAAACAGGAATCAAAGCGTCCCAAACCACAATTGCCATCTTGAAAATCTTTTGAGAAAACTATATTCTAAAGTTGAGTTAAGCAAAACTGAGGAAAAGCAAGAATAAAGCAAAGCCACAAAATATAAGGGCCCAGCCTTCTGGGGAAGCCTGGTCCATATGTTTTCCTTCCAGAACATTTCTTTGTGGCTGGCTCCTGACAACTGGACGAAGAACAGCTACATTGAGTGGCACATTAGTTTATTTGTCCCTTAGAGAAAGAGGACTGGAAAATACAATACTCAAGCTTTCCACTGGGGAGAGGTGCTTATATTTCTGCTGTATAATTAAAGAAAAGGGTGAAGAGTGGGCAGGAGACGTTTAAAGTTACATCTTTTCTTCTAGGAGTTTGAAGGTCAATAAATGTTTTCTTTGAAAAAGGCAAAGGAGAGAAATCTGGTAAAGAAAAAGGTAAAATATGATTCAAACCAATGAGTTAGAAAATAAAAGCAGGGAAGTTGCACATAAAGTGTAAGAAATATTTGTAGGCTGTAATAAGGGAAAAGTATGTGAATAAAATAGAGTTTGAGAAATGCAGGGAAAATCAATTGAGAAAAGTTCTTCTCTACTGGGAGGCAGTTTTTTTTTCATAAAAAGATCCCTGGGACTCAGGAAGCTTCTGGTGAGGACAGACAGTCATTGTGAACAAGTCAGCGCTAAGCTCTCTGGGCACTCATGCCACCTCATCTCCAGTGACCTGGTAACAGAAATAGCATCTTTCTCATTTTATAAGTGGGGGAGTCTATGTACCTTACCTGAGTGTACCTGGCTGGTTGGTTGTGAAGCCAGGATTCAAGGTAGATATGCATCTAATTCAAGTTCTTTCTACAATATCCTGATGTCTTCTGAAAAGTAATAAGAGGGTTTGGAATCTATTTGATTTTTGTAAATGTCAAGAATGCAAGGTTTGGACTTGTGGTAGGCAGAATGATGGCCCTACCAAGATGTTCACATTCTTATCTCTGGAACCCTGTGACTATGTTACAGTATATGGCAAAGAGGATTGAGATTGCAGATGGGATTAAGGTTGCTAATCAACTGACCTTAAAATAGGAAGTTTAGCCCGGATTATCCAGGTGGGCTCAACGTACTTCAGCTGGGTCTTTGAAAGTGGAAAAGGGCCAATGGGCGCAGTGGTGTGTGACTGTAGTCCCAGCTACTCGGGAGGTTGAGGCAGGAGGATCACTTGAGCCTGGGAGTTTGAGACCAGCCTGGGCAACATAAACAAGACCTCCTCTCAAATAAATAAATAAATAGAGATTAGTGTGCTAAGTGGGGAGGGGGGGAGACGTGGCTGGAGGTGCTTTGTTTTGAAACTGTGGCCAGTTTCTAACACATTACCTTGTATTTGCTCTCCCTCTTTTCCTGCCTAACTTCCTTTTTCATCTCACTCCTATTGCCCTGGGATGAGACTCCCAGGAAAGCTTCAGCTGTGAGCTTTGCCGAAGCCTCTGCTCTATATGGAACTTGGCTTAGACAAATACACTAAGGGATGGTCACACTTTAGTTAAAACATGAAAGTGGTTCTTTGGAGAAACTGATGATGTAAGGAAGTCTTTGTAATTAAGTAGAAGTCCCAAGATCATCCTCAGTTGGCAAGGAAGAACATGATAGAGGGAAGATGGCAGGGATGGGCTGCCTGAAAATCAAAATAGGGGTGTGTATGGGCAGGAAAACGACACTAACACAGGGAAGAAAGGCAGAAAGGAACAGAGCAGTGAAGGAGGAATGGAGTCCGAGTTGGGAAGGAGCTCAGATGTTCCTGATGCATCCTAACACCAATGCAGGACTCTCCTCTCCATGCTCCCTGCAGGGCAGGGCACTTGTGCTTTCTGACAGCTTCTGGGGAACACTTCCTATGATGCAAACTCACTACTCAAAAATAATACCTTTCAGTTTTGCACAGTCCTGAGCCAAACTGAATCAAAATTTACCTGCTTGCAAATTCTACCCATTCGTTCTGTTCTGACCAAAGCAGCAACTCCCAATAGGTAAAATGCCTTTTCTAAATAACAGCCCTTTGAATATGTGAAGGCAGCTAGCAGTGTCTTCTCCTTCTTTGGGGATTAAATATCTTTGCTCCCTGTGATGGCCCCATCTATTTCTAGATCTTTCATCATCCTTCTTGGTCATCTTTGAACACACTCCGGTGTGTCGATGAACCTTGACATGTGGAACCTAGAACTGAACACAGTATTCCATGTGGTCTGATAAAATTAAAGCATAATATTATTGTTCATATTCTGAGACTTATTGTTATGTTAATTAAGTCCGAGATAGAACTTGCTTTCAGGCAGTCATTCAACAATATTTGGTCATACTGAGCCTGATATCAGTTTTAAAACACTGCTGTCTCTCCTTTGATCAGATCATATATTCCAGGGACTTACTGATTATTCATATTTCATTTCAATACCAAAAAATATTGAGACCAACATAACATCATTAACTTTTTTTAATTGTTTCAAGGAAAGATATTTTAGAAAGACAAAAGACTAAAGGAAAATTATATCAGATATAAAGTCACATCTATGCAAAGTAATGTAGAGTTTTAGAACTGGTAAAATACATGAGTAAATATAATATAAAAGCATTTTCAAAAGTCATTTTAAAATTTCTTTAAAAGAGAATTGGCTGTTTAAAACAATAATTATAACAATATATTTTGAGATTTATAACATAAAAAACATATGGCACAATAGCACAAAAGACAGAAGCAGGACAATGGAAGAATTATATGTGAAGTATTAATAGTATAATGTTATTTGCAGGTAGACTGTGATAAACTAAAGATGTATATTGTAAACCCTAAAACAGCTGCTTAAAGAAACAAGATGACATAGCTACTAAGCCAATTGTGGAGATAAAATTAAAAACACTTGATCCAAAAAAAGTTGGGAAAAGAAGAGAAAATCGAACAAATAACAGATGAGACAAAGCCTAGTTTATCACAATTGGTTTTTCACAATGCCAAGACTTTCAGCCTATATGTTCATAGTTACATCAAATGTAAATAGTATAAGCACCCCGGTTAAAAGGTGGAGATTGACTAGATTTAAAAAAAAGCAAGAGACTACTATTTGCAGTATATAAGAAACACACTTTAAAGACACAAATACATTAAAAATAAAAAGAAAGTGAGCTATAGTCATTAGAAAGCTAAAGTGGTGATATTAGTATCAGAAAAAAAATAGCATTTAGGACAAGTAATAAAGAGGAAAATTTTTTTACGATAAAAGGATCAAAGAAATATAGCAATCCCCACTGTCTATGCCCCTAATTATATACCTTCAAATGCATGTAGCAAAAATTGACAGAACAGAAAGGAGAATTAGATGAATCCAGATTTATAGCTGGAGATTTTAACAGCTCTCTCAGTAATATTTAATAGACAAAATAAGCAAACAGTAAGTAAATCAGTAAGACCTGAGCAACACTATCAACAAATTTGACCTAATGGAAATTTATAGAACACTACACCTAAGAATAGCAGGATATACTTTCTGTCCAGAAGACACTTTCTATTAAAGGGCACATGGAATTCTCACCAGTATAAACTCTGTATTGAGCCATGAAGTAGGTTTCAATATGTTTAAAAGAATTGGAATCATACAGAGGTTGTTTTCAGTCTCCAGTGGAATTAAATTGGAAATCAATAATTAAAAGATACCTGAAAAATTCCTACTTGGAAATAAACCATATCTTGTTAAATAACCCATGGATAGAAATCACAAGGAAAATTAGATCTTTTTTTAACTGAATGAAAATGAGAACACAACATAGCAAAGTTTGTGGGATGTAGCTTTAGTAGTACTTAGAGGAGAAATTATGCTTTAAATACTTAAATTAGAAGAAAAAAAATCGAAGCCTCTGCCTCAAGAGGCTAGAAAAAGGAAAAACACATTAAAATAATAATAGAAAGCGATAATAAAAATAGGAGTGGAGGTTGATGAAACAGAAAATGAATATAAAACATAAAACAAAGAACAATGGAAACAAAATGCTGTTTCTTTGGGAGCAATAAGATCAATGAGGCTCTAGCCGCACTGGGGAAAAAAGAGAAAGAGAGGGGTTGGGGGGACGGGGTGGGCACGAATTACCTGTACCAGAAACGAAACAAAGTGACATTGCTACAGATCCTATAGACATTAAAAGGATAACAAGTAAATATTATTCACAGCTTTATGCCAATTTGGATGAAAGGGATACATATCTTGAAAGACACTATAACCAAAAGTGAAGCATGACGAAGTAGAAAACATGAACAGCAATTTAACTGCAGTAGGGGTTACAGGGGCGCAAACATCACTGACGCATACGCTTAAAATAGGCGCATTTTATTGTATGTAAATTTTACAGCAACAAAACTGATATAAAAGAAGTGACAACTACGAATGTCAGTGGAGAATATTTATTTGTTTGGAGCAATGGCGTGTCTGTAAGCTAACGGAGATAAACAGTGGAAAGGAGAAACCCGGTGACACGTGTGAGATGTCCTTGAGCAGGCAGCAGGAGTGGGATGTAGGGTATGACCTGGAGGGCTGGCCTCAGGCCGGAGGTCTGAGCGGGGAGGAGGCCGAGCACGTGCCCACAGATTCTGGTGGGCTGCACATGGGGCGGAGGGAGGAGGGACTTGTGGGATTTCTTCTGCGTTTGTCTCTATTTATTCTGCTTTAGAAAGTAAGGGGGCAGAGGGCGGGCGGTGCACCTGCCATCAGGACGCGAGTGTGAACGGTACCTGCTGGGCCGCGCTGGGCGCTCTTGAGCTGGGTCGCCGCGCACCTAACGTTAGGCCAGTCGGCACGGATTGCGTTCTTCTTTAGTTCAGTTCGGCTCCACAGACGCAAGTGCAGAGTGGGTGAAGAGTTGGGTGTAACCAGGTTTGGGATTTTGCCAAGCAAAGCGGGAGGGGGACAAGAGGCTGTGTGCCAACGAAGGCCGACAGCACAGTCCCAAGGTAGCAGGATGGACAGACAGACCGACCGCAGACCCGGGCCAGGGCGGGGTGTCGCTGGCTTTGGGCTCCTAGCGGCGGTCCCCAACCTTTTTGGCACTAGGGACAGGTTCCATGGGAGACAGTTTTTCCACGGACGGGTGG
>VBSM01003176.1:76466549-76541848 GCA_008086735.1 Cheirogaleus medius | reverse complement strand
AGGGGGGGGGGGACAAATAGTTTAAAGGACATTATTGGGACAATTGGGAAAAATACAATATTGGTCATATTCTAGATAATACACTTTGAATCGATGTTAAATTTCCTGAATGTGAAGTGAGAGGGAAAGTCCTGATTCTTAGAAAGTATATGCTATAGTATTTAGGGTTGAAGTGTCATGAGATCTGTACTTTCAAAAAATCCAGTTCTTTCCCCTAAATTCTGTCTCTATCACATGTATGGTTATCTCTTTATGTGTATATAGGCAACAAATGTGGCAAAATGTTAACAAGTGGCGAATATATAGATGAAGGATGTATGTTTATATTAGACTATTTTGACAACTTTTCTACAGGTTTGGAATTTTTCAAATACAAAGTTGGTAAGATTTTTAAAATTTACATTCTTCATAGAGGCAAGCATTTGATATTTTCCTTAACAATTTCTTCTACTGATTTATGTGTGGAAATATTTGAAATAGCCTAGACTTTCAAAATTAGGCAAATGGTTGAAATACAGTAAGCTCAGAGGTGGCCTGAACTACTGCCATTGTATCCCTCGCGCCTTGTGTATTTCCTGGCACGTGGTAGGTGCTCATTTCTTTCTTTCTCTTTGCTTCGTTTGTATTGTGATCTAACTTATATCCAGAAATTACATACAATAATACATACAGCACCCCAGAAGGCCCTCTTACTCTCTTCTAGTTAATCAGCACTCCCCTAAAAGATATCCATTATTCTGACTTCTATCATCATAGACTAGTTTATGAACTTTATTTAAATGAGCTCATACAGTATGTATTCTTCGTGCTTGGCTTCTTCCCTTGTTGTTGTTGCATGTAGTGGTAGTGTGTTTTACATTGCTTTGGGATATTTCATTGTATGAATATACCACAATTTAAAAGTCCATTCTATTATTGATGGACATTGAGTTGCTTCTGGTTTATGAATTAAGTGGCTATGAAGACTCTTGTGCATTTCTCTTATGGACGCACACATTGTTTTCTGTTGGATATTTATGCAGGAGTATAATTGCTGACTTAGAAGGTATATATATTTTAGCTTTGGTAGATACTACAAAAGTTTTGAAAATGATTGTTCAATTTCCAATGAGCATTTATATATGAGTGTTTCAGTTACTCCACATCCTTGCTAATACTTGGTATTGTCAATCCTTTTAATTTTAGCCATTCTGGCAGGGATGAAGTGCTATTCCATTGTGGTTTAAACATTAAATAATAAATGAATAAATGAAAATGGTATGCCTATAAAATGGAATATTATATAGCTATAAACATATGTGTTTTCAAAGAAAATATTCTGGTGGTATGCTTGTGATATGTAACCATATTAATAAACATATTAATAAAGAGGATGAGCAGTAATTTACCAAGATAAGAGAATCTAGAATTAAGAGTTAGCTCTGGATAGTGGGATTCATTTTTTTCCCTCATAATTTTCTATAATTATGAGATGTCCACAATGGAAAAATATCAATTTTAAAAACAGAAAAAAAACAATAAGGCATATTTTTAAGTATAGTTTTTGCCTGGGAAAATGAACCTTCTTTGGCATGAAATGGGTTTTGCAAAATAAAAAAAAAAAAATGAATCTTCTATGTTCAAAAAACAAACAGTGCCTCTCTGGGCCTGTTTTATCATCTGTAAAATGAGCATATGTCATGACCACAGGACAATGCTTATCACCAAGTAAGTGCTCATTAAATGATAGTTTTAAAGAATATAATACTCCAGGACTCCAGGGGAGGTAGTAAGCTCAGGGGAGAGTTAGGGATCAAAGAAAGAAAGTGAAAGGAAATTTCAGAGAAGAGGTCGAGGCAATATGGGCGGTTTTTGGAGGAGCCAGAGTTCCAGAGGCCCAGTGAAGGGTTTCTGGAATGAGGAGGGTATATGACAGAAAATGCGGGCAGAAAAATGGACATGCCGGGGCCATATGAGGGTTCCAGTGAGGACACTGAGAGGTGACCTGGTTGTCTGGGATTTCTCGTGGACTCGGAGCAAATGATGGTGGTGAGGTTGTGTGAGGGGTCGGGGGGGTCTTTCTGCTCTGATAATGACCCTGGGAGGTGGGCACAGAGACAGTGTTACTCAGTGAGCAAGTTCCTTTAGAGTTCTGAAATGTAATCCAACTGGGTCTGGCAACTTGACTCCAGAGTAGCTGGGCAACTGTCGTCATCTCACTTGGTTTCCAGCTCCATTTTAACTATTCTTATTCCCATCTTTCCACTGTATTCCCTTGTATTCTTGGTACTTAAGTGGTGCTGCTTTTGGTCATCTGCAAAAATTAGGGCATCTGCTCCAAGCTATAAGTGTTCAGATTTAATTCGGCTGGTGTGAGGCCAAGTCATCAACATTAGAAAGCAAAAAATTTAAAAAGTGAAACTCCCTAGGTAATTCTAATGTCCAGCCAGGGTTGAGAACCAGTGGTGTATCCTTGCCTTCTTTCTGACCACGGCAAACATGGACTTTTTATTATTTTCTATCAACTCCAGTTCATCCCAGGCCTTTCCAACATTATTTTCAGAGGTATTTAACGCTTATTATAGTCATCCTTGATTTATACATCCAAACTCCCATTTTCTGCTCATGTCTTTTAAAATTATGAGACTGGAGAGCTGACTTGTAGCCACAATGGTCTCTTTAGATGTCTCTTTTCTCTACATCATCAAGATAATTTGTGACTATACAGCCAGAGATTGATTTTTGAGAGATCTGAACACACAGAATCATCTTCATATTTTCTCTGATCTTTTTGTGAGCTAATTTCATCAAGTTTGGAGTAGATGTGGATGCCTAGTACTCCCTTCTACGTATATCATGCTCTTGACTGGAAGAAGGAAAAAACCCCAACGAATAGACTGGATTACCTGTCAAGTCTAAAGCATCCGAACCAGCAGCTGCTCAGGGGCAGGTTCATTCCTGTCCCTCTACTCTGCAACTTCAGCGTGCTGGCTTTGTGCTCTGGCTAACTACCCTCTGCCGCCCCAGCGGGCTCTAGCAGTTTCAATATCACAGCCACACAAAATAACGTGCAGATGCAAAAAGAGTCTCTTGCATAGGTTCCTTGGGAGTGAAGGAACTTTCCCCAGAAATACCCTGGCAGAGTTCCCTTGAGTCTAATTGCCAGGATAGGGTCCCAGGGCCACGCCTAAACCCATCACACCGAAGGGAATGGGCTGGGATAAGGTCATACTTCCCAGAGCCACAGGGGGAAGGGCAGTCTCCTCCCCGCCAGAAGTCAGTCAGCCGGAAAGAAAGAAGTGGGCAGGCTGGAGAAATGATCACCAGTGTCTGCCTTAATTCGTTTTATCATTACAAAAATTTGAGGCCACACCTATTTTCTCTGCTGGCTCCTAACATTTCTGCTGGAATCATTCTTTCCCTCTGGGCTGAAATGAACCCCAGAGCAGCAGTTTTGTTACTTCCGTTAACCTAACAGGATGGCATTAGTGGCAAGTCAAGAGTTAATCAGACTTTCTTAGCAAATAAGGCCCTCAGCAAGGGCCTGTGTAATCAGACTACTGCATCTCTACAGTATCTGGCCTCACTGTCCTGTTGCAGATTCAGAACAGAAACTGATAGCCTTAATCTGAAGAAATGTACACTATAATCCCACTATCTTATTTTCGTTCCTTTCCATCATTATTTGTATCATTTCCCCGCTTAGGTCTATTAAGTTCCTTATGTGTCTTCTAGACACAGTGCTGTTTCTGGCCTGTATCAGACCTATTTCTTTGAACAATGTACATATTATATCCTAGTAACAAATCCCATCTCAAATTTTGACAGATCTATGTTCCCATGTTAACACATCTAGTTCTGTTTTTGTCCAAGTGCTATAACCTGGTACACTGTATACCGACATCTGAGGCCACGTCTCATTGGTAAATTACTGGGTTCTCTATTTTTTTTTTCTATTCCACAACTTATTTTTGAGATCGCCCCAGTTCCTGTTAGCCTCCTTTTAAATGTCTTTGAACATGGAATCATCCACATATTTTCTCTGGCCTTTTCGCAAGCTACTTTCATAAAGTTGAGAGTACACGTTGATGCCTAGCGCTTTATTTCCAATATGATAAAACCTTTTGGCAGGTTTGCCAGTTGGTCATGTGAGTTCCTGGGCAAAGTGTGCTCTAAGTATTTATTTAAAAATAATCCTAACAATCCCCCTCCAAAATTGGTATTATTTTTATTTTATACATGAAAAGACTGAAGCTCAAATATTAAGTAACTTGTTCCGAGTCACCCAGGGCAAAGTCAGGCTTGACTCCAAAGCCCAGCTGTTCTTGTGGCACTCTGAAATCTAAACACCGAAAACAGTGTCAGTCAACATGGAGATGTGTTAAAATTATCAGATTCTGGGGGAGATGACATACTAATTAGTAGAATTCAGTTTTAGGGATGGCTCCAGGGAAAACCATGTGCTAAGGAAGGGACCATGAGGGAGCCAGTCTCCAGAATGCGGGGAAAAACTGTCTTCTTTGGCAAACAACTGAGAACTGAACAAGTCCCCACATTGTACTCCTCTGTGTAATGTCTAAAAGGAACCTTGAGTCCAGCTCTGCTCAGGGCCAATAGATGCCCTCTGGATTCTGTGGCTTCCCCGTATTATTTAACCACATCCAAGTTTCTCTCGCTATATTGTAGACTGTCCTCACCTCAAGTAAGCTTCAAGGAATATTTGTAGTAGGTAAATGTCAGATACTAAATAATGTCTGAAGGGGTAACAACTACATTCTAAAATCAGTTAGGCCCTCTGCCTAAGACTTTTAAAAACAAATCGCTTCCAGAGCCATTTTAGAAAATGTGTGTATTTATCCGACTCCTTTTTTAATGGTCGAATCCTATGAAAGAGATCGACATTCCCTTTTCCCAAATGTTAGTTTACTTGTCTACTCTGTATTTCTTGAGAGTTGTGATTTCAAAAAACAGGCATAATATAAAAAATAATATACATTTGACATCATTGTCAAAGACCACGAAATAATAAATGAAATTGGTTTTCGCATTCTAGTAGTGGGCTAAACTTGGAAGAATTAGGTGTTTCTCACTTAATTCTGTTCATAAACTCTTTCAGAAGTCAACCTCCTCCCTTGCCTGGTGTATAAAAGAGCTTCACATAAGTTAGTCTTTCACAGAAAGCGCGCCAAGTGGCTGGGGGCAGAATGGGCTAGGCGTCACAGCCAACCACCTGCTGCTCACGTTCAAGACCACCTTGCTTTGGCCACAGAAACTGCCTAGACACCTGCCGGTAGTCTGCACCCTTGTTTCAACTGTAACTATAGGTTCTCTCAATCTCTTCTCCTACCC
This sequence comes from Cheirogaleus medius, assembly GCA_008086735.1. NCBI lineage: Eukaryota > Metazoa > Chordata > Mammalia > Primates > Cheirogaleidae > Cheirogaleus > Cheirogaleus medius. The sequence continues at coordinate 76,536,520 of VBSM01003176.1, read as the reverse complement.
CCATCACTCTGATAGGCTCTCAAGTGACTATATTACAAAACAAAAATGGAAAAAAAAATTGGAATGCTTGCAACGGTTACCAATAAAGATGGTGTGAAGGCATACTAAAATTTCATCAATCACTTCTTTTTGATTTCAGTAAAATATACTTGCAGAATAAAGACTGGCACAATGTTCAATCTTACTGAAGAATATAATAAAATAACCAAAGAAAGGAAAAAAAGAGAAAAATAGATCAAGAATAGGAAAAGACATCAATATTATGAATGGAAGTCATTTAAAAGAAGAAAAATATTATATAACAGATGAAGAAAGTTTTAATTTCTTTTCACATTAAACATTGTTTACCACAATCAGCTAACAGAAATTACTGTAATATTGGTCAAGATGACTTCATAAAACTAAGGATAAATATTCGTTATGAGAAAATCTCATTTAATGTGAATGATAATGTTAGATACTATATTTTTCATGGTTAAGATACAACTTATCTTGAAGAGAAAGCAAATAGTTCAGATCGGGGCGACATGCTGAGGCTTTAATAAAGGAGATAAGCTTTGCCTTGTCCAGAAACACTTTTTCTAGGACTTCTGGTAAAAGAGATGAATTAGATACCAAGTGCTGGGCAGGGGCACAGGCTCATAATTCAGGCTCTATTTACATTACTGGATCTATGCAGCTCTCACCTTTAGGTAAATGAGCCACTATTTTTGGCAGCGGGATCTTCAAAAGTAGCCTTGGATATGATGAATGTTTTAACCATCAGGCAGGCCAAGGGATTATTTTTAAAGGTATAGTTGAGTATTTTCACAAATACACTACATTAAGGCATCTAAATTTTTGGTGTTTTCAATATATAATTTTACTGCTTTTTATTCTTTTTTCCATTTTGTACAATTATAATATTAGGCATTGTCATAATTCTTTCTCTGTTAATGAACCAGTTAATCCCACTTAGCAATTGCTTGATTTACATTTCTTGTGAAAAGGAAATATATAATGTGAGAATACACAGAAAAATATATTGAAAACCAACAGAAAATTATTTTTAACCATCATAAAAACTCTATCTGAATTAACTGATAGTCTTTAACTTTGGAAAATCAAGACTAATTAGAATTAAAACATGTATTAAAAATAATTACCAGCAGTTTCTCTTCCAAAAGAATAGAGCCATAAATTGTTTAATTGCCCAATTAAGTAACTACCAGATTCTTCTTCAGTCAACACTAATAGAATTCACATTTGAGCTGGTCAACAAAACATATAAATATTTAACATCTCTCGAATATAACATTTTAGTGATAACAGAGACTATATAATTCTATTCATTGTTGTGACTGTGCACAAATTAACCAGGTTAAATATCAAAGATACATTGGGAATACTCCCCAAACCAACAGAATATTAATTTAATGAATTTTAAAAGCTTCAGAAATAAAAGTAGACAACAATTTTAACATGGATGAGACAGTGCTTAAACAAGTATTGACCTAATCAAGACCTTTAAAATTACCACCAAAATGCACTATGATTTTTTTTTATTTAGTTTACAGAAAGAATCTATAAGTACAGGTTGCAGAAAGAAAATGTTTAGTGCTATTTACATTCGTTTTAAAACTCTGCTCTATACAAATTTAACTGTGATCAGTATGAACAATATTTTTGTAGATCTACTGCATATAAAGCCTTTTCATCAAAGCATTAACAATGAATAAAATAACCTGATTACATTTAAACAATGCTGACCATTTGAAACCATTTACACTTAATGTTTGTAAGGGCCATAGACACTTAGTAAGTAGAGAACATGATGTCAGCCTGCAACTTTTTTATTTTTATAAAGGCTAAAGTTATTCATATGGAATATTGTTCTATACACTACTTGCCAATCTATATTTAAGATCTATAGTTAGGTATTTTATATGTCTTTTATTAAATATATTCTACACATATTTGTAATTTCATCCAGGAAGAATTTCTTCCCAGTGAAAAAATATAAAATCTTTCATATTTTTACAGGTTTAGATGAAACTAGCTCATGCTTTAGTGCTGTGCAAATTGTTTTTAGCATATCAATCTTTAAATCGGTATGAAATAAAAGAATGGCATCCTTAATCAAGTATGCTGTAAAAATCAGCTTTTGATTTTAATACAATTGCAAGCACTAATACCAAATGCAAGCTACATAAAGAAACAAAATTAGTACTATGGAGATTTTTTTTTGTTAATTTTAAGAATTCATCTGAACTCTCTAAGGAGTAAGCATGACACTGGACATGGTTACAGATGAGCAACAATTATGGAAAATTTCACTTTGCTGATATTCAAATACACAAAATTGATCAGTCAATGAGGTTTTCTAATATTTCTGCACAATAATGAAATCCTATGAGCAACTGGAATTTCCCTCCCACATTAAGGCTAGGAGACGCACTCTCACCCCGCTTGTGCTGTTTGAACAAGCACTCAGTTACTGTAGGACTCACGAGTGCACGTCTTAAAGGAAAAATTGTTTCATCAGCCCTCTACTGAGTGCTTTAAACAACAGGCACATTTTGTTTTTTGTTTTTTCATTTGTTGCAGTGAAAATAGTCACACTTGGTTTAGTATTCTGTGCCAGTGCAGCCGCCACGGCTGACTTTGGTAGAATTCACCCAACATTTTAATTTCTTTTCCATTTTTTTTCCTCTCAAGTTGGCCCAGTAATTAACTTCATTAATTGCTGAGTGTCTTCCAGTATGGAATTGTATATGTGAGTATTTCTAGGTACCATAAACTGTTATAAATTCTGCTGATGAGGAAACTAATGCTAATTGTTTTTTAGTGCAAATTGTATTTGGAACACTTGATTTGTTAGTTTCTGGTGATGAAAATTTTTGTGGCAGCAAAATGGTTTCTGCTATGAGAGATAACTTGTTAACTCTTCCCCTGGAGACTGACTGCATTCAAAAACCAGTATGTTTTAAAACTGCTCAACATAAGCAAAAAACACAAGAAATAAAAAATTATAGTGAAAAATGTTCTTGGTTCTTTTTACTTTCATGAGAAAAGATGACAGTGTTCGTGTGATAATTCAGTTCCATGGATTTACAGGCAGACTGTTCTGAAAGGTTTCTGAAGCAATGTTGGGTCTCTTCTGTCCCAGCAGCATGAAAGACGACGACTATATATCACATCACTCGTAGCAGACAGTGTTTACAGGATCACACAACAATTACTCTCTCCAGTCTTTTCACGATTCCTCTGACCTAGGGAAAATGAAGAAAAGCCTTGTTTATAAAAATGCTAGAACTGGGGGAGAGAAACAGTTTCTATACTAAGAAACAGTTTTGGGGTTTGTTAATGTTTGTATTTTTGTTAAATAAATCATTTTTTAAAGTATTTGTATTTGCCATAATAAATGTTCTTTTAATATTAGCATGTTTTAAAAATGTCTGCTTATTGGCTTGACAACTTCTATTCATAAACTACGTAAACGTCCTTTCCCTCAGAATGTCCAAGAAAAACCCAGCCATTTCTGAATGTCTGTCTTTGTGCCCCGACTGAGACACTTCTCCAGCGCACAGCTTACCTTGAGAGTTTGGCTCTGGCAACGTCTCTCTGGCCACCAAATGCATCACTGTTGTTTTGCCAAAAGGAAGTTTTAATGCTATGTGAAAAGTAGAAGACAATTTGTTACATATACATCAACCTATTGAAATCACTAACCAGATTTGAAACCATTTTAAAAACTGATTGCTTTTCTTATGATTTCCTCAACAGATTAAACTTCTTACCAAATAGAGCACCTCCTTTACAAAATGAAATTAGATTAATATTGTCAGATATAACTTTATGATTTAAAAATTATTCTTCCCAGCTATGGCCATTAACTTAATGCACATATCCATTATTATTTAAGAAAGGGGTAAGAGAACAGACATAATTGGTTAATATCAGAGATCACCTGTAGAGGAGGAAAGAATAAGAATTTAAAAGATCTTTTTTAAAAAGAATATTTTTTCTAGATCAGGGTAAAGTTTAGATTAAGAGACATTTGTTTTTATATCTAATTATTTGTCAGTTGCCTACTAAAATCACTGAATTGTGCAGGCTACTATCATGTAGAAATGGAAGAAATGACGAGCTTAGTTTTAAACATTTATTCTCAACCTTGTGTACTCTTCAATTAGAAAATAATTTTCTTAAAAGACTGTCTCAGCATTATTAATAATTATTGTTTTCTAATCAAGTCTTAATATTTCTCTCACTCATAAGCAATAAAACTTATTCTGAAATATTTCAGACATAGACTATAACACACATGCATGTATCAACGAACCACTACACCAAATATAAACACCAAATTTCATGATAAATCTTTGTTATTCTGTGTATAAAATTAGAAGCAGTTGGTATGGCTAACTTCTAGAGTTGTTTTCATAGTTGTGATATTTTAGTTCTGACACCTCAAACTACTTTCTCTTCACTAACTACAAATTTAAATGAGGCTTAAAATAATTACCTAGCAGGTATAATCCTCCGGCTACCTGCTTTTTGAATTCTCCTCTATAAGATGATAGTTAACATATAGATTAAAGAGTCCTAATTATCTTTAATACCAGTACTATTTCATATAATCAGGGTGGGTTTCCATCATACTAAAAGTTGGCCAGCCATTATTTGGTCTAAACTCTTAACTTCTGATGTTCAAATTAAGCATGATGGCCCATAAATACACACATGATAAAAATAGACAGCCTTTTTGGGATAACTTCCTGTACAGTATTGGCGTATAAGAAGAATTCAATAAATATAAGCTAAATGAATGAATAAAATAAGCCTACCTTTAAGAAAAAACTATTAAATATTTCATTGTTAAGTTTAGAGAGAAAAAAGTCAGGCTATATTGAAACAAAGATATATTCAAATATATTCATTTGCCTATAAATTTCCAATTATTGGAATATATTTGAAATACATATTCTAAAAACAAAACAAACCCTGTTGGTGGTAGAAAATGTGCCCGTAAGGGGGCACTATTGAGCTACATTTCTCCAATCACATAAAAAGAACAATAACAGCTAACAATTAAAGTGTTTGCTATGTGCCAAGCACTGTTTATATATTCAAAGTACTCTGAATATATAAACTAACTTACCCCTCCCTAACTTATGAGGCAGGCAATATTGTCATCCCATTTTGCTGATGAGGAAACTGTAATACAGATTGGGTAAGTCACTTGCCCAAGGTCAAATGGCCAGTAAACAGTGGAGCTAGTATACAACTCAGATGGTCTGGTCCCAAACTCCGCTGCACTATATAGCTGCTATACTAGTGTCAGTCATTTACTTTTCTTCTCACATGATTGGCAATTATATCAGGTGGAGTCAGATTGAAAACATCTCTTCATATAACATGTGAAAACCAATTACCATAAACTTCTCCTAGTTTGTGTGTACAGTTTTAAGTTAAAAATTACATCTAAATTATATCACCCAGAAGTACAATGACACTACATTTATAAAATAGTAGGTATAGATTCCTACCTATATTTGGATAGAGCTTATTTCACAAGGCAGTAAACAACTATAATGCTACATTTAACAGAATACAAAATGGAAAGGAGTAGGCATACTAAAAATAGGCAAAAATCAGAGTTTCAATTTCCCTTCTTACTAAATTCAAAGACATTAGCATTTAAAACAAATAATGCTACCATGAGAAAGACATTAAATCCCATTACAAAGGTGACCATTACCTCCTAGTGTGACATTTCCATGTAGAAATCGTCCTTGATAAATAAGTCTTAGAATATTTGGACTGCTGACCTGCTCTTCTTCCCAGTCTGAAAAGAATTCAGTGAACTGGTTAGGTGCATTTCAACACATAAGGTACTACTGCATTGTTTTAAAAATTCAGATCCAAACTGGTGAGTGTACATCAAAGAAGACCCTTGAAGCGTCCTACTAAGTGAGACAATCATTACTCATGCATTACTCAGAACGGCAGCCTCGGTTCTTGCTTATTTTTGATAAACAGCCAGAGTTGCAAAAAGACTGGTTTTTGCTTCTTAAAGAATACTAAGATGTGCCAAATTGTAGTCCTGAAGTTTAAAAAATTAAAGCAAATTGAGTTGGGAAAAATCTATCTAGTAAAGAGAAATATCATTTGAAAATTAATTTCAATTACCAGTAATTAACAGAGTATTATAATATTCCAATATCTGTACCTGTTAAAATGTGTATTTAAGGCTAGAAACAGGCTTAACGAAGATTTTTAAAGAGAATTATTACATTGATATTGAGAATAACAAAAAAAAAATTAACAGTGTTTACTTTTGGATAATGTTGATTTATTATTTTATTATCTTTTTGAAGCAAATTGGTAAATATTATAGAAGACGCAATTTCAGTTCACTTTACCCAAAATGAATACTCAGAAGAAACTAAAACAATAATATACATTAGAAGATACCATGCAAATATGAAAGCAGGGAAAGTGCACAAAGAAAACCAAAAGACAAACTGGTAGGTAGAATGGGTAACAGAATATTTAATTTTAGCATATTTTAATTTTAGTAAAATATGGAACACTACTCTGTTAAAATAACAGTTTAAGGACACTGGTGTTATCATAGGGTACAAGGTTGGCAATTTTCATTAGCTTGTAGATGTAACAATTTAAGCTTTCGTTTCGATAAGGATTTGAGAATTCCTTTGTCATTTGTGTTAACAATTCTAATACGATGTGTTTGTTTCCTATAGAAGTAAGCTCCTATTGTCAGGAGATAACTGTCAATGTAAAAAATAGGTTAAAATATTCTGAAAAGAGTGATAGAAGAGAAAGGAGGTTAAGTAGAGACTTTTCCTTTTGATCTTTTTTTCAGTGTTCAAAATGAGGAATATGAGTGTAATAAAACCACTGCCTCTTAGAACAGCAGGCACAGCAGAAATCAGTAGAGAACTGAATCTCTGTCGTTTCCTGCCCCTGTCCTCGTCTCTCCCTGGCAAGCCTCTCTTGCCTTTCTGACTCCCCTGCGCCCAGGTCCCTCTTCTTCTAGAAGAAAGAGCAAATAAGTCTGTAACATTTCTGTATGAATTACTTTGAATTCATTACTTCCAAAATTATGGTTTAATAGAATATTTCTGGTCAAAATGGAAGTGTTCAACAGATATAAAGGCAAAAGACAATAACTGTTTAATTCACAGGAAACAAAGGCTAATATTATAAAAATACTTGAAGTATTTTTTTTGAGATGCAGAAACTGGAAGCCATATATTTCACTATTCATACAGAGCCTCATGATTTCAGCGTACTTCATTGGTTTAATATGCTATCCCCTTTTCCCTCTCTGAGGATCTGAAATTTAGAAAAACCTTAGTACATAGCTTAAAGGAGGAATTTCAGGTATTATTAACACATACTAAAGTAGATATTTTTTTTGGACCCCTGACCCAATAACAGCTATGTGTCTGACTATTCCACATATTAGCAATATTTCCTCTAAATTGCATGAAGGTACACTAAGGAAAACTAATTTCTTACAAAAGTACATTGCACAAAGTATTTTATTCTATTGATTTAATATTTACTAGATCTAATAACATGAGCACCAATAAACATTTACATTTGCTGACCTTTAGTACATTACATGATACAATACAGATCTAGATTTTAATTTAAATATTTTATAGAAAATAAAAATTAAATTATTTCTTTTTATTCCTTCCAGTGTCTAAAAATCACTGAGTATATCTGGCAAACTGAGGACAGACGGAAATCACAACCTTTTTTCCATGAATATAAGTAATATCTGATTGACACAATCAATTTTCAATACTGATAGATGGTTTGTCCATTTGGGAAAATATTTATAGCAAAGACCTGCACTTGATTCTTACCATAGTTTAGCATTAATAAGGACATTTTAAGAAATTAAAACTAATTTAATAACTAGGTCAATAATGAAAGTAAAAGTATTTCTTCTACCTCAAGTTATAATATTGCCCAAATAAAATAAATTTGAGAGGGATTACCCTTTTTAATCTTTTCTACAATATCCATATATAAAATCTATCTTTACAACCTTCCTCCCTCCCAAAAAAACCTCATTAATCTTTTGTGTCATACTTAGCATAACATTACTCTTAAGGTATTTAAAAATGCTTTTCATACTGATAGTTACCTATCTTGCCTGGCTATAAAGAATATTTAATATTCTTAGAGCCTCAGGTCTAGTCTATTTTAGCTTTTCTGAAATTCCTTCTTTGCTATAACCTTTAGCTTCAGTCTCTTCCTGATTTAGGAACTAGCTCCTTGGTTACCAATGAGAAGATTCAGTAGTTCAAAGTATTTGTCTAAATCAGTGTTTCTGAAACTCAGGCCTATGCACCCACAAAGACACGTTCTTAGGGTGTGAAAGAACTCTTCAAGAAATTTTGAACTGTATTTTCACTTTAATGATAGTCTGGACGAGAGGATCTAGATGATTTTTATCATCACTTTATAATCAAAGGCAGCCTTGGGATTTCCGTAGCCACGTATGCATTAGCTTTATGATTGTTCTGGCGCTAAGCAGTCAGTACTTCTTTAATTGTCAAGAGGCTAATGAGATAAGAACAGAGGCTGACTTAATAGGTAAGTGATGCATTCTTTCTAAGAGAGGACTGAATGACAATTTGTTACACTGTATGAATAAAGGTTTTGTGGTGAATCTGCAGATAACTTGGTTATCAAACACCATGTAGGAACACAGGCATGCCAGACTCAACGGTATCCATGGTGCAAGCAGTGAGTTGGCTTTGGCAAAAGTGTATCGTCTAAGCACATTAATATCATTAATTTGAACATTATTGGTTTTAGAGTTATATTTGCATTTTCTTCATAGATCTATTTTAGTTTTACGGTTGTATATGAGCTAATAAGAATAAAGTTTTAATTGGGTTTTATGTTTCTACATTAAAAATACACATTATAATATACTAGGGATCTACAAGAATTTTCTTCCTCTAAAAAGGTTCCATATATTAATTAAGTTTGAGAATCACTGATCTAATTAATTTATTTTGTATACACTGTGTTCTCTGTTGGAACAAATCTCGTCCTTGAAAGTTCAAATTGCTTCTGCTAAAAAAAACTTAGTAAAATCAGCTAAAACAGTCATATGACTGTGGTACATGACATAAAAAGAGCCTAGATGACACCCGGGGAAGTTCAAAGGAAGAATAAAAAGATTCACTTAAGGGAAGCAAGATGGAGTCTTATTACATAGAAAAGACTGAGAGGAAGGAAGGAATACCACAAACAAACTCCAAAATTGTTATGGATACTGGCTTAAAAATGCAACTTTACATCTTCTTGACCTTATAGTAAGTAGTTCAGGGAACACATGACATAACATGAATTAGCAATTAACTTTTGTTTCAAACTTAATTTAAAATAGGCTATGCACAGAGTAGGCCAGAGAGAATGTATTATAATCTGTTAAAGATAGCATTTCTTTTCTTTTACTTTGTGTTTTAGTTAAATAGGTTTATACTATTTTGTGTTTTTGCTTTTAAAAAATATTTTTCACATACATTAACACAGTTTTAAAGCAAAAGTAGGGACTTTGCATACTACTCCTTTACCATTTTGGAATGAGATAGCTAAAGAGCAAAATCTTAAAATCTTAAAACTTAAAGAGGATACAATTATCTCCTTTAAGTCTGAGCCTTACACCCTCGATTTTTGGTTGTTCTTTTAAATTTTATGTATTTATAACTTTTTCAAAATGTTTGGGAAACAAGGCAGGGCACAGAAAAATACCACTCACCCATCGGCCAATTGTCATACACATGCTTTGCAATGTCAGAAGCAGAATCATTAGGAGAAAACAGGAACTCTTTTGTTTTTCCACTTACCAAGATGAGGCGCAAATTTATCTGAAAGAAGACAAAGATTCTTTTAATATAAATCTTAAAATTTTTAAAGTAAAAAAAAAGACTCATAGGCTTTTCATTTCAATCACATTCTAAATTATTAACAATTCTACTTTGTGATTTTTATTTACTTAAATTCTATAAAGCTTTATTAAAAAAAAAGAATAAGAATTTGGTATATGATTTTATTTTCTATTATTTAAAATGTATGTGTGTGTACATATGTGTCGCAGATATATTTGCCATAATAAATAAAGAAAAACCAATTATGGTTTTAAATTTAATTAGGCTAACAATGTCCCGAAGTGGACTTTTGCTAGTTATCACTATTACTACAGAATATACATTTTCTATTCAAAAACTATTAAAAATGTTGAAGATCTCATCACTAAACAGAGAAAAAGTATTTCTTAAAAAACATAACTAAGAGAAAATAAATTATACACAACTTTTTATCCTATAAAAATTATTCAAATATAAATAAGTTAACCAGAAACTATGATGTTAAAGAACTTTATAATGGAGGAATCAATACTAGTGGCTACTTCAGTCCCAATTGCATGATCATACATTTTGGGGGAATGGGGTGGGGTGTGTGGGACAGAAGATATAAATTCATCCTCAGTGAAAACCTCAAGGGAGATAATAGAATTGAAGTGTTTGAGATCCACTGGATTCACATTTCCAAGTCAATATATATTTGCTTATACCATTGTTAACATATTTTCTAAAATGTTTACTTTTTAATCTTCATCTGTCATAATTAACTTGATGGTATTTTTAAAAGCCACCACATCTATTCATTTCCCCATAAGCCACACAAAATAGAAATGTTGTTTTCTATAGGCCCTGGCCTCCCTGAAAAGAGTTAATGAGACCTTACTGAAAGTTGGGTCCAGTCCAGAGCTGAGCCCTGGAGCTCTGGGCAATCTAGCCCAGCTTCTTTACATATAAAGAACAGAGAAGGTCATTGTACCAGTTTGAACTGTGCCAGGTCACAGGTTACCTAAGCTCTCTGCTTTAGTTACCAGAATTTTTTTTCCTTATTAAAAATATCTTTAAGATGCCAGACTCCACCATGAATAAATTGGTGCCTACTGCAGCAGTCACTGATTCACTGTCTTAACTGCCACCATGGCCAATGCCACTCCCAGAGCCTCACCACTTTGAAAATGTGTTGAGAGTTATAAAATATCTCCCCTAGAAAAATGCATATATACAAACAATTCTGCATTCAGTGGAATCCAAACAATTTCCCTATTCCCCCAACCATCTCCCTGGGAACACACAGCCAGAAGGCGGCCATCTGCCGGCCAGGAAGGTCACCCTCACACGAACCCAACGATGCTCGGACCTCTTGGCCTTCCAGCCTTCAAAGCTGTGAGAAATAAATTTCTGTTGTTAAGCCACTCAGTGTGTGGTATTTTGTTATGGCAGTCCGAGCTAGCCCACTACTCTAACAAAGAAAAATGTAAAATAAGAAATGTGCTGCTCCCTTTAGGAAGGAAAGCAGCTTTTGATAAAATAGAAACTGGTGAGTACGTTGACCAAATAACTTAAAAAAAAAAAGAAACTATGAACTAAATTACTTGGATCTAAAAACATTTTCTTTATTTACTTATTGTGTTATAAATCCCTCTGCTATGCTATGAGAGGTTAGAAAATACAGAATATTAATGGGTTGCTTAATAAGTAACTGTTTACCAACAAGGTTAAGAAAAGGTATATAGTAAGACTAAATTTTACTATATTTTCTACCTTAAGTGACTACTTTTTCTACTTTGTTTTCCTGTCATTACACATAAAGAGATCAGGACTCCCTTGATGCCAAAATGTTTTATTACAGTAACTTGGTCTCTTGTTTCCCTGGTATAGTAGTTTGTAAGTTTACAACTTTGAATTAAATAAAAGTACTTCTGACAGTTTAAAAACCTAAAATACAAAGCAGAACTTTGTTTACACTTAGTATAGGTGTGTATATCTCACACACACACATATGTACAGACCATTGTCTAAAGAGTTTATCTAGATGTTCAGAATGTTGGAAACTTCTGGTCTCTAGATGTGTTTGACACAGGTTTAGAAATATTTTTAATGTTTCTAGGCAGGCATAATCTTCAGTTCGACTCAGATCTAATCACTCTGGCCTGCTTCATACACTTAGGAAACCTGCCTACCTCCAGAAAACATCTGAGTTTGTAACTCATGGTAGAGTTTGAATGGGGTTTGGGGCTACAAAATGAGAACAAAAAGCAGCCTAAGATTTTAAAATCTACTCAGAGGGAACCTAATTACCCCTCGGGGGAGAACATAACAACTTCAAGAGTAAGTCTGTAAATACATAAATCTAAGAATTTATCAAGTTTTACTATCTAAAACTAACAAAGACTACTTCAAGAAATAAGTTATGTCCAAAATTAAAAATAGCGGCAATAAACACACAACATCAAGTTGCTGAGTGAGTAACCGCTGGCCTGAACCACTTGCAGTGCCTGGAACAGAGCCTGGAACAGAGCCTGGCGCAGAGTAGGTGCTCAGCCAATATTTGTTGACTAATATTTCAGTTTCTTCAGTTTCAAGATGCAAGTGAAAGTGTAGACTGGGAAACATTAGAGCTAGGATTCCAATCTAGGCTTTAGCATTCTGGACACTGCATCGAATGGCCAGTGCAGTATGAAGAATGGGAATGGATAATGACCAGCTCTTGGTAGTGCTGTGGGCATGAGGCTACTTCGAATGCGTAAACACCCCAATCTTTAATTTGTCTGGCTCTGGATCTTTACTGTCAGCAACATGCCACTGTTAATATATATGCTATCATTTAGTAAGGTATTTTGAAAAGTAAAATTAATTCTGAGCTACCATATATATATATAACATATATATTGGGCCTAGTTTTGGGTTACTGATATGGAAGATTAACAGATTGGTCGTAACTTGGTCCCATGTTTATATTTATGAGATAATCTTGCTCCTAGACTAGAGGCATGCGGTCAAGGATATCTTAGGACTGTAACACTAGTGGAGGAAAACATTGAGTTCGCATAATTTCCTTTAGAAGAAATCTTAAAAGCAATAACCCAGATAAACACCTGGATACACAGGCAGGTCAGCAGTTAACTGCTCCTATATTATAGTAAGAATCTTCTTGGTCTTATTCAGACAAATAATGTCAATTATAGCTCCTCTTCCTAAATGTTGGACAATTTCTTTAAAATATTATATACTTATTCAAATATTTATTAACAAAATAACTTTTTACATATCTGAAGCCAAGCTAAGTCAACCTATCAAATATAAAATATCTTTTAAAATCTGTTTATGGGGTAGTAGGATCCTCAACACATCAGTAGCGCGTTAAAAACAAGACTCTTATTTACAGCTTAAAATGTGATATACTTTGTGTACATATTTATCTAAAAGAAAACTATTAAAAAGGACTCTGAATGACTTGGTATGAGACAAAGCTCCTATTATGTAATAAAATTCCCAGGAGATGGCATTTAGATTATCCAAATGAATTATATATATTTTATAATTACTTCTGAGGCAAAACAAATCAAAACAAGACTATTAGTGAGGTAGAACTACCATGATCATTTCCTATAAGGTCAATGGAAACAACAGGAACTCTTCAATGTATGTAATTTCAAGTTTAAATAAGTTTTCAGTCAAACTGCCATTTATACTTGTTAAATTATATCAATTTGGAGAAATCTCTTCTAGAACATAATTTACACAATAATTTATTTTTAATTGGTCAGGATGGACAAAAAGAGAGGAAGGAAAGAGTATAGAGTAAGGGACGGACCAGTGAGTTAAGCTTGCCATTTATTGAATAGTGGAAAGTACTGCACTTGGTTACTCCACCTAGCCCATCTCTGAAAAGGTATTACTACCCTCAATTTAGGGTTGTGGGGATGAGTTTAGAGACTTTAGTAATTGGGTAAATTGGCATTTGACCCCAGTGCATTGCCAACACAGTACTGACCTACTTCACCACTTGGCAAAAGGCAGACCCAGCCCATTCCTTACTATTGTAGTCTCCATGGCTCTGCTCATTTTCTAACATTATTTCCACCATTCTTGCCTCACTAGGCTCCAACTACAGGGATCTTCTTTTAGTTCTTCCAAGCTCTTACTTGCCTCCAGGCCTTTACATAGGTTGTTTCTTCTGCCTGGAATGCTCTGCACCCCACAGCCTCCACCTCAGTTCTCATACTCTGGCTTATTTTATGTTTGAGAGGGAATGGCATAAATAATACCCCCCCAAATCTAATAGCTCTGGATGAAATAATAAAACTAATTTTTTTAAAAAAAAAGAGTAGGAAAAGAATTTCCAATTAGAATTAGAGAAGCCAAGAAGGCATTCCTATTCCCTGATGGAACGGGGGAGCAATCATATTTGTGAAGAAGTTATATAAGGCATCCATGAAAATAGAGTTTAACCTATAGGAAAATACATCTGAATTCCTATCTATGAATTTACTCATATGCAATGGACTAAAGCACAGAGTTGTAAACTAAGGTGGAGATTTGCTAAATGGATTGAAGCTATGAGATCTTTTTCTATATTCTTTTTAACACTTAGTATGATGTAGATTCCAATATATATTAAATATTAAATCCTTACAGGTAGAAAACGCAGTGGGATTCCTTTTTTTAATTGTGGAAACATTTACCTACTCTATGAGGCAGATAAAAGAGAGATCGAAGAGTTCTCTAGCTTAAAAGTTCCCAAGTAAAACTTTTATAACATTGTCTCATTTACGTGGAATGTGAATTTCCAGAACATTTTAACTCACTTTAAAATGTTGGTAGAGAACTATGTTCCAAAGCAACATTTAATACTTCTGGAATTATATAAACCATTCAATTATTTATTAAGTAAAATATTTATTTTTTAACACTGAACATGAACAAGAGGCTGTTGGGCTATAAAGATGAATGAACAATAATAGTGAATTAGCCTACTTGATATCTACATAGATTGAATCAAAGCATACAACTCAAAATTCATAAAGCATTTAGTGCTTGGTATATCGTAAGTGCTTAATTAGATATTATTACAAATTATCATCATCATCATCATAATTAGTTTAGTAAATCACATAACACTTACTATATAATTGCTCTTTCTTTTAGTACTTTATAATGTACACTTACTTTAAAATAAGTTTGGGAAACTTTGATAAAATTAAAATTCCATGAGAAGACTGACAATGTATTTTCTGGAAATTCTTGCAAATCATTTTTAAAATTATACTTTTTCTCAAGTTCCAAATCCTGTAAACTTACAGGATTATTATTATGTTTCTGTATCACTTTAAAACCTGACTATAGGATAACCCTTTAAAACCTGCATATGGGACACAAACTAGCTGCTTTAACCTGATTTCAGTATGCAGTGGTCCCAGTCTAATTTTTTTTGTATATACTATCAACAAAATAACAAATTTGAATGAAACCAAAGCACTCTCTCTGGGCCACTGGATTTGTATCTAGGGAAACCTTTATTTTGAGGAGGATCTTTAGGTTATATGGCTCATTAAATTAAGAACTGTTCCATACAACTGTTTCTGTCAATGAAGCACCAAAGATATTAAAGATAGGAGAGCAGGAGCTGGCAAAGCAATAGTGAGGACACTGGGGAGGTAGAGAGTAGTTTCTTCCCTATATTCACCATATATTTTCATGTATCTCAGGAAGATGACAATTCTATTTTCTCTGCCCACCTCGCGTTAGTGGAAACACAATGGAAGTTATTTAGCTGAGACAGCCTGAAATTATGAGGAAGAGAACTAGTATTATTGAACACCAACGAGGTACCAGTTTTATTATCTCCTTGAAT
Organism: Cheirogaleus medius; assembly: GCA_008086735.1. Lineage (NCBI taxonomy): Eukaryota > Metazoa > Chordata > Mammalia > Primates > Cheirogaleidae > Cheirogaleus > Cheirogaleus medius. Next base: position 76,520,764 of record VBSM01003176.1, on the reverse strand, counting down.
AGTTCTGGTGCATGGTCTATTTCAGCACTCACTTTCTCTTCTCTCTAAGCACCAAGTTACTCCAATAAATCAAGGGACAACCAGGATAAATTTTTTATGTCTACACTTATATTTGTCTTGGCTTTGCCATTATTTGAGCCTTCCACAGTACTCCCTTTGAGGCGTTTGTCCTTTTGTTGTGTCAATTCCCAGATTCTCTCCCTCCTACTTATTCGATGTTCTCATCAAATTCTCAGCACTACTTTCAATTCTAAACCCTTCAGAAGATTGCTCAGGCATTCAATGTTGGGGGCTGATTCTGGCGATTATGCCTTATACTAATCATTCACTATAGCCTGTAATGTACGTGTGCTGCATGACGCAGCGGTAACCAGTCTTTTCTTCAGACACGGTTACTGCCTTGGGACATAACAAGAGGCCTGAGTTTCTGCACGTAAGCAAATGTTGTCCAGCTCCCACACGGTGGGCCCCCATGGTGGGAGTCTGGAGGCCATAAAGATAAGAAGAACATTCCCAAGGTCTGGCCCCGTAAGATGGTTGGTAGTCAAAGACGGGTAAGATCCCTCATGGGAGGGACGACCTAAGACAGGCACAACTGTGGGGGCCTGCCACTGACTGGGAGAGAGCACAAGAAGTTCTTCTGATGGCTGCATTGTTTAATGTTGCTTATTTTGGCCTTTATTTTTGAGTTATGTCTGGTGCTGGTGCCTCAAGTAACCGTTTCGAAGTCTGAGACCATGGGAAATTGTTCCCTTGTGATACAATTCCAAAATTGACGGTTATCGCTGCTATGCTCAGATGCTCACGTACAAGGAACTAACCTTGGGTCTGGGGGGTATAAAAATAAAGCGACCGGTGCATTGGGCACTCGAGTCATGTAAAGTCTTTTATCTGTGTCTGTGTCATTCTTTTATGTTCTGTGTTCTTCCCCCGTCCTGTAATTGGGCCACGTCAATTCAACACAGAATAACTTGTAAAGTTAGCAGTCTTAGAATTCACCCAGTTCATAGATAGGGAACAGAGGCCCCGAGAGGCTAGCCAGTTAGTGGCAATGCAAAATAAAAAACCCAGTTTTCTCTCTCCTGGGTCAAGGCTTGTTCCAGCATACTTCAATGCCACCCCAAAACACTCTCTCAGTACTCCCCCTAGATCTTTCTAAATATTCAATTCCTGTCTTAATCAAATGGCCATTCTAGAAGAGGTTGCTTTCTCTCAGGATTCATACACAATTTTTGAGACAAAATACTCCTTAAATAATCTGCTATATACTAACTAAAAACTAATCTGCATTCTCTGACCCATGGCACTTCTAGTGAATAGAGAAATAGATGCTAAGAGGAAAAGGGTTCTTATTTACTGTGAAGTAAGTTTGGAAATGGGTTAAAAAGTTCAATTAATGTAGTTGCCAGAGGATGGGGGTGGGGTATAATGGGGAGTTACGTTTAATGGGTATAAAGTTTCAGTTTCACAAGATAAAGAGTTCTGCGGATTGGTGTTGATAATGGTTGCAAAACATTATAAATGTACTTAATGCCACTGAACTACATTTTAAAATGGTTAGGATGGTAAATTTTATGTGTATTTTACCACAATTTAAAAATAAAAAATAATTTTAATTCAAACAAGTTTCTTCACTACAAAATTCAGAATCTTTCATATGACAAAATCTCTGAGAGGGAAGGAGGCCTATACCAGAGTGTTCAAGATTGTTCTACTTTCAGCAGATACTTTGAAAGACTGAACACATGCATATATGCTGAATAAGGCACTAGGTTATAAGCTGTAGTGAATACAAAGTTGACCAAAACACAGCCGCTAACTCTACGGTACTTTTGGTTTGTTATAAGGCATTCAATCGCCTCAGGAGACAATGGGGTTAACACAAACAGGTCACTGAAATTCAAGTTTGGTCATCATCAAATTTGTTGGGCATAATGTATTGATGTAGAAACAAATGTTACTTGTACTGGAAAGTCAGCCATCAGTCCCATGGCATAGTATTTATTGTATCTTTAAAAATGTTGAAATAGCTGTAATTAAAATAACCTATTTATGTCTATTGTTAGAGGGTATTAAAGTGACTTTCCCCCTTTGGTAGTGTAAGTGTGAATTAAATATTTGTATCACTGTTGCACAAAAGAGCAGAATATATCCAGATATAGCTTTTAATATTAGACTAAAATTCACATAAGATGGACACCGTAAAAACGCATAATTGAATAAGGCTTATCTTTCTGATATACTTTTAAGAAAACAGGCGGAAAATGGCTTAATGCTCAATGCTGTGGCTAAGAAAATAATTTTAATTTGTACCATTACCTTATAAAAAGGAAACTAATGGTTCTCAGAGGGATTGTTCTAGATGACTGTTAAAGTCCCTTCCAGCACTAATATCAAATGATTAACATTAAACAAAAAGGGCATGTTATTTAGAAGTATAACAATTTTATTATGTATAATAAAAATAATATACATAGGACACATAAACATTCAGTAATGACCAGGTCATTCCTATCAGTCATACTTTATACCTGAATTAATACAGATGGAATTATGCCTATTGAAGTCATGCTACTGAACTGTGCTCTTAAAGGTCACTATGACCATCTAATAAGAACATGAAAAAGCTGCTTCTCGTTTCTCATCTTCCTTAGTCTCTCTGTAACATTCCACACAATTTTTAACTCCTTTCTTAAACATATTCCTCATTCGGTTTCTATAATTCCTAAAGTGTGTGTTCTGGAACACTAGCCCCTGTGAGGTATTCTGGGGGAGAACGGTTCCGTGAACAGATACATCTGTGAAACACTACTTCATGTGTTCCTCTCTTGGAGATCTGCCATGGATGTGAACACACTAAAAGCCCAGAGAATTCTTGTAGTGAACAAGTATTTAACCACAGATTTTCTTTCCCATGTTACCTGTTACCACCCCACAGATTTAGTGTTTGGTAAAATATACTTTTTAGGGAAGACTATTCTTGTTGATTTGATCCTCTGATCCTCTCTTTTAGTTGGTTTTTCTTCCTTTTAGAATTCAAAAATGGGTTTTTCCAAAGTTCCCTCATCAATCTTCCACCCTACCATCCCACCAACTCCATCTAGAGAGCTCTCATTCACTCACAAGGTTTCAGTGGCCCCTATTTGGAATATTCCCAAACTAATTCTCCATGGAGCTGCCAGTTGACCATTTCTAATTGGATAGCCTACGTCCCTTCAAAATTGGTAATGTTTATAACTGAAATTATTTCTTTCTGCTGAATTCTCCTGGTCTTCCAGTCATGTAGGCTTGAAAGCTCAGTCATCATTTACTCTCCCCCTTTTTTCTCACCTCCCCTTATCCAATTACTAATTCTTTCAAATTCTCTCTGCTGCCAATCTCTCAACCCAATCCATTCTGCACATGGCCAAAAACTCTCAGCAGTTTAAAATTCTGTCAGTGTGTTCTAGATAGCTGACATTTAATGATCACTTGTAAGTGCTGCACAGCACTCTGCATGAGGTACACAGTTAAGCATCACACCGTATGAGACAGATACTATTATCTCCATTTTTCAGATGGTAAACTGGGTACTGAGGTTAAGGAACTCTTAAGATCACATAGTTTATAATACAAAGTACTATTTAGTCCAACTACTACTATTTCCCTACCAAATTTCTATTTCAGTCAAATTGATATATTCATTATAAACCCCATCTGGGCAAGAATGACTTCCTGATTGTTCTTGTTCAATCCTAAGGCCACCTTGGAAGCCTATGTGACCACCCAAGCCTACAATGCTCACTCCTTCCTCAGAGTTCCCACCCAGTCATTAGCGTATCCAATCACTGGTAACCCTAGTCCATGTTCGCCTAGGAGAATTCTGATTTGTCTTTATTATCTATTACTATAAAGAGGGCCCCTTTTTACTCCTAATTTAGACAATAAGTCCATCCTACACATATCACATCAATTACTGTAGCAAGACACAGTTGCTTTCCAAGTAAATCACGGTCCTTGAAGGTGGAAAATAAATCTTAAAACTTATTTTTCTCAACATCAAGCACAATTCATTATGTATGTGTCGCTACAGAACAATTTTGGAGATGAGGTGCTTTTGACTGTGTTTTGTTAAATTAAAAACTGCTTTTAGATTCAAAAAGAAAAAAAGAATGCATTTGGAATTAATTAATATAGTTAACCCCAATCACAGTGCCTGAAAAAAGTATTTAATATATTGAAGGGACGAATGACTAATGTACCAGAGTATGCCAGACTATAGCCAACATTCCTAAAATGTATCAATACACTTTAGGTATAACCAGAAAGTGGTTCTACCAACAATTACCAAGAAAAAATGTTTTCTAATATTTTTTTACTGTTATGCATAATTAGGTGATAATAGATTTGCTATTTTTCAAACACAGCTATCTTGGAATACAAGCTCTGAAATCTATTTCACAGTGATAATAAAAAAGTTGTTCTGAAGAGGGGGAAAAAAAGAAAAAAACTGTTTTAAAGAGCCATCCTATTCTCTACAAAATGTTTGTCAGTCAACACATTATTCAAAAGTGATAGCAAGCTCTCCTGTTTAAGAAGAATACACTCTGTCTGTCTATGAAGAAAATGATTGTTTTACACTGTCTGAGCTTTGCAGTCCTATTCAGCTTGCACAGACAATTTGTATCAACCTGTGACTAGTGATACTGTCAGTTAGTGGTGCCCCAGAGAGCCATGACCTCATGTGCTCTTAATATTGAGGTTCTCATTTATAAATTAATGTCTCTGGAATATTCATTAATTCTTACTTGAATACAATGGTGTTTTATTATTATTTATTAAATTTTAAAATCCTAAGAAATAATTTAACAATTTACTTAGAATTGGTATGAAAAATTATTCAGCAGGAAAAGTGCTGCATAACAAGTAGGGAAAAGATAGGCAAGAATGATAAATGCATCAATGTTACTATGTAATATTAAATACAATTATCAATAAAATATAGCACAAAATTCTGCATTTATGCATACTTTCTAAGCTAAGAATGCTAACTAACATAATCATTAAGTGCTAATTATTGGAGGTGAATACAGCATACTATTCATGTTTTTTTAAAAACCTTAAGGCTCACAAACCATTGTTACAGAATATAAATCCAGCAGCATCAAAACAGTATTACAATACAGAATGCAAAGCAAATGGCAGCAGATGGCTTCAAAGTGAGGAAATAAAAGTGCAAATTAAAACTGAAAGGAAAAATTAAAAAAAAAAAAAAAAAGCTAAGGAAAAGGACAAATGAACTCCTGGAGAAAAGTCAACGACTAAGAGACAGCAAAAGGAATATACATAAATAGGAAAGATTGTTATGTGCAGATTAGACAATTATCCAAAGACAGGGCCATAAAAAGAGCAGAATGCATTGTTGCCAGAGAAACAATTCAACAACTGAAGGATCCCTGGTACTAAGTTAGAAAACATCACATTATCCTTTTTGCAAATTTAGAAACTCAGGTTCGGAGTTAAAGAAAAGTTGTCTAAGGTTATAAAGAAACCAGAAGATAGTTAGAATTCCAAATACATCAGTGACAGTGTTCCTATCATTTTCATTTTATTTTCTGTTCCTAGAGAGAAAGAAATGAAGAGACAGTTCTCCAAATGAGAGGGAAAGGAAGTATCTCTGACTCAAGGACAGGGGTGAAATGTGGACTATTTGTTGATCCCATAATTTGCAGACAATTGAGGACATCGATCCTGGAAATTTGGACCACCTGTCATTCCCCAATATATTTTCACAAGCTCAGTATTTTCAAATCTATAATTTAATTGACATTACATATATTACCTACATGCATTTGGGGGCCATATTACATAACTGTTTATTTGCCTTTTATGACTATTGCAAAGATCAAATAACATAAATATGATCATTCAGGTTAGACTGTTAATGTTGTTAGTCTTGTATCTACATGTAAAGACTACTTAGATTCCATCAGAGAAATGCCTTTCCTTGATTTGTCCTTTTCCTAACCTTGCTCAATTACTTCCTACCTTATATATGAGATCTGACATACATTTAGACCTGTAAATCCTCTGAGCATTAATTAAACATGTATGTAAGTTATAGCCCCTCAATTAGACTATAAACTCCTCAAAGGCAGGAATTATGATGTCTTCTATTCCTTCTGTGTCTTTGCTTCCTTCTACTTTTCTTCTCCACCTTTAGCCAGTTTGACACAAAGTGAGTATTTGTGGTAGCATACTAAATATCCTTAATGAAGGCATGGTACAAGTATTAAACCAGCTGATCATCCTCCCTAAAGTGCGTCAATAAAATCATCAGGGGGCCATTAGAGAGAAAGAGAAAAATACCACAATTACAATGAGCACGGACAAGATCTCTAACAAGCCACAGCACCTACTGAAGATGTAGCCCTAAAAAGAAAAGACAATCTATGTGCTTACTAACAGTCCCTATTCCAAAGACTCAAGGTCCTCTAAATGTCTGCAATCATTCTATAAATTTTTCACATTATTCAAACCATTATTATTTGATGACAATAAGTTATGAATAGGGTAGCCTGAAGCATGTACAATTAGAAACTATAAGGAAAACAATGTCTAAGTGGTCATACTCGCAACAGCACAGCTATTACACAAAGGATATGTGAATTCTTTCTTGAATGAGAAACATTAGCAAAGAAACCCCAAAACTATAATGCTTATAAGGACTCATCAAACTTTATTTTTCTAGTGATTTTTTACATCCTTCATATTATTGATGGTGATAACAATAACATTTATGGATTGCTTAGCATATGTCAGAAACTGTGCTAACTATAGTTATACAAGGTAGACATTATTATCTTTATTTTCCCAGATGAGGACACTGTGGCTTAACTGAGGTTAAATATCTTTTCAAAGGTAAGTTGAAGGCTAGGCTTGGTGGCTCATACCTATAATCCTAGCACTCTGGGAGGCCGAGGTGGGAAGATTGCCTGAGCTCAGGAGTTTGAGACCAGCCTGAACAACCTTTCCAACTCTAAGGGAATTTTTATTTGTTGAATGCTTATTAATGTGTCAGGCACTATGCCAGACATTTTATATACATTTTCTTATGATAATAAGGCTAAATAATTGCATTTTTAAAGAATAATATCCTGAGAAAATGGTCATGCCACAAATACTAATTTTAAAAAGCAAAATATAAAACTGTATTTACAGCATGACAGAAAAATAAGGGAACATATAAAACATTAACAGCTGTTATTTCTGGGTGATAGCATAATGAGTGATTTCAAATTCCTACTTTATCCTTTTCTTCATTTTTCCAAATGTCTACAATGAGCATGATTTACTTTCATATCTATAAACAACAGATATTATAACACAGAGCTTATAAGGCTTTCAATTACCCCACATTATAATAATCTGATCATACACAACACATGTGCATTGGCCTCAAATATACATGCACACATATACATTATACATCTTAGTAACATATAATCCAAATTTCAAGCATCAGAACTTGAAAAAAAGATAAATATCAAAATAGCCATCTAACTCAGAAACATGGGACCATTTGATTAAGCTAAATCAATGACTTAAGTAAAAAACAATTCTGTAAAGAGACTACTCAATGATTAAGGTATTTAACATCTTTGAAATACTAATATTTATGTAAAACATATACCTATATCAAACTATGTATGGCTGCCATTTTACGACAATGGGTGGGTTAAATAGTCTGGCAGCTTTCCACAGTAATTCTCTCTTTATAATTGTGCCTGGAAAACAAACTCAATTTTAATTTTCCACCTAAATTCTTAAAGTTCCCAGGTCTCAGCAATCCTTGAGGGCAAGGGAGATTCAAAAGCATCTGGGGAGCTTTTTAAAGTTATATTTATAGGCTTGGGCCCCCTCTTCCAAAACCCTCATGTGTCTATCCTCTGGGATGAAATCACAGGCATCTTCACTTCCTAGGACAACAGGAAGAACTATTATGAACTTCATTGCTCTTATAATTTCAGATAATTTGTCCTCTCATATTTTTTATTAAATGGATAAAATATCATAACATTCAAGAAGTTGAGATGACAGCACAATTTTACTATAAATACTCATTCTATATAATTTCCATGCAGTAATCCAACATTAAATTATACATAGGCTAGACTTAAAAATACATTCTTAACAAGCAGTTCTCTACCATTTTCTAAAACTACTAGGAATTTCTAAAAAACAAGGGGCATTACAAATGCCATTCTAGAATAAACTGGTGTGCACCCAAAGTAGCATTTTGTATTCAATATTTAATAAAATTACATACAAGTCATCCAATTAGATAAAATTGTGCCGTGGAGGAAAAAATTTTTTTACTCAGCATGTGGGTAGTTGTTGCCTCTTGTATGGTTACTGATTGGCTTATTAACCTTTACCTTAGTCTACTTTAGAAAGGAAAATAACCAGAAAATATCTAGAGCCAGATTGGAAAATAGGGCTTATCATTTTTTGCCAATTCCTATTGATTTACAGGAATTGGCTGCCAAAAATATGTTCCATTAAGGAGTCTTAAATTATCTCTGGGCTCAGTGAAAAGTGAGTTGATTAATTATCCAAATCTGTCATGAGCAAACAGGAGGGTTGGGGGTTTGGGTGTGGATGCAACACTAAGGTACAAGGTTGTCTTTTATTTACTGACCCCTGTCTAATGTCTTTTTCAACTGGACCAAGATCTTTTGCTTCATTATAAATATTAAGTGAGGAGTTGTCTTAAATACAGACTATATTAAAAAGCATTTTCTTTGCTCTAGAATTTGCTCTACATGACCACTGGCCTTGGCTTTGTCATCTCTCCAGACCCAGTGAGATATGTGCATATTCAAATTCACTTGTCTTTTGTAATCTGTAATGCTTTATTCCATAGCTTTTGTGTGAATGGTGCAGTTTTTAGGCCTTAAAATAATCATCTCTATCTTGTTTTTTCCTGTGGGCTTGTATTTCTGGACTAATATTCAAAATACCATATTATATTTCTTTAAAATGATGAAATCACAAAGTAAAAAACAACAATACCAAAAAGGAATTGGTCAGAATATGAATTTAGGTGTTTGAATCTGAAAGTTTATACTATTTTCATTCCTTTTCCACAGAGATCCAACTAATGTTACAGAAGATGGGTACCACAAACTTCAAGTAATGTTAACATTTGTAGGATTCATTTTCTCTAACATCAGGCCCACTTTTTGCTGCTTCCCACATAAGAGACAGAAGGTTAAACTGTTTAAGTCTGGGGCCCTGGATTTTCTTAGCCCTGCTGGTTTTTCCACTAGCTGGCTACACAGTCTTGGATAAGTCACAGTCTGGGCCCTGCTGAGGGCCGAGTTCCCTATCCATAAAATGGGAAGCTGCACCAGAATCTGGGATCTGTGATGCTAATACCTCACACTACAATTCTCATTGCCTTTATCCCTTTATTTTCTACTTCCCACCCAATTCCTGACTTCAACCACAAGTCTACATCCAGTTTGTCCTATTAATTCTATGAATTTTTGAAGCTCTTTTTTATCTAGTAACTTTTTATATCGCTGTTCAATGAAGTATGAATTAGTCTAATAATTGTAAACATGGTATCTAGTGTAGAGTCTTAATAGGATCATTGCTTCCTTGAGGGCTGTTTGTGATCTAACTACAATCAGCTATGTTTGCTGTTCTGAAAAAAACAGAGGAATTCTGAAGAAGAGGAGGAAAAGGTTGATTCAAGACTTATCTTTTAACAGTTATCTGCAAGATTGGCAAGAAATAAATCAAAATATTTACATCAGTTATCTTTGGGTGGTAACATGGGTGACTTTTCTGCCACTTTTTAATATTTTCCACCTTTTCCAATCCTTTTTAAAAGGATTATCTATTATATTTAATGGCTAAATGTATTATCATGCAATAATAATCTATTCTGTAAATTCTTTGTAGTGGGTAAACTATAATCTTTAACAAAACGACATTAAAAAGCTTTTATAGTACTGCTAGGAGGGATCAGGTATACACCATGAAATTCTCTCATAGCCTCTGTTTGCTAAGGGAAACATGAGAGGAAAAAAGTCACTGGTTAAGTAGCTTTCATTATAATCTATTCTAGATCATTAAAATCATCTTCCAAAGTCCTTAAGACTTTTAAGATGCAAAAAATTAATATTTAATGGATAGCTTGCAAGTTAATTTTGTAGCTACTTTATGAAAAGGTGCCATGATATTCTTATTTGCTCTATGTATACTCAATGTATGTAATGCACATTATGTCCATTTAATAAACTTAAAGCATGACATTACTATTTTAAATAATTACAGAATTTCAATTACTATACATCTGCTTTAGGACACATTGTTGGCCATATTCTTATTTACTTAATGCTGAGTCCTTAATTGGGTGTGTAACTCTAAATATGACATCATTATCACAGAAAAAAATAACTTCTGATTTATTGCATGGTTTCTAGGAAAGTACATGGTAAAAAAAAATAGGGAATGCCTATCCAAACACACACACATACACGCACACAATTTATGAACTAATTCTAATATGTTACTACTCAAGACTCTTGATTTTCTACTTCACTATACAGCCTTGTTTGGTTATCAACCATACCCTTTAATAGCTGTGACATCCTGGACAGACCACTTAACTGTCCTGAGGCTAGTGTCTCAGTTGTAATGCCACTACTACCAACATCTGTTTTGTACTGTAGTTTACAAAATATATTTTCATATATATTAATTCAATGGATACCCATTCCACCCTCATTGACTCATTTTGCAGATGACTTACCCAAGGTAAGACTAGGGCTTACATAAAGTTCATTTCATTCCCCCCTAAGTAAGAGTATTTTTAAATGAAGCAATGTTTAACACAATTAAGAGGACATTACACCTATAGAAAACTCCACTGCAATTAGCAGTGGCCATGTGACCTAGTTCTGGGCAAACAGGTATACAGAAGACTTATAGGGGCTGCTAGGAAATTTAATGCTTTGCTGCTAAGAGGAGAGAGCTGCTGAAGGAAACTGGTAGTTGGGCTGTCCTTGCCATGCCTTCCACCCCATCCCTTGCCTGTTGTCCTTCCCATCTTTGAATTGGTTGTGATTCCTGGACCTACACAGCCATCTTGAAACCATAAGGGCAACAAGCACTGAGACAAAAAGCCCATTTCCAACAATGAAAAAAACCCGGCTGCTTGATAAAATCACCAAGCCACTACATTAGCTGGAGTGTCTTTTTCCAGATTTCTCAGTATGCGAGATAATTAAATGTCTTTAGTGATAAAGTCACTATTAGTTAGGGTTGGGTTTTTTTGTTTTGCTTTTCAGCTTTTTTTGCAGCTAAAAGCAGGCCTAACTGATAAACTCCCCTACCCTCTCTCAAATATCCATGTGTCTTCATGCTGCCCTCTTAATAAACAAAAATTTCTCCCTTACTCTGGCTTTCCATCTTACTTCAAAATTTCTTCTCCAATATAAGCTGAAATTGTACTAATGTTCCCATACTTGGAATGCTCTCCCATCTAAATCTTAGCAATTTTTAAGAGGCCTAGCTTAAATCCTGTATCCCTTAAGAAGCCTTTCCGAGGGGTCGTAGAGATTTTCTTGAAGTCCACAATTCTATTCATGAGTCGACAGTCTCACCATTATTTATTTCCCATGTAACCTTCTCTTTCAAATCAGCACAGGATTTAGCCAATTCAAAATTCAATTCTAAGAATTTTCAAGCTGGGAATGTTGAATACTTGCTCTTTGGGCTATTACTGCTGAACTCTTATCAAAAGTCTAGTTGCAAGAATCACTACTCTTAGTTACATTAAGTATATGTAGCTCATTTTCTCTTCTGTAGCAATGATCCTTAGCCAAGAGAATAAATCAGAATATATTTGGGAAACCTTCCCAAAATACATATGCCAAGGCACCACCCCAGATATACTGAATCATTTCCAAGATCATATATGTTGAAAGCATAAGGTGATTTTGATGTGTACTCCTAGATAAGGTTTTTCTAACTCTAGATATTCTAGAACTACACTGTTCAATATAGTAGCTATTGTCCATATGTGGTTATTGAGCACTTGAAATTAAATTTGAAAAAAGTGATATGTGAGATTTGGTTTCTAGAAAATTTAAGTATGTTTGAAACTTTGGTATATAAATTTACTCTTTTAACTGTAAATTTTATGAAGTATAAATACAGCCGGGCATGATGGCACAATGCCTGTAATCTCAGCATCTTAGGGGGCTGAAGCAGGGGGATCACTTGAGGTAAGGAGTCCGAGACCAGCCTGGGCAACACAGCGAGACCCCCATATCCAAGAAAGAAAGAAAAGAAAGAAAAGAAAGAAAGAAAAATAAATATAAATACAGACTACTTCTGATGAAAACTTAACATCTGAACTGAGATGTGCTATAGGCATAAAATATTAATAATACACACTGGGTTTTGAAGACATAGTATGAAAAAGGTAAAATGTCATTAATAATTTATATTGATTACATGTTAAGATAATATTTTGAATATTTTGAGTTTCAATATATTATTAAAATTAATTTCACCTGTTTAACTTTTTAACGTGCCTACTAGAAAATTTGAAATTACATATGTTGTTTGTATTGTATTTCTATTGGACAGGGCTGTTCTCTAAAGAATCACTTTTACCCAATTGTGACTAAGAGTTACATCGTTCAAGATCTCTATTATATTTACTTGGAGAGAACTGGTTACTTATTCAATGCCTCCTTTATAAAGGCTTGTGTAAGAAATTTCTCTCAGATTTCAGTGTTGGGAAAAAATTCTTTTTCCTAATCAACTAGTATAGTTTCATTTTATCAACACTGTTAATCTTATTGTCAGCCAGGTATTTCTTTTTGCCTTGCTGGGAGTCAAATTATAGCCAAACTTTAGTAATTACGTAGAATTTCCAAGAATACTTCTACAGCAAGCCTAATGATAGTTTCTATCTCATTTTCCCTTTGCTCAGATTTTTTTTTCTTTTTGAAAGTTATTAATCTTTTTTTCTAACAAGGGAGAATATTATCTTCAATTAAAAAACCAAAGCCTGGATAAATACTAAAACAACTTATGGCAAAGGCTAACTTATTTAATTGAAATAAAATATAAAAAGTTGTACAGTGGGCCCTCATTATCTGTGGGTTCTGCATCCACAAATTCAACCAACCGCAGGTTGAAAAATTTGCCAAAAAATAAATTAAAAATATCAATAAAAATAACAAAAATAAAACACAATACCATATAACTATTTATATAGCATTTACATTGTATTAGGTATTTTAAGTAATCTAGAGATGATTTAGAGTATACAAAAGGATGTGTACAGATTTATGCAAATATCACATCATTTTATATCAGGGACTTGCGCATCTGTGGATTTTGGTATGGAGGGGTATCCTGGAGCCAAATCCACCCCCATACTAAGAAATGACTGTATTCAATTCCTCAAATTGCCATTTTCCAATTCACTTTGCATAATTCATCCTTTTCAACGAAAATAAAGCAAACTTTAAACCACAATACTCTCACATGCTCTGGGGGAGAAGTGCCAGAGCCATTTGTGAAATAAGATGAAAATCCTCAGAAGAAAAAGATTTTATTGGTGAATATTAGTGACAGTGTTCTGATTATCTAATGAAATGATGTTCAGAGTTACAAAAGAAGGAATGCAAATCAGGCTTCTTGAATTTACTCAAGAAAGCCTTTCTCTCTCCCTCCCTCCCTCCCTCCCTCCCTTCCCTCCCTCCCCACCCTGGGTAGAATGCAGTGGCATCATCATAGCTCACTGCAACCTAAAACTCAAGGGCTCAAGTGATCCTCCTGCCTCAGCCTCCCAAGGAGCTGGGACTACAGGTGTGCACCACCACACACGGCTGATTTTTCTATTTTTTGAGGAGACGGGGTCTCGCTCTTCCTCAGGCTGGTCTTGAACTCTTGAGCTCAAGCAATCCTCCAGCCTCAACATCCCAGAGAGCTAGGATTACAGGCATGAGCCACCATGCCTGGCCCAGTTAATTCTACTCTTAGTTATTAGATCTAAACTAAGAAGAAACAATAGTTTTAGGTCCAATTTAGAAATCTTTTCTTTTTTAAAAAGAGTATGTAATGTTATTTTGCTGTAGAGTTTGTGAAATTATCTTTTACAGCCAATATAATAAATAAGGTTGTTTTAATTATCTTAAATTAAAACAAAAGCAACAAGATCTTTCAGCAGTTACATATTTTACTTATCAGTCCTTAACTAGAACTGAGCCTGTCTGCTAGTTTACAGATGTTATCAAAGAAAACATTTATATTTTACCAAACAGAAAACTTAATCTAGAAAAGGAATTCATGGAAACAACATGAAAGCATGCTAAAAGCTTCCATTAACACAAATCATCATTTAACACACAGAGATATACACCAACTATGTAATAAAAACCATTGATAAAAATTTTACTTCTGAGATGCCAAGCCAAATTTTGCACATGGGTAAAGGGGAGAAAAACTACAATACTCTTTTGACATTTCATCAAATATATATGTACACTCACTCTTCTCCAAGCACTGTAATAGGCCCAAGATATAAGGTTGAATAAGATGTACATGTTCCAAGCTCTCATAGCATATGGGCTAGAGTTAAGATATATTAGACATTAGACCACAAAGTATGACCCAGATGGGCTGTTGTCTAGAAAAACACATTTATAAGGTGCACTAAAGCACCACTGGGACAACGCAGGCCATGTGAGGTTGCACGCAGCTGAAGTGCCAAAACTGAACGACATGGATTTTCACCAGAATTAATAAATCGTATTATCTAATTTTAAACACTCTCTGGAAAACTGTCTGGTTCAGAAAAATCATGTAATTAAAAACAGGCATTAAAACTACCAAAACTTGGGAGATGTCTTACCTAATTATTTTTAGAAAACTGACCTTGCATTGGCCAACAGGAATGAATTAGCAAGGTATTTGTTTCTATATAGAAATATTACGAAAAGAAAATCAGTTTATTCCTCTTCCATTCCATACATCTTGAGCAAATATTTAAAGATTATTGCTGTATTAGTTCCCAACCCAGATGAACTGGCCTAACTCTGGGCGAAACACAGTAGCAACTGAAATGTCAATCCAGTATGATCAAGTACCACGACAGAAATCCTGTGTCACTGGGGCACATATTGAGAACCAAACCAGATTTACAAAGGTCTGGGAGAGTGTCCCAGAGAAAGAGACTCCAAAGCTGAGATTTCAAATAGAAGATAGTCAAGTGGGAAGTGAATGGGGCAATATATCTCATAATAAATCTGCTTTAAACTTTTGAGATCCTCTAATCTGGATACAATAAAACGATAAATACACATACTTTGGGAAATGACCATGAATTACCAACCCATCATGATCAAAGATATCAACATTAAAATTACTTTATCTAAGTTAGAAATTTGCTAATTAACTTCCTGAAAAAATAAATTTGTGAGGGCTAGAAGCCAAGAAATACATAACCTCCAACTAAACTAAAAAACCAAACCAACCAACCAAAAAGCCCTCCTTTTATTCTTGCTCTTCTGAATAACACTTTACTCTCAAATGTGTATTATTGTTCCAGATTAAAACACAAAACCCAACTTCAGGCAATATTACTGACATTTTATGGAAATTCTCAGTGTGTTTCCCAAATTGCCTAGAAATCTGTCCATGTTACTAGATGAGTTTCCATATCTAGGGAAACAACTGGCTAAGTCAATCACAGAGATTAAACAGAGTCCAATCCAAACAGAAAAGCACTCAGTAGAAGATGTCTGGAGAACTCCCCTACTGCAATGAAGGAAGTGAATTTATACAGTACTATTTTATCTCTGGGTAGTGGTGGGGGTGTGTCAACTTGTGAATGAACAGTTGAATAATATATACATTTCTAATGTAGATAAGTTTAGCACCCTTCAATATCTAGCAAATAATCAGTTTCTATAAGGAATCATCATAAATATCATTTATCACACAATGACACCCTTAAGACATATTAGGTAGCTGCTCAGGGATATTTTCCCCTAAACTTTCAGGATGCTATGCTAGGAATTCCGTCAGCTTTTGAGCATTTTTTTTCATTGTCAGCAGACTCTAACTTAGAAGAAAAAATCCATGTTTTAATAAGAATATGAATGAAAGCATTTTAATTGGAAAACACTCTGTAATATATTACAATTGTATTATTTAATAATATTAATATTACTATTGTGTAACTCTGTGTAGAGTTCTTTCTTCCCCTTAATTAAAGCAATGTGGTACTGAAGAAATTCACTAAATTAGGGAATATAATCATGGAATTTAGGGAATTTACTTTTGGAACCAACTATTTAGGTTATTAAGTATGAAATGTCCAATGCTTTCCTTAAGTACTAAGTTTGACAGCCAATATCTCTGATATTTCACTCTGACAGTTCTTGTTTTATTTTTATTGTTAAGGTACATCCTCAGCCTTTCAAATACATGTTTTGGCTTGTGGTTATCTTTCAAATTTTTTTTTAGAGCAAGTTTTGTAAAATGATGAATAAATAAAAAATTTGTGTTATTTTCGAATTATGAGTTCCACTGTGAAACCAACGCAGCACAAACAGCTTGGAACATCAATGAAGTGTTTGGGAAGACTTGGCTAATGAACACACAGAAGTTCTCTTCTGGTGATTTTAATCTTGAAAATGAGTCACCTGGGTGACCTGAGACCAAGGTGGATAAGGAAGAGCTAAAAGCTGCAGCAGAAGCAAATCTATGTCAACCTACGGGTGAATTAGCAAGCAAGGTTTGACGTTACTATTCCAGTAATATTGGACCATTTGAAACAAATCAGCGAGTTAAAGAGCCTAGATAGGTGGGTACCACATGAATTAAATGAGTGTCAGAAGAACAATAGTGTTGAAGCTTGCCTTTCTTTGCTGTCACAACATAAAGGCAAACCATTTCTACACCGCATTGTTACATGTGATGAAAAATGAATTCTTTTTAGCAATCGCAAGCATCTGGCTTGGATAAACATGAAGTGCCAAAAACACAGTCCAAAACCGAATAATCATCCAAAAAAGCTAATGGTGCCTGTTTAGTGGTCCAGCACTGGTATTATCCACTGCAGCTTCATAAAACCTGGTCAATCGATTACGGCGGATGTCTACTACAACCTATATGATAGATATGAGTGTTCATAATTCACTGTACTTTTTAGCCAATTGGATGAAATGACGAGGATGCTTGCAATTAAGCAGCCAAGATTGGTCAACTGAGACAGGCTGATCCTCTTGCAAGACAACACTAGACCACATGTTGCACAAACAATGCTGCTCAAACTATAGAAGCTGGACTTGGAAACTCTGTCATCCACTGTATTCACCAGACCTTGCACCAACTGGCTACCACTTCTTCCAGGCTTTGGGCCACTTCTTGCAAGGAAAAATACTCAATTCTTAATAAGCTGTGGAGAACATCTTTTGCGATTTCATCTAGACTTGCTCTCTATACTTTTTCACTGCTAGCATAAACAAGCTAATGTTAAGATGGCAAAACTGTGTCACTAGTTTAGGTGCATACTTTGATTAATTGTACTGCTTCTTGTTTGAGATATAATAAACTAAATTTTTGATTCAAAATTGGACATTTCATATTTAATGATCTAATACTATTAAGGAGTTTTTATCATAGAAGCTGTTGGGACTATCTAAAACAAGTCTCTTACTATGGGCTGAGATAATGAGTTTTAAACTGTTTAAAATTAGATAGAGCAAATGTGTCTAAAATAAAAGTAAATATACCCTCAATGATAAACTTGGGAAATCTTCTAGGATTAAAGTTTATTAATTTGGTTACAGGAATTGGTGTAATATTTTTGCTGTTTGGAGACCTTTTTTATTTCTTTGGTCTTGTGATAAACTCTAAGGAGCAGAGACTACTGTACTGATAACTGCTGGGTAAATTATGGGTTACCTGCCATATCTTGATTCAAGATGTGGAATGCAAGTTATCTTGGTTACATGCAGTAATCTCCCAAAGACAAAAACCGTGTCAGTGCTGCTATGCTGTTTCCTCTTTATCATTGGACATTTTGTGCTGAGGACTGTTCAATTCCAAGTTCCAGTGCTAAATACTAAACCATCTCAATCTTTAAAGTCATATGATAGCTAACGCCTGCAATCCTAGCACTCTGGGAGGCCGAGGAGGGAGGACTGTTTGAGTCCAGGAGCTTGAGGTTATAGTGAGCTATGAGGATGACACCATTGCACTACAGCTGGGGTGATGGAGCAAGAGACTGTGTCTATAAATAAATAAAGTCATGTGTAGTGGGTAAATACATTAATTTCTTGTCTGCTACATTTTATTTATTCTGTAATGAATGAACAAAAACATATTCTAGTTTAGAATTTCAATGTCATTATGGGGAAGGGCTACTAGTTAATATATTATAGCTCAATATGCTACAGGTTTAAAATGGAAATATAAACTGTAATAACTAAACCTTAGGTCCTCTCTTTGCCTCTTGCTTGACAAATATGTAAGCAACAGAAACCTTGAATGTTTTAAAATACGATTTAAGCTATCCAGGCTTACTCTAATGTTTTAATCACTATTTAGTCCCTTCCCCGTTTGGCAGGGGAAGGGGTATAAGGTTATGATGATAAGGCTGGTTGAGGTGATGGGAATGAGAGAATGGGTCAGGGGAGGAACAGGAAAGGGATTGTAAGTAAAACAGCTTAAATGTATTAGAAAGGACAAGGTTTCTGAAGGTTTTTGATTTTCTAAAATGCAATTTGTAATCCAACTTCAGAAGCAGAAAGTAAGTAATCATAGATAATAAAACAAATTCCAATTAGCAGGAGATCAATGTTGAAATCAAGTTTGTTAAATAAAATACTTAAGTACAAATTCACAGGTACATGCATGCTTGCTTGTAAAAACTTGTGCATGTGGCCAATCCCTCCTCCAGTTCCAAACTAGGTCAGGATTCTGATATACGGGAGAGCAGGAAGCTGGATAAATGGCAACCAGACATAGACAAATGCTTTCTCTATTCATTACTCAGTACAATGGAAAGAGAAAAAAAAACAAACAAGCAACAACAACAACAAAACAAAAAAAAACACAGAAAAGGCAAGGATTCAAAATTTGATCCAGAGAATGTTTTAAATTTTTGCTTTTATTTAGTTGAGCTGCAGAAAATAACTTGTTCTAGCCTAAACTGATAGCAAATATTTGATGCAGCTGCTAGTTTAGCAAATTAACATGGTTCATTCAGAAATTTTATTTTAGTCCTTGTTTCAAGTCCCTGGTATAGAACATACTATGTGCAAATGCTCTGGCTTAGAAGCTGCATTACACCAGCATTTAGTTCTGTGTTTACCCCTAACCACACCAAGGAGTGAAAAAAGGAAGTTCAGCAGCAAAAGTAGTGAAAAAGAAGAAAACAGTCATACTCTATCTCTCCTTCACATAGTCTCACAAGCTTTCTAATTCATGATCAAGAAGTCTAAATTTAGACTGACTAAGGAAAAAAAGTACTATCACACACATCCTTTTCAGTCAGGAAGAGAAAGTTAATATCTACAAAGCCTTCAAACCACAGGAACTCAGAGACACTTAACATCAATTATTTAAATAACTACTAATCTTTTACAGAGCAAAGGAAAAAGGAAACTGTTTGGGTCACTTGACCAGAGGTATACAAATACCTATTTTCTTCCTTTTCCTTCCAATAAAACAGACAGAAACCTAACGATTTCTCAAATTAAAGCCAATCAATCACCTGCAGGATATTTCTCTAAGAACTATTTTTAAACATTAAGGCAGCTTTCTAGCCTTTCAAAAAATAGTTTGTTAGCTAATTTTAAGCTCTTACTTCACATAACATACATTTCGCAAGTGTGCTTGTGCTCAGCATGAGTGGCCAATGTATAATAGTTTGTATATTCTGAAAGCAGTGACACTTTTACTTCTTTTAGTGTAAGACTGAAAACCAAGAAATTAAGACTCTTAAACAGGATTAAAAAAGAACTTTCCCATGCCTCCTCCCCTTCTCAATGTTTATAGGACAAAAATCACTTTAATGCTAAATACATTTTTTGAAGTGTTAACTTTTCAATGCTTTCATTTGAAATTTAAAAGATAGCATAATAATTTGCCTTTATATGCTTTATATCTGTATGTTTAATAATATTAGCGAATTGCTGCTAATTTTTAAGGTGTGTTAAGAGTATTATGGTTATATAAATACACACACACATCTGGAAATATTTATGAGTGATATATGTAGGATTTGTTTCAAAATAATCCAGGAAGAGCAAGCCATGCAAGCAGGAATACGGATGAAATGTTATTGACTATGAGTTGATAATTGTTGAAACTGAGATATGGATACATGGGGGTTTTATTATAATATTCTCTCTACTTCTGTATATGTTTGAAATTTTTCATAAAAGTTAAAATAAAAATATTTACAAAATCCCACTGAAGCGACTTTCTGAAGGTTATGATCTGAAAAAAGTTGGTTAAACCCCCTGTTAAAGACTATCATTTAGCTTTGGAACAGAAAATGAGAAGTATGTAGTGTACGATGGAAGGGAAAGGCCATGCATGTAAGGTTATTTTGTTGCATCATGTATCCATACCTGGAGTCCTGGAAAAAAGAAACATGGTCAGAGTTCACAAGAATAGCCACTTGTGAATTTGAGATCTGGCCAAGTCCATACTAAGGAGGTGATGCCTCTACAAATGTGGAAAAAATTAACCTACCAATTCATGGGATTAGAAGACATGATATAATAAAGCAGTTATATTTTCTGTAGCCAATCCTGGACAATTATTGCTTACTTATAAAAACGAATTAAAATGCTAAGACACTGCAAATTATGTAGAGTTCCTTTTGATGACCATTTTTCAAAAATTAAATGTGTTCTTTTTCTACCAGAAAGGACATAGTTTTTTAAAAAATAGGAAAAGCTGGAAGAGAACCATATTAGTAAATTGGAGAGAAACAAGAACCACCCCACCCCCAAGAATTAATGAGCAACAGTCATTAATGTCAAAGGGCTGATTAAAAGACCTGAGATGACCACCACAGGGGATAACTCAAGAACAATAATCCCTTTTCTGCACCCCCTACTCTCAAAACTTTCTATGGACAAATGCAAGGATAAAATGTAAAGAACTTTAGAAATGTAAAATCTTTATAGGACGGTTTATGGTGTTTGCATAAGACTAACAATGTCTCTTAACTTACTGCAGTACTTCCAACACAAGGTATTTTCTTTCTTTTCTGGAAAAAAGCTTGTCTAATGAAGTTCCTAGTGATAGTAGTATGTTAGTGACCCTGAAAAAGAGATGTACCAGAGATTAACAGAATCTCACTGAGAAGTCCTCAGATGTTTTATAGTAACATACACAGAATGAACTCTGGGTTTAGGATACTCCCCAGACTCCTTGTGATGCTGGAGTTTATTTTTCACTCATGGCTCCTATATGTGAAATGGTGTTAAACATTTTAAAATATTATATCAAGCTTTTTTTCCTCTTAAGTTATCTTCCAGTATACTTTTGTTATTTGATTCTAAAGAACTAACTATGGACATTACTCAAATCAACATATTGGGTTATGACCCATGATGCCCTTGGTTGACCCTCCCACTTATTTGCTATTATTTGTTAAATGAATGCTGCCTTTTTGCTCTATAATTTTACCACATGCATATATAAAATGAATTGCCTCATTTCTAATATATGTAATACACACAGTATTTAATAGCACAATACACCTTCCCAGAAGTCTAGAGATGTTACACTGTCATATAATAGGCTCTGAAAACAGAATGCCTGTATTTGAATCCTGGCTCTGCAAGTTACCAGCAAAGTGCTTAAAAATCCCCATGTTTCAGCTTCTTTATCTGCAAAATGGACATAATAATAATACCTAGCTCACAGCATTGAAGGGAAATCTTGAGTTAGTATCTGTGAAACACTTAGAATAATATCTACCTCGGCACTAGCTAGCTTAATCGTATCTAATTACTGAAAATAATACAAACAAGACAAGAAAGCTTACTAAGTACCAAAAGGGCCCTTATTATAAAAGACTATGAAATCTGAGCAGTGTTTCAATATGTTTATAAATTTTTAACCTATTATTTGCAGGTTAAATATATGTTTGATTTATTACACTAAATTCACCAGAGAAAAATAAAATACCTTCCTCGTGACATAGCAAAGCTGTACACAAACCAGGACTAAACTTGTATTTATTGTTTACAGCTGTACGATGTCATTTCACAGAAATCTCGGTTTTTGGGTAACTGATCAAATTGCTCAAGAATCCAGATGTTTGCAGCCATTTTGTAAAAATTTATTGGTAGATCCAACTTTAAAGCCTCTACAGTAAAAGACTGGACTACTATTGCTTTGCAGATACTAAATTTTACCTGGAACATGAAGGCACTGTCCTTCCCAAAAGAACATGCTAACTTCTTTGGCTGAATCTTCTAACATTTTCCATGTATATCATTTATTCATTGAGTATGTATTCCACAGGTAGCAAAGTTTAATATGCCAATAAAAACCTTTTATTTGCTTTTTATTTCTCTAGTACACGGCCATATAAAAAATGTGACCTTTTTTAAACTTACTTTTGGTTTATGGTGTTCTACTGACTTTGTAAAGAAATACATAATCTAAGGCTGGGCCCAGTGGCTCATGCCTGTAATCCTAGCACTCTGGGAGGCCGAGGTGGGAGGACTGCTTGAGGCAAGGAGTTTGACATCAGCCTATGCAAGAGCAAGACCCCGTCTCTATAAAAAAATGGAAAAATTAGCTGTGTGTGGTAGCATGCGCCTGTAGTCCCAGCTACTTAGGAGGCTGAGAGGCAGGAGGAACACTTAAGCCCATGAGTTTGAGGCTGCAGTGAGCTATGATTCAGGCTTCTGCAGTCTAGTCCAGCCAACAGAATAAGACCCTGTCTCAAAAAAAAAAAAAGGAGAAATATATAATCTGAATTATCTGATTGCACATAAATCCCCCAAATAGAATCATCAATCAACAGTGGCTCTCAAGGAACTTAAATGTAATTAAGAACAATTTTATTATAAGTAGTTGCCAGGTGACTGCAACTGGTCTTTTAAAGCTTTTGTTACATTACTTAAATTAGAAGTAGAAACCTGCTCTCACTCAGCACTTTTGAAAAGGTGTTGAGGTTCTTAATTCTGATATAATTAACAATACTAACACTGGAATACGCTGGTTGGTAGGCTATCTGGCAGGCAAAGTAGTTTATAAATTAGCAGACACTGAACTCAGTCAAAGAACTTTACGCAACTGTGATTTCAAGTAAACTATATGTATAAATTTTACAAATCGTACATTTAAAGATTTGGTTTTACTTTATTTACTTTTGATAGGTAAAAGAGGAAGTAAATAAAATTTAAATTATAAGATTATTTTTAAAAATCTTGTGTACTATAGAGATGTATACAGATACCATATATGTATTTTCAAACCTAGAAATAGGATAATGCAAAGTGGTGACTGGAGGGGAGAAAGGTTAAAAACAAAAGAGTTCTTTTGTGAATTCAAAAAAATTTTAAAATAAGCATTCCTGCAAATCTCAAATATTAATAAACTCAAGCCCCTCCCCCTTTTGATTCTACTGAAAAAGTCTGGTTCAGGGGAGTTTTTATTTTGCTTTGATTTTGGTGGCATTATTGAAATAGAATTTTTTAAAAAGTTTCTAGTTACTGGCAAAACCATATTAGACTCTATAAAATCCCAGAAAGACTGCATTTTAAAAAAGAAACTATATAGATATGATGTGTTAAAAAGAAGCCTATTTTATCCTTTAGAAAATATCAGGGCCTAAAAGTTTTCTTCTGAATAAAGGTAAACTACCTACAAATGAACACACAATTAAATTTGATCTTTAAGAAAGACCTCCCCAAATTAGAACATTTCAAAATGAATCATCAACTATATACACACATATACACACACACACTCTCTCTTACATACATCACACACAGAAAACATCTACAGAATAGAAAGCAAAAACATTAAGAGTATTTACATCCAAGAAACAGAACTTTTTAAATGGTATTATTTTCTTTAAAATATTTTCTATTTTACAAATTTTACAATAATCCTATTGCTTTTCTAATTAGTTACAAAATTAGGAAAAAAACAATAAACAAAACATTAAGTTTAGATTTTTAAATGCGTACAGATAAAATGACTAGAGTACAGACAAGAAAGGGCAAAATGGGACAAGCCACATAAACATTCTCTTTAGGAACCACTGATCAAGTACACTGAGAGATCATAGAAATGATAAAGCCATTCATTTTACTATGGAGGATAAGTTCATCTATAAGTTCATTTCATCTATGGCTGAGTGGCAATCACATTAACCTATTTGATATTGCATAATTATGATTACTTTTCCTTCTAAAAAGTTGATTTTTAAAAATATTATTTTAAATAGTTTATTAAGTTATTTTACATTTATATAAATTATTATAAATTTATAAGAAATTACTTATACTATTTTTTTAAAATATTAAAGAATAAGGCAAGGATGTTTTACAGTGGTCTCCAACCTTTTTGGTACCAGAGACTGTTTTCATGGAAGACAATTTTTCCATGGAAGGTGGTGGGGGAGGAAGGGGCATGGTTTCAGGATGATTCAAGCACATTACATTTATTGTGTACTTTATTTCTATTATTATTACATTACAGCTCATCATAGGTTTGGGACTCCTGAAATTAGGAAAGTTACTCTTCTAGCTAAAACTAATAATATATGACCACATACACACTATATTTTTCAAAAGAGTATTGTACTCACTTCCACATGAGGGTGGGTACAATTGTTCCTGTCTTTGTAATAGCTGAAGCACCTATTTGGGAACACCTCCCTTTTGCACCTATGGTTATCTTTGGTGTATTTCTTATGTAAAATTGTAACTTATGTAAGTTATTCAAGTCACCTGGGAAACAAAAAAGGGCTTTACAATTGCAGGGTAGACTGCTATCCCATTTGCCCACCCTGGGATAGCCCCTTGAACTATTCTAGGAAGACTTTAGCTGTCTATATCTGGTGGTTCTAGTTGAAAAATGAGATGCATAAGCATTTCTTCCAGAAATGACTCATGGTTGGCATAATCTGAAAAACAAAAATATAATAAGCTTAGTCTGCGCTCTGCAGTATACACAACTCAAGAGTGAACCCAGAATAAAGATATTTAGGGAAAATGTTTTCCCAATTTTTTATTTTTCTTGGCTGCCTGTCCTAAGTCCCAAAGGGATAAGGTAGACAGTACTCTGGGGAATGAAAGAGCCATTTGCTTCTTTCCTATGCCAGTTGGGAATCTGACAGAACCTCTGAAAGCCAAGATGTCCCATTTTTTTTTAGTAAAACTGTCTTTCTCTGGCTATGGAGAACAAAAAACAACATCTCTTAGTAAACCCTGCATCAAAACATGAATTGAATGATTGCTACTGAACCAGCAACCCTATTAGGTAACAGAAATTCACCTATGTTTAAAAAGGATCAATTTCAGAGCAAAGAGCAAGTGCTATGAATGCTTGTCCAGACTATATACAGTAACATAGCAAAATATTTTGACAATTAGAAAGGGTTGGAAAAAGGTAGATACAGACATAAAAATGGAAAAATTAAGACTTCCAAAAAAAGTGTACATACTGAGTCCTTCTATGTCTGGTACATCAATATGGAAGAAAACTACAAGAATTATATTAAAAACACTGTTTTGACCACATCAAAATATTTAACAATGTGTTAAGACCCATGCAGCCTTTACCAAATTATACAAAATGGACTTAGCTCTCCCTGCAATACCTGCTATTGCTGACCACTCTTCCTTCTTGAGTTTCTCCTGGTACGGCTTCCATGACAACCCAGATTTTTTTTTTCCCCAATTAATTTTCCTGTAACTCTGTTCCTTTTCTCGCTGTTTATTCCCCTGGCCCCAAATAGAAGCACTGTACCTTTGGCTATCTTCCCTTCCTTGGTGAACTCATCTCATCCCATACTGATATTATTTTTCCTTCAATTGAATGTTGACACTAATTTCTATTTTTTAACCCTCTCTTCTTTCCTGAGGGCTTATTTCCTATTCTTACTGGAGTTAAGGAGAAGTCAAAGATGACTCCAAGGTTCCTATACTATTTGCTCTTTTTAGAAAGATAATTCTACAAGCTTGATTATATCTTTCTATAGCACAGTAGACTAAAATCAGAAAAGTTAAAAAAGAATGGCTGATGATACCTTCCTTACACAATGACAGAAGGAAAAAATAGATGCTGACATTAAGAGAAAAAAACAAAAAAATCACAAAAAGTAAAACCAAAAGCTTAGCAATCTGGGACCACCTGGAATATAAGCCAAAAAAGAAAAGACTAAAAAAGGCAGAGATCTATTTAGCCTATTGAGAGAATTATTTATATAAACTACACTATCGCACTGTCCATTACAGTAGCCACTAGCCACATATAGCTATTTTCATTTAAATTGATTAAAATTAAATAAAATTAAAAATTCAATTCCTCAGTCACATTAGCCACACTGCAGGTGCTCACTAGCCACATGTAGCTCGTGGATACCTGGTTGAATAACACAATAAATTCCCATCATTGCACAAAATTCTATTGGGCAGAGCTGTAGTACTAATTCAACATTCATTGAGTATTCTCTATGTACTAGGTGCTGTGCTAGTACAGGGGTTCAGAAACGTAAGACTTCTCTTTGCCCTCGAAGAGCACATAGTCTGTCTAGTGGGGGAAACACATAAAAATATTTACAAGTGCTAGAGTAAAGGTAATAATATTTAAGAGAAAGCAATTGATTCTGTGGCCCAGCTCCAAATGCCAGACCAGTTAGTTAGGATTCCAATGCTTTTATCTGGCTACTATAATCTACCTTCTCTACAGGCTTGGCCTTGTTCATCAGGCATTATGATGGCAAATAATGCTGAGACTGACCACTACCTACAAATCTCTGGATCATCAGAACCAGAAATGCTGACACCCGAACAGGATTTAAGTCAGGTCTATGCCTCTGGAGTTGGTACTTTACACTGCTGGCAATTCCTGACAGAAAAAGCTATCCTGCCACTCTGGATCCCTTCCTGGAGACAGTTTTGCCTCAACTGTCACTTTTGGTTTAGAGCTCCCAGCATGTGCTATACTTATAGTGACTAACTGCCTGACAAAGTCATAAGACATTGCCAAGGAATTGAACACTGCAGTTGAAGACAAGTCTGAGATTCAAATGGAGCAAGAAAGAGAGGAGAGGTGTATTCTAAGCAGAAAGGGAAGGCTGTGCAAGGATGAAAGAGAGAAGCGTTAAGAGTTAGCAGAAAGACAAGCAAGGGTTCACTGCAACTCAACCACAGGGTACATAGAAGAAGGCACCAGCAGGAGATGAGGCTGGATTGCAGCCCAGCTGCCAAGAACCTAAATGCTACCATGGTAAGGAGCTTGACCTGGATTAGCCTGTGAGTGATAGCCAGCCATTATTAAGTAGAATAGTTGGATAATGAGATCTGTGCTTTCAAAAGACAAATCTGGGAAATATCTGGCAGACAGTAGCAGATAATTAGAGGAAAAAGACATCTGGATGGAGACCTGGATTAAGGTAGTGGAGATGAAGAGGAAATTTATTTGAGAGACATTAAAGAAAAATGATTGGCTCTGACTACTGACAGGATCCATCTAGTACACTGGCATCCAAGAATGTTTGTTGCCCAAAGTAGTGAGAAAGATAACAAGATCACTTAGATCACACAAAAGGACAGGAAACAAAAACCACGAGAAACACAAAAATGTAAGGGACTGGCAGAAGAAACAATGAAATTGAAAAAGAATGAAGAAATCAAATGAGGCAATATTCCCCTTGCATAGAAGATAATTCTCCAAGACAGCTACATAGCTTGTTCCACATCTCCTTCAGACCCTTGCACAAATATCAACATCGTAGTGAGCCCTTCTGATCACACTAGTTAAAACTGAACAACCTGCACATACTTGCCTACTCTTAGCACTTCCCAACCCCTTTTTCCTGCTTTATTTTTCTCTGTAATACTCATCACCATTGAATATATTATACTATATATTTTACTTATTTATTCTGTTAAATGTCTATATCCCTACTATTTAAATGTAACCTCTATTAGAAGAGGGATTTTGTCTGTTTCATTTACCACTGTACACTAAAACCTAAAACAGTGCCTACCATATAGGAGGTACTCAACAAATACTAGTGTGATTAAGTGCTGATTTTCTTTTCTTTCGTTCTATTTTTTTTTTTTTTTTTTTGGAGACAGTGTTTCACTCTGTCACCCAGGCTGCAGTGAGTGCCTTACCATAGCTCACTGCAACCTCAAACTCATGGGCTCAAGTGATCCTCCTGTCTCAGCCTCCCATGTAGCTGGGACTATAGGTGCATACCACCACACCCAGCTAATTTTTCTATTTTTTTTTTATAGAGATTGGGTCTCCCTTTTGTTCAGACTGTTATTGAACTCCTGAGCTCAAGCAATCCTCCTGTCTTGGCCTCCTAAAGTGCTAGAATTACAGGCATGAGCCACCATGCCCTGCTTACTATTAAGAGTTGATTTTCTGAATAAAGAACAGAATTATTGCATAGAGACTAATAAGTAAAGATAAAAAAATGATACCTAATATGGAAAGGAAATTTTGTTGGTCTTTTTGAGTGCTAAAATTTAAAATTTGTATAACTAAACAGTCCTTTAAGTATAAAAGGCTCAAAAATGTTTTCTTCAAATACATACAAAACATAATATAGTCACATATATAATTAATTATAGCATAGTCTTTCTACTTACAGTCACAAAGTAATGAGATTTTAAGCTTGAAAAATCACTCACAATACCTGATAGCCACACAGCAGATCCACCACTTCAAACACTTAAGTCCTATTAAAGGCACCAAACCTCAGTTAACTCTTTCTCAACTTCCATTACAAACTTCAAATTTCTTTTCTGACATTATGGCTTAATGTTCAGCAAATGTTAAAATTAACAATGAAATTATTAAATTAAACCTTAAAATTAAAATGTTAAAAATTAATTAAATATTAAGCAAAGGCAAGAAACTAAAGTTGAAATATCAGAATATTGGTATATCCATAACCATTAGCTTTAAGATACAGTAAAGAGGATATAACCTAAAGAAGGTGAAAATTGGTCAAAAGGTTAGAGAAGTAAAAAATCCAAGAACACAAAAAAGCCCACCTAGCTAGTTGGCTTCAGGAAAATTATCAAACATCACTAAGCTTCACTTTCCTCGTCAGTAAAATGCAGTTAACACTAGCACCTACCTACCTGATGGGCTTGTTCTGAGAATTTTTTGATGGATTAAATCTGCTTCAGGTAATGAGCTTGGCACAGTGCCTGTAATAGTAATTTACTCCTTTAATCCACAAACATATATGAAAAACCTACTATACAAAAGGCACCATATGAAGTACTGGTGATAGTGGCAAATAAAACATATATTAATATATGCCTACCCTTCTGGAATCTCTCACCTACTATGGAGGAATGAATTACAAAGTGTGCTTAAGAGCTCAATAGGGCCCTGAGACAGAAACCAAGGAAGTGAAGACTATCAACTCTCCATGTGGTCAGGAGAGGTATCTCTGAGGAAAGAAAAAAGCTAAGAGGCACAACCCATGCATAGAGGATACAGGAGTATGCTGAGAAGCCTCCCAAGCAAAGGGATTGGCGTGTCCAAAGACTCAACCCAGGTCAAGGTAAGAGCTTGCAGCAGGTGTGAGGAACTGAGAGGAAGCCAGTATAATTGAAGCATAGTAAATCAAATGAGACCATCAAGCTAGGCAGGAGCCAGATCATGTAGGCCATGGTAAGGATTTGTGATTTTATTTTATGAAAATGTATTCTTCAATGGAAACACTCAAGCTATTTTTGGACAAAGTATTACAGGGGAATGTGAATGAAAAGTAGAAGGATTAGTCCCAAGATTAATGCAGTAGTCCAGAAAAGAGATGGTGCTTGAACTAGGATGGTAGTATGGAGCTGAAGAGAAGTGGATGGATTTCAGATACACTTTGAAATCGATAGGCTATGGAGGCTGAGGAAAAGACAGGAATCAAGGATGGCTCCTAGAGATGTGGGACTTAAGCAACTGCTTGGCTGATGGTGCCATGGTAAGTAACATAGTTAAGTATTTAATTAATTTTAGTTATTCTTAGC
Source organism: Cheirogaleus medius (assembly GCA_008086735.1). Classification (NCBI taxonomy): domain Eukaryota; kingdom Metazoa; phylum Chordata; class Mammalia; order Primates; family Cheirogaleidae; genus Cheirogaleus; species Cheirogaleus medius. Next base: position 76,490,480 of record VBSM01003176.1, on the reverse strand, counting down.
TATTAGAAGGCTAGAAGAGGGAGATAATTGGTGATCCTGTAGCACAAAACAGCAAAAAATGAAACCAAGATACAAAGTGAAAAGGCAATTAGGTCTAGCTATGAGGGCATAGCTATATCAAACCAAAGTTCCCACTGAAAACAACTATAAAAGTGATATAAAATATCCCTAAATCCCCAGCTATTTGAAGGCATAGGGAGAGCAACCAAGAGCGAGGATATAAGAGGCTAAGATTAAGATCCCTTAGAGAAGGGAAACACATTGAGAAGACCACCTACTATTCCCCTTGAGGTATTTGCCAATAACCAGCACAGGGCAAAAGGCGAAGCAGAGAAAGCAGCAGCATCCCAGTCTCACAGGACTGGGAAGACAAAAATTGGAATTCTGTACTACAACGGTAGCCATGAATTGAGAATCCCAGAAAAAAAAAAAAGAAACTCCAAGAAACAAACCCAACATTCTGCTCAATTTTTCCTAGAAGGTGCTGAATCATAAACAGCATAGAGTGAAATTCTGGAAACTGCAGCAAAAAGATGCTGCAAAGAAGCTAAAAAGCTAAGCAAAGTTTTCATCAGTCTCACAATACTTACAATTCAGGATTTTCCAAGGAAGAGGCATCTTAGTAAATACTCCAAACTTTCAAATGAAACCTTAGTAGGGCTTTGCACCAAGAGTGAGGCTACTAGAATTTCCTGACTGCCCTTTATTCAACCTCATGCCATATCAATCAAAATGACCAATGTTTTCTAACTGCCCACCAAAGAATATTAAATCCTATGTGGAGAAAGAAAACTATCATTAGAGCCTCAATATTTTTTCATCACAATGTTAATAAAACATTACCAGACATCCAAGTAAAAAAGATCAAATGATCAAAAACCAGAAAACAAAAATAGCCTCAGAAGACACGTAGGTATTAGAGTCAGACAAGAATTTTGTAATAATAACACACTCAAGAAAACAGATGAAAACACCATGAGAACTTGAATCTACATAAAAATTTAGCACTAAAAATACAAAAACCAAAATTAAGAACTCAATTATTGGGTATAACTGGACAGAGAAGATATCAGTCAACTTGAAGATGGGTTAGTAGAAAATCTCCAAACTGACAGAAAGGGAAAAAAGAATGCAAAGAGTGAAATGACCTAACATACACAAAACTGTAGTCCCATAAAGGGGAAAATTGAATAGAATACAATATCAGATAAGAAAATTCCAAAGTGAGTAACATAGCAAGCCAAAGACAGACTGAAGACACTCTGCAAACTCCATGCAGAATAATTAAAAAAAATAAAAAGCTACACATAAGTACATCATAGTAAAACTGCTGAAAAACAAAAACAAGATAAAATCTTAAATATATCCAAAGGAAAACACATTAACTTCAAAGGAACAACAATAAATCCAAAGCCTGACTTAACATAAACAGTGGAAGCCAGAAGATGATAAAATAACACATTGAAGGTGCTCAAGGCTGAAAGTAAAGACCCTTTAAAAATGAAAGTAAAATAAACAAATTTTCAAGCAAACAAAAACAAAGAATTCATTACCAGAAGACTTGAACTAAAAGTAATACTAAAGGGAGTTCTTTGAATAAAAGGAAAATTATTCAGATGCAAATACAATCAAATAGAAAGAAATAAAGACATACATAAAGAACTAAAGACCTCAAATAGAAAGAAATAGGCTCCCGAAGGGTAAATGTGAGGACAAACTGAAAAGAGTAATGATTATTTTACCCACAACAGCATTATTCTTATTACTACTACTACTTCAACAACAATAATAATGACGTCTTTGGGGTTTAAAATAAAACAAAGGCTGGAAGAGAGGTAAATGGAATTAAAGTTGTAAGGTCCTTCCATTTCTCTGGAAATGATAAAGATAGTAATTTACAACAGACTCAAAAAAGTCAGAGATGTATATTGTAATCACTAGGTTAACCAGAAAAGAGAATTTATAACAACAAATAAGCAACAAGCTAGGGAGGGAGGGCGGAGGGTTAGAATAAATGTTTGATTAATCCGAAAGAAAGCAAGAAATAGAAGGGAAAAGTTATAAAGGACTGATGGTGGAAGTAGAAAATAAATACCAAAATGGTAAATTTAAACCCAAATTATGTAGTACTGGAATTACATTAAATGTAAAACAACAGAGATTATCAAACTTAGTAAAAAATGAAACCCAAGTATATGATACTTAAAAAGATTCATCTTAAGCATAAGGACAAAGAAAGGGTTAAAGGAGAAAGATGGAAAGAGAAGCCAAAAGAAAGCTATACTAACATCCAAAATAACAGACTTTAAAGTAAAACATATTACTATAGCTAAAGATGATAAAAGGATCAATCCAGTAGGCAGATACAACAATCACAAATTTCTTTGTAGCTAATAACTTAGCCTCAAAATATATAAGGTGAAATCTGAGAGCTAAAACCATAGACAAATCCTCACACACTTGGAGATTATAACGATTGAGTGCTTAAAAAAAAGTCCATAGTGTTATAGTAGAGTGAATATGATTAATAAACTTAATTGCTATACATGGCACACTGTGCTCAATTTTCTAAAACTGACGACAAAGCAAGTGTCAGCAAGTTACCCACAACTGAAATCATAGAAAAAATGGTCCCAGACCACAATGGTATTAAACTAGATATCAATAATAAAAATATAGCCAGAAAATCCCCAAATGCTAAGATACTAAGCAATATACTACTTCTAAATAACCCATGGGTCAAAGAAGAAACCACAGTGGAAATTTTAAAATGTTTTCAATTTAACAACAAAAATAATATAAATCAAATTTGTGAGATCCAGTTAAAGTTGTATTAAGAGGGAAATTTCATAGACATAAATGTATACATTTAAAAAATAAAACATTGAAAAAGAAAAAGGGAGCTGGGCATGGTATGCCTGTAGCCCCAGCTATTCTGGAAGAAGAGGTGGGAGGATAGCTTGATCCCAGGAGTCGAGATCAGCCTGGGCAATATAGCAAAATCCCATTTCTGAGTACATACATATATAAATAAGAAAGGCTGATAATTAATGACTTAAGTACCCATCTGAAGAATCTTAAAAAAGAACAGCAAATTGGGCCAGGCACGGTGGCTCATACCTGTAATCCTAGCACTTTGGGAGACCTGGGCAGGAAGATCTTTGAGCCCAGAGGTTGCAGTGAGCTATGATGACACCACTGCAATCTCTCTAGGCTGGGAGACAAGACCCTGTCTCAAAAAAAAAAAAAAAAAAAAAAAAACCCAGCAAATTAAATTTTTTAAAAGTAGAAGAAAAGAAATAAACGTAAAAGCAGAAATCAATAGAAAGTAAAGAATATTTTAAAGCTGAAAATTGGATCTTTAAAAAGACTGAATGAGATAAAGAGGCACAAGTTACTAACAAGCAGATTTAAGAAGCAGAATAATTATAGATACTAAAAATATCAAAACATTAATAGAAAGATATGCAAAAATCCTTAAGCCAAACTAGAAAATTTAGATGAAATGGACAAATCCCTTATAAAGCAAAACCTGTAAAAATTGATAAATAGAAAATGGGAATAGTCTTACATTAATTAAAGAAATACAATCAATAATCTTCACAAGAATACTCCAGATGGCTTCACCAGTGAATTCTTTGAAACATTTATAGATGAAATAAAATCAATCTTCAAAAACTCTCCCATAGAATTAAAAAACATTTCCCAGCTCATTTTATAAGGGCAGCGTAACACTGATACTTAAATCTATCAAAGACTTTACAAGAAATTAAAATTGATAGTCTTTTTCACAAACAAAATTACAAACATTCTAAATGAAGTATTATCATATTAAAAGAATAATGCATAATGAAAAAGGAAGGTTTACCCAGAAATTCAAGGATGCTTCAAAATTAGGAAATATGTATCCTTCTCCTCCTCTGACCCCCTAAAATGAACACATATCTTTTGCCACAGCAACTACATTCCTAAAAGTTTTATCCTAAGAGAATAATCAGACAAGGCACAGAGTTAGGTTTAAGAATGTCTATTACATTCAAAATTCAAAATTATACTATGGTTCTAAACTTATGTGTATACATAAATGTTCATGACATATGACTAAATGAAAAAGGAAGATACAAAAGCAGGAATATTTCTAGACCAATTTTATATGAAAGTAAAGGAAAACATATATCACGAGAACATTGTCTAGACACAATGAATTGCCATCTTAACTACATAAACAAAAAATAGAATGCCAAACTTCAATAATTTTCTTCAGTAGAAAGAACATTTTCTTCTCAAAATCTAGTAAGAAAATTGCCCACATATATATTTTACTTAGATCATAAAAAAGCTACTAGATTTGAAACAATCAATAGAGATCTACATCTACATTATATATAAGCAAAGTATGAAGACCAAAACAAAATGCCCTGAAAGCACTAAATCCTTTACAAATCAATCTGTCACATATGAAAAGCATTTAAATAGTTATTTTTTATAGGGAAATTCTATTGTATAACAAATATATACACAAGAGGACTCAAAACTCCAACAAGTTTAAAGAACACTCCCTTTAATTTTAGCAGTTACTAAAACAACCTTCATTAAAATCAGTTGAATCCAGAAGCTACACAGTATATTACAAAGATGTATAAAACAGGTTTCATTTCTACCCACCAAGCTGGCTCAGAACAACCAGCAGTGACTGCCTGGAGCAAAATGCTGGGAAGGAATCCGAGGCACCCTGTTCAGGAAAACGTACCTGAGGGATGTAGCAGTGTTTGCTCAGGTATGGTAGGGGGAAGGGTACCATCAGACCCAAATTCCTATCCTGGCTCAACTTCTTCCTAGCTACATGGCTTCAAACAAGTTCCTTATCCTCTCCTAACCCTAGGTTGTGAGAAAGTAAAAATGAGCTCTGTTGATAATCAGACTGTGATGTCCGAAAGACACAGACAAGGCCAACAGAAGACCAACAACAGGTAACAAAGTTTCTCTCAAGGCCACACTACAGCTTCAAAATGACCAACAATCTCTCATTCTGTGATTACCACTTTCTCATCACCGACTGACTTCTTCATTTCTCCTGCCTCCAAAACAAAGACTGCTGAGAGACCCAATTACTAACCCACAACCAACCACTAGATGCATGATAGCATTCAATCCAGAAGTTCCCACTTCCCCCTAGTCTCTCATTAGAATCATTCAGCATAGGCCAAACCCTACCAAGAACTCCTCCCATTCCCTCTTACTGAGACAGCAGGGTTCCTCAGGCACGTGCTCTTCCTTGCAGCAAGCCAATCTACCTAACTTGTTCACTACAAAAGATGTATTCCTGGTGGTCTTCACCTGGTGAGCATTAGAAGTTTCTTTATCCATACACCAATTATATCTATCCAGGGTCATTGTGAGGATTAAATGAAATGTTATAATGTAAAATGCCAAGCATCTGCCTGAAAAATAGCAAACAACAGTTTTCTCTCCTCTATGGGTGCAAAGTAAAGCAATACATATCATTTTATATTTTTAATCATCTACCTAGTTCTTTACCATCAAGAATCTACATCTCTGCAAAGCACAGCTAAGAGCCAGAAAATAAGTCCCCCAAATGAACAGAATTCTAACTAATTAAAACAGATATGATCAAGTCCATGAAATAAAGATAATGCACTTTACTGTAGGGTAATTCATGATAATCCTACACCATTTGCTTGTTTTTAACACGTATTGTGATAATCCTACACCATTTGCTTGTTTTTAACACATATTGTTTTAATTAACTTTAGAAATCTGTTTTCTACACCAATAGCAAATTAGAATCAGCAACCGTAAATAGTTTGAGAGAGATAGGTAGGTATAGTGACCATATGAAGAAATAGCTACTCAACAAGACAGAAGAGAAAAAAACCTGTAATTATCAAACACAAGAAGTTAAAACACTCAGAAATCTAAAGTCATCTCTTGTAGTGGCTTCTAAATGTTTTTGGTTGAACATCCCAACAATAAAATACTTAAGCACATACTTCCAGTATATGTGTGTTCATTTATAAATCTATACTACATATATGTATATTATAAAACATAAACTAAAAACAGAAGTTAAAAATAGCATTATTTTCATTTTTACTTTAAATATTAACTATTTTAAATACTAATTTGTTTTAATCTTGCAATCACTAAAAATACCATTAACATTATATTAAATGAGAGCACTGTTACTGAATATGTTTCTTTATGTCTTAAAATCTTAGTTTCCCAGTTTGTGAAGTTCAAAGTATTTTGACACTTGGTTTAAAGAGCTGTCGTAAGTCATAACTGAAAAACCTAGCTCACAAAGATGCATACATCTATAAAGAATATATCACTTACTAACTTACTTAATATATTACTTCTCCATTCTATCACCGAATATGCAAAAGCTTTTGTCAAAAGTTAGTTACCTAATGTCAATGTTATTAAAATTTTATTTTTCCTGATGTCAGATACTTTTACAAACTAAATAAAATGTTTGGCTTTTTGTGTTTCCAATGAATGGGTCCAAAGTCCATTGAAATTTTTTGTAAGATTTTTCAACAGGTTGGAAATACCTAAACATGCTTTCAAAATGTTCTCTCCATAATAGTTTCTTCTGAAAAACAGGTACTTTCACACTTACTGTTTAAAGTGTCAATTTTGCCTTGCAGTGACAACTTAGTGTTTTTTATCCCCTCAAAAATATCTGCTAGGTAGCATACTGTTAACATTAATAGCCACTTGTCATCATGGAAAAAAGATCAGCATATAGATTCTCATATTGTGTAATAATAATGTATAATTCATCTTTTGAGTTTTACAACTCTTTTAAATGCGTTGATAGTAAACGTTTGTTTCCTATCTCAATACAAAGTATCATAGATTCTTCTTTTAAAAAGTACTTTTAAAAGTAACTATACGCTGTAACAGAAAAACTAGAAAAACTGAGAAACTCATGGCATATACATTACAGAATTCCAACACCTTCCCTCAGGAAACCACACTCACTGTGACCACCTGAATGTGGACCTAGGAAAACCTCAGAGCCAATCCACATAGTATTAATATTAATATAAAAGCTCAATTTGTCCCCTTTTTGGGACACAAAATAAAGAGACATTCTCCAATTTTAATTCTAACATCTCAAAACTGACTCACCTTACCTCACCTCACTTTGAAATTTACTGATCTAGTGAAGGGGCATAAGGCCTCACAATATATATTAGGTGCTGAGGGTATTACAGTTGTGGCTAATAGAATAATACTATTATATTAGACAGGTATCCAATAAACATTGACTGGAATCAGTATTATTCAAATTGTGGTTCTAAGTCACCAAAAATAAGTTAAATTTATACATAGTATATTCCAATTAAGCAAATACAACAGTAAGCCAAAATTATATTCAGAAAATTGGCTAATTCAGAATGACTTATTACCCAAGGTTTCCAAGTTACCATCAATTCCACAGTCATTTTCAATTTTTTCCCCACAATGAGAGAACTTTGAAAATCAAAAGGCATATTTAAGAAATATGTTTCAGTCTCCTAAGACACATTTACTGCTTCATATTATGAAAACTACAAGAGCCATCAGTATTTTATTCACTAATTTAAAATAAATTCAAGCTTTAATATTACAAATATATTTTTCATATTCAAAATGACAGTATAAGCAGACATCATAGACTTCATATTTAACTCCACTAGTAGTATGGAATATTTACTTTTTCTATAAATAACAAAGAAAGTAAAGCTTTGTGAGTCCAGAAAGTCACTCAACAGTTTTTAAATGTTCTGTTTTAAGAACATGGGAGATAGAATAAATATAAGATACATACATCCATATAAATTTGCTATCTAAGAAGAATGCCAAAAGCACCAAGGAAAATGGTTCATAGGAAGGAAAGATCACTAAGGGCTGGAATGAACTACAGACCATTTCAGAGACATGAATGGTGGTAGGATTCAGAGCTAGAAAGGAGGAGGCATTCAAAGCTGAGGGAGATAATTTGTCATTTATTTTCTTAATAAAAATGTCTAATTCAAAACACCAAATATAAGACACAAATAAAACAATTTAGAGAAACATTCAATTAGAGATATATTATTTATTAAGCTATTCATAAAGTCACACAAACATATGTAAACAGTAGTTGGGAGCTTCATAAAACCTCCCAATTTAGAACTGAAATAAGACTCTAGCAAGAGAAAGAAAATTAAAAAGGAGCTGTAAGAGAGAAAATCCTTTGGCACTAAATCTCAGTATACTTTTCTCAATGTTAAAAATGTTCTATTCTCTGGACCTTTTTCTAGCATGGCATTTTTCCCTGGTATATTCTACATCTGTCATTTTACTTCAAGTTGGAAAAGTGATAAAAGTTCACTTTGAAAGGAAATTCATTTTAGTAATTTCCTGTCCACAAGAGGGCTCCAAATAATTCTTCCATGAATGGAAGTGACATAACAAAAATTACAATAAAAATATTAAGCACATAAAATGTACTGAAAAAACTTTAATTGTCATTATCTCATTTAACTCCTGACTAAAAACTGTTACATCTGCTATACTTTCTACATTCACAGGTTTTAAAGACACAGGGCTTTTCTTTAACCATTTAATCAACAAAAATGTTTCAAATACCAAAATTGCTTTGCCATTATACTCACACTATCAATTTCTCTCTTAGGTAGAGTTTTCAAATTAATAGATAATCATAAAGCATAATTTCAGTCCAAAGCTCTAAATAGTAGCCCAAATGTTGTATATAATACTTTTATATATACAAGAATGTATAGCTTTCTCAATCCAGAAAGCAAAATTACTGCTACTACGCAGTCTTTATTACTAACATATACAGTAAATATCTACAGTTGTTAATACAAGTCATGCTACAATTATAAACAATGAATATTGCTCCATCAGGAACTATGATCTTGCCTGAAAAATAAATAAATAAAGGAAATGAATCATTTAAATAAATGTCTTATAAAGATATTCTACTCAGATATTTTCAGACTTTTTTCACAAATAAGTGACTACACTGAGATGTTAGTAAATCTAGTTCAATCACTCTTAGAAAAACAAAAAATAGTATTTTATATAAACACATTTATATTTATAGGACATATATATTATAGAATGTAATAAAAGGACCAACTGCAAATTATTCTTCTAAAGAGAACAGCAAATCCATTGACTGGGGTGCCTCTCCCCCCTCCAAAAAATTGACTAAGTTTGGATTATAAAGAGACTCCTTAATGGTAAACACAAAAATTTATTGAATGTTTAAAAATAAATTTTAAATGTGAGTTCTATTTACAAAACAAAAACCAATGCTAAAAAATCGATTTTAAAGTGAGTCATAATCATAGCCATAGACTTTACCAAAAACATCAAACATCAATTGATTTAGCAATTACTGTAGCTCAAGAATAAATTATCTCTAATGAAATCATTACAGGGGTTATAACTTCACCCCCCACCCCCACCCCCCACCCCACACACACCCCATTTCCCAAATAGGATTTTCCTATACAACTGACAAGCACCATTAAAATGTAAAAGAGTGTAACATTTGTTTCTAAATGGCACATACTATCAACACTTAGAAAGCTTAACATTTTGCTGCACCTAGCAAAATGCATGTATTCATACTTGCAAGTTTAGAGGATTGGAACAGTACATATCCTGATCAATTTAGAATCATGCTGCAAGGGAAATGTTAGTTTGTGGAAAGATGTGGGAGTGGTGAGATGGGCTTTTCAAGATTTAAAGAGTGGTAAATTGTTCTCACTTTAAGTCATGAATGCAAACTAAAATCAACTGTCAATTATGGGTATGAAGGGTTTAATAAATATGAAGTATTTAATCGACAACTTCTAACTAATATTTATCACGTTATAATTCAAAAAGTTGGGAATTCTAGGCACATATCAAATGAAGGCACTTAAGCAAAAATGCAGTGGTAATAGCAAATGAAGGTTTTAAAAGGCTTTAACAAAGAAAAAAAATTTTAACCTCCAAAACAGTTTAACAGCTAGAAAATAAGACATAATATTCAGAACAATCTAACCTGTGCTATACCTTTGTACACACTATGAAATAGCATCATCAGGGCATTATACGTTTATTACATAATACTGCTTTGCCCTTGCATATCACCTTTAATCAAGCGATCTCAAAGCACCACAGAATCATCAAGGCCTTAACATAGAGTCTAAAACAGATAGTTATATTTTATAATTGCAGCTATTAATAAATCCTGCCCCTACTTCCCAGTCCCCTGATCCTAAATCAGCTTCCAAACCCTCTCTCTGTCTCTCTGACTTGGAAACAGTATTCCCCAATTCATCTCAATTTGTGACTGATGCTACACACATTACAGCTTTTCTTCTTCATTGGACCTAAAGAAAGTAGTTGCACTGTTTTCACCACACAAATCTATTTCATTACAACTTCTGTTACAGAATAAATGGTACTTAGGATGAACATATCTTGCACTGTGCTTGATGATATAAAATGGAGGCTTTGGAGAGAGCAAGTCTTTGCTGGAGGCTATGAGCCCACAGATAACTCATCGAACAGGGGAAATAGCATTTCCCAGCTCTGTGGAGAGACCTCTCCCCGAGACTTCCAGAGCGGTGTAGAGGAAACCAAGTCCAGCCATCCTTAACCAGGCAGGAGACTATTCTCCTGTGTACACAGCAGGAGGGAAGGGAAAACTAAAAGGACAAAAGCACTGAGTTTTAAGTCTCAGGAAGGAGAGTGTAAGGTTGCTGTGTGGCCACCCAAGAGACAGAACACAGTGGTTCTTTTGCATTTAAATAGTGCATTAAATGGTAAATTAAACATAAGTAAAATATCTTTAAATCAAGGTCAAAATAAGCCACTTAGAGTCATTTAATTTTTCTTGCTTTAAAATCTGTAAATGAGGTTTGCTCCTGTAGAAATATCTGACATTTTAAAATTTAATCATCAGCAAAGTTCAATTTTTTTTTCTACTGGAATACAGAAACACTCAAATGTTAACTTAATACGAGTGAGCATAACTACATTAACCACAATTCTTCCATAAACAAGATTATTCACCTTCCTCTTAGTTGCATTATGTTTGTCCCTAGGACTGCAAAATGTAATTTCGCACTCACACAAACCCACCCCCCAGCACTGTAAGGTTACAGTTACTGTTAGTCAACTGACTCACAACCTTAACCTTTATAAACAAAAGGCGTCAATAAACAAGAGTACTTTTTGTTTCAAGTTTTCCACACTCAGTGCTGAAGGCTCAATAATATGTTTCATTAGCTTTTAAAAGTGTAAGATGTAATCGACTAAATATTTGGTACTAAAAAGCCCTGGAATATTCACAAGCACAAATATACGGCCAGCCTAGATTTGTGAAAATTCCAAAGCATCTTAATGTTTCTGTTGCCACACGTATTCACCCAGACATTTCAAAAAAGCTCACTGCAAAATTCTAGTATACTTTTTCTTGAAGAGATGTGCATCCCTGTTCTCGAAATGATTATCAAGTTTGTCCCTACTGCATTAATGATCTCGCCTGTGTCACAGAGCAAGATTCCCGTTTCCGTGTCCACCTATGTATCTCGTTACGGACACCCGTCCTCAGCTCTGCCCACTGTCACTGACGCTTTCAGAAGCATTAAAATACAAGTGTTCAGAGGCTTCCAGCAAAAAGGGAGATATTTCCTCCACTTTTAACTACCTTGCTACATTTACCTACTTCTCCACTGTCTTCAATGGTTTAGAAAATACAACCAAATGAGAAAACCCATATTAAAAGCAATTCTGAAAGGAAAAAACCAGAAGCTCCAACTTCTCCAAATCTACTAGCACCGTGGCCTTTCGACAGTCCCCAGCAAACCTTCGCCCCACGCCTGCGTCCCTTCTGATTAAGTAAGATTGGAGACCACAATTAAATCAAAGAGTGTCACAACTTAGCCTTCGCTTACCATATCCGCCGGGACATTACTGGACATCTTGCTGCTTGATATATACCCAGATGTTTAAGCCAAAAAAAAAAAGAAAAAAGAAAAAAAAAACCACAACAAACAAAAAAGAGCAGAAGTCTTCAAGCTAGACAAATAAACCTTCACGATTTTGATTGGTTCGTGATGTGCTTTTGCTCCCCCAAAAAATAAGTTATTTCGGAGCCAAAGTGCCGGCCTGGCCGAGGTTCTGGTGCGAAGAGGAACAATCCCCAGAAGCTGTGTGGCCGGAGCGAGGAAACTCCCGGGACGGCAGCGGCAGCTCCCGTAGTCGTCGTCGTCGCCGGCGTCGTCAGCAGCAGCAGCAACCCCAGGACCGGCCGCGCCAGGTGGACCAAGCCGAGTGACACACGGACATGGAGCGGAGTGGGAGGGGGTTAAATCCGCCTTCCTCCTTTCCCAGCCCCGGCAGTGATTCACACTCGCTCCCGAGTCAAGTCCTCATTAAGCAGGGGAAAAATGCCCCGGCGTGCATGTACACAGATAACTATGTGGCTACACATCGACGCGTGAGCGCCGAGCTGCGGCCGGCGACCCCGCCGAGCAGCCGCACGCGGGGGGCCCGCGCGGACGGCCCAGGAAACGGCTCAACTCGCGCCGCCGGGACTGGGAGCCGAGCCGCGGCACCCCGCGCCCAAGGGCATTTAACTAGTTGGGAGCCGAAGCGACAGCGCCGGGCGGAGCGACCGAGCGGGGGGCGGCGGGCGCGGGGCGGCTCGGGGCCGGCCAGGGCATTCCACGGCCGCTCGGGGCTCAGGCCGCGGGCGCCTCCGGGCAGCCGCGAGGGTCGGGGCGCATCGCCTCCAGCGCCGCGGCGCTCCTCTCTGCCTCCGCCTCCCCCGTCTCCGCCTTCCCCTCCCCGCCCCGGCCTCGCGAGCTCCGGCGACGCCGACTTCGGCTGGTCCCCGGAAGAGGCCGGGTCCTCCCTCTCCTCAGCCCGGGAACAGTTTCCTCTCAGAGCTTTGTTTCTCCTCCTCCTCCTGCACTTTTTCAGTCCCACATGCCGCGGCCGCCTCCTGTCATCGCCTCTCAAACCAACATGGCGGCGGCGGCGGCGGCGGCTGCCTGAGTGAGAGTAGGGGACACGGGGAGAGCACCCCCCCCAGCAGCCACCGCCCCCGTCCTCCCTGCAAGTGCGTCACTACGGAGACCACCCTCGAGCATCACGGGAAGTGTAGTCTACGCGCGTGGGGGGAGGGGGCCGCCGAACGCGTCCTTTTCTGACTCCGAAGCCACGCCCCCCATAGCAACAGTTGCTAGGAAAGGAAAGCTCCCTTTCCTGGCTTTAGCCTAGCTGCTGCCCAGGAGTTAGGTGATACCTGCTACCAGGGGTGGTAGCTGCTATCATGAGAATTGTTGAGGGGAAATAATTCTGCACAGAGAGATTCCCTCATGCACAATATGCACACGGAGCTAAAATATGCTATGCCTCCAAGCAGAATCATTCATTTTAATAACAGCACACTATCCCCATCCTGCAATCTCAAAGCATGTTGTAGAGTGATTTCATCTAGGTCTCCTCGACATTACATTTGGAAGATCAGAAACAATTATAGATTTCCAATAAGGTCACAGAAGTTCAACAGGAACAAGGATCTCATTAAGCAGTGAAAATGTTTGTACATGGGTGTCTTGAAGACCCAGAGCCATAAAGCTACAATGTACTTAATTGAAATTACCAAACACTGTATTAGATACAATTGTGTTATATCAAATCTATATCAGGAATTAGCTACAACAGACTACATGGGGATTCGCCAGTTTATCCTTCTAGCTCCTAAATTCTATTTAACTCAAATAATGTAATTGAAAACCTATATACCTGCAGTGGTTAGCAAATAGCAGAAAATAATGCCATTATTGAGAGACCATACAGACGGACATTTGTGGCTTCCGTGTTTTGTTCCTGTATCTGGGATAGACATCTGAATCCCTATTCACATTTCTCCTAGTCTTTTGGCAGAGTACTTTAGGAAGGGCATTCTCAATATGACACCTGTATACAAATGCCCATGGATTTAGCATCTGAAAGCCACCCCTCCAACCTACCGCTTTGTGACCTCATCTGTAAAACAGTCTTGCCTACTTTCCAGGGTTAAAGGAGGGGCAGTTGTGAGGATGAGTTCATGCAAGGGAAATAAATCACTTTGTAAATAATAATGCTGTTACTACTCATTCTCTCATTCAGCAAACAAATGTGCCAGGCACTCTGCTAGGCGCTAGGAGTTTAAAAATGAATAAACCAGTCACTGGCCTCAGGGAGCTCATTGTCTGGAAGCCCTTGTCATTCCCTATAGCAATCTCCCCAGGCCAAATTGTCTCATCAGATAGAAACTCACAGGTCTTTTAAAGTACCTGTCTCTTGAGTAGCTTGCCTAGAGAAATTCCAAACACTCCTAGGAGCCTAGATCACTTGAGGAGGATAGATCAAATTCCCAAAGAAACCAAAGGGCAGAGAAGAGGGCCCCAAATCTCACCAGGATTAGGCCTCAGGACTTTGTCTAGGTCTTTCTGAGTCTGTAGTTTCATGATTTTCCATGATCTCTGTTATCTGATTGCTCATTCTTCATGTTTAGCAGCCACAGAGTCCCCTACCCCTCCACCAGCCCTCTAGGAAATAAAGTTCCATGGTTTTTTTGTTTTTTGCTGTTGTTGTTGAGACAGACTCTTGCTGTGTTGCCCTGGGTAGAATGCAGTGGTGTCATCATAGCTCACTGTAATCTCAAACTCCTGGGTTCAGGTGATCCTCCTGCCTCTGCCCCCTGAGTAGCTGGGACTACAGGCGTGTGCCACCACGCCCAGCTAATTTTTCTATTTTTAGTACAGACATGGTCTCACTCTTGCTCAGGCTGATCTTGAACTTCTGAGCTCAAGCGATCCGCCCACCTCGGTCTCCCAGAGTGCTAGGATTACAGGCGTGAGCCACCACACCCGGTCCTCCAGGAAATAAGGCCAGTTGAAATATTTCAACTGACCAATGAGTTCAGGAGGAACATCAGAACATATTTTGAAGGTTCTCACTCATAAATTTAGTCCCCTCCACCCTATCCCTTACCCCCACTTTCATCTAATGACTCCCCTGCCCATGGCTCTGCTAGGCCTAAGTGCTATGCAGGTAGTCGGGCAAGAAGCATAAGATGGCAGGACACATCAAAGCACCAACTCACACTTCCTGTGCTTCTTTTCAACAGCCCTATGGCCACGAATATAATGACCCCCACTGCCAGCCCAAGGCCTTGGCATTTCTGCCACATGATGTTGCTGTTTGCTACCAGATACCACTGCCACCTCTACAAAAGGCCACGTCTTTCAAAAGTAGCTGGGTTTCCAATTACTTTTCTAAGAGAGGCTGAGACATTATTCTCAATAAAACTCTTCTCTAACACAGGGCATGAGGGAGCATTATTGAACAGAGTTGCAGATTTTTCCACCCTCCTCTCTTTACAATCTGCTTCCCGGCTCAGGATGGGGAGATAGGAGGCTGTAGAAAGAAGCCCAGCTGTCCCCAGCAGGGAAGGGTAATGTCTTCTTGATACCAGGAATCTATTGTCAGCATCAGATGGAAGGAAGTGAATGACACAGCATTTTTGTAATGGGAAAAATAACTTCACAAAAATTCAAAAGATCTGGCTCTGCAACGAATTAGTTGTATGACCTTTAGCCAAGACACTTTGCCTCTCTGAACCTCAATTTCTTCATCTGAGGAGCTTGAGGTCCCTTCCAAGAGTCTATGTGTGTCAAGTCCTGGAAAAACAAGGCATGACACTCATGCCCTGTTAAAAATATCTCCCCCAGGACACTGCTCATGGGGATGAGGGATTTGGGGGTGGAGGGAGGGCAAAATGATGAAAATGTTCTAAAAATTAGATTATGGCAACAGTTGTATGACTCTGTAAATGTACTAGAAATCACTGAATTGTACATTTTAAAATGGGAGGGGTTTTTTTTCTGTTTTTTAAATCGTGGTAACATACACATAACATAAAATTTACCATCTTAACCTTTTTAGGTGTACGGTTGAGTGGCATTAAGTACATTCACATTGTTGTGCAACCATCACCCACCATCCATTCACAGAACTCTTTTCATCTTGCAAAACCGAAACTCTGTACCCACTAAACACTAATTCCTCTTATCCCCTCCCCCAGTGCCTGACAACCACCATTATACTTTCTGTTTCTATGATTTTGACTGCGCTGGGTACCTTATATGAGTGGAATCACACAACATTTGTCTTACAGTATCTGGCTTGTGTCACTTGGCATAGTGTCCTCAAGTTTCATCCATACTGTAGCATGTGTCAGAATTTTCTTATTTTCTAAGGCTGAATAATATTTCCTTGTATGTGTATACCACATTTTGTGCATCCATTCATCAAGGGATAGGCAGTTGGGTTTCTAAATTTTGGCTATTGAGAAATGATGGCTTTTATAATATGTAAATTATATCTCAATAATGCTGTTAGAAAACGTCTTCCATCTGCCATGTAAGGGTTCTAAAACGATTCCTATCTTAGGATCATTCCTTAAGGGTCTTCTCCAGGAAACTCCTAAATTTAATCTAGGTGAAAGCATTACCTTCTTTGAGACCAGTAACATTTTACCAGGTAATCTTTAGTTGCTTACTTAGCTCATTGTGCCATCCCTTGTCATTTACAAAATATCAGGGAGTAGGAAAATACCACAAGAAGCAGAGATGGCCTCATTCTGCTTTGCCCAAGAATGGCCTGATCTGCAGGTACCCAGGACCCCAGGCATAATATGGGCTTTCCCATCAAAGAGCAGCTGAGACACTATGTGTCCCCATCATGGCGCAGGGTCAGGGACCCATCCTGAAGGTGATTACAACTCTAGCCACACCTAAAGTTCTTAAGCTAAATCTTCTCTTTGGTTCCAGCCAAAGTAATAGTCACTTCAAAGACTTACTTTGTAAAATCATGCTATAGTTCTCATGAGAAAACCTATGTGCAGCCCCTTAACATAGGAGGGATCTTAAGAAATGTTAATTCTCTACCACAGTTGGCCAAGAGTTTTTCCCTGAAACTGGAGATAATTTGCTTACTGGTTTTGTAATGGACTTTCCTCCCTTGGTCTTTATTCTTGCCAGAGCAGAATGCATGTGTATGCTTGTAGATTTGAGAATTGTGCTCTGCAGGAGTCTGGGATATGAAGAATAGAATTAAGTTTTGTAAGGCAAAGGAATAGATAGGACACGCTGAGCAACATATTTTTATTCCTGAGGGCCCCCACCACCACACACATTGCAGATACCTCCAGCTGTTTAAGCCTACGCTTCCCTAAGCAGAGATTCTTAACCTGCTTCCCATAAGAATCACTGGGATTCCACATACAAGTGAGATCACGTGAGATCACGTGCAAGCCAAATTCCTTCAGCCCAACTCCCTTCCTTGAGTGCTCACCTGAAGGTGCTGTGACTTGTAAAGGTGACCTGTGGCCACAGCCTCAAGTGGCTTGAGGAACAATCTTATCACACTGCTCTCTCCTCTCCCCATACTACTGTATTCATTTAGTCACTAAGACATTGACCTCCCCTGATGGCAGCCCAAGTCTCTTTGTCTCAAGACGTTTCCCCTCTGCTCAGAGTCTAGTAAGAGATACAGACAAGTAAGGTGAAAATTGAAATGCCTGTGGGTTGAGTTGATAAATGCCCCCATGGGAATAAGCACTGGGTACTTTGTTTCCTTTTTTGTTGTTGTTGTTGAAACAGAGTCTCGCTCTCTCGCTCTGGGTAGAGGGTAGTGGTGTCATTACAGCTCACAGCAACCTCCAACTCCCGGGCTCAAGCGATCCTCCTGCCTCAGCCTCCCAAGTTGCTGGGACTACAGGCGCCAGCCACCACCGGCGGTTTGTCTCACTCTTGCTCAGGCTGGTCTCAAACTCACACAGGAAACAGAGCAAACAGCCTTGAGGTGTGTGGAGTCTAACCAGGAGGAGGCCGGTGAACAGGTGGGGTGGTCAGGAAGAGAACATGTGGCCCAGGGAGGGTCAGGGAGGGGAAGTGGCTGACCTCAGACAGCGGCTGCTGGGAGTTGAGGTAGAACTGGGTCAGAAAAGGGTGGGTGAGAGAAACTGGGGGCGAATCACCAAAGGCTTCATCATTTGGGCTGAGAAGTTTGGGTTCACTCTGACAGCAAATGGGGGCCATTGTAAGGTTTTAAGCTGGAGAGAGTCGTGGTAAGATTTGTTTCTATAATAGGGTTTTAAAAAAGCCTCTGAACTCCAATAATACCTTTTGCCTGTATGTATTGGGCCAGTTGCCATGTTGCATGACCTCTTGGATTCATGCAATTTTAAAACTCTTAAGAGGGCTTAGAGATCATCAAACCCCACCTCTTCATTTTTGACAGATCAGAAAACATACAGTTGAATGGGCTTTCAGGGCTGTCTCCCAATGCGACGCTTTTTCCGCTACCCTCTCCTGACCACAAATTCTACAAAAATAAGGAGGACTTTTAATCATTCTATTACATAATACATATTCAACACAGTAAAAATGTATCTCCTCTTTTATTTTTAAAATAAAGAGTAATATCAATATCATAGACATTCTGGAAACAAGAGAACCTATTTTTGGGTTTTGGTATATTTCCTTTTGTGCATGTGCGTGTATACATAATTTATGGTATGCATGTGTATCGGTATGTGTGTGTATACATATTTATGGTATGCATATATTTTTCTTTTAAGTATTAAAAATAAATTCTTTTTTCTTTTAAACAAAAATGTTTATTTTTACAAATTACTATGTAATCTTTCTACTCATTTTCATAGTGCTACATAATCTTCCATTGCATATACATGTCATATGCAATCCTTTTCTATTTGAAGGACATAAAGATTGTTTGCAGTTGTTCACTGTTTGTGCATATCGACGTGCATTTTGAATTACTTGTTTAGGTGAGAGTCCAGAAACTGCTATCTCTGGGTCAAAGTCTGTGAGCATTCCCTTTGTGCTTGAACTGCACAGCCAAATTCCTTTCAGAAAGGGTTTGTCTGCTAAGAATGCTACCTGTGTAGGGGAATATCAACCTTCCCACTGCCACCCCCAGCCCCTACATGTGTCTGGACCTGTGTCTGCGTGTGTACTATATACACATGACCTTAATGCACAGTAGGGACTGGGGGAGGTCTTAGCCTCTCTCGGCAATATCATTCATTCTTCTCCTCTATTCCAAGTAAAGATGCAACCTAAGTAAAAATGACAGTTTGCTCTGCAAGCACAGCTTCAGCAAAACAATCACCCCACACACACATACACACATTCCAACTACATAGGAAACCCCTCACATCTAGAAAATTTGGAGTTGTCCTTGACTATGCATGCTGATTTATTAGGTTAAAAATATGTACTTCGTGGTGGCTCATTTTACATTTCAATGGTTTCTATCAGATTGCGTCTTTTTCTGTGCATAGGAAACAAACATGTTTGAAGGATCGATGCTGAGCAAGCGGGAACAGGGCAGCTGGCACAGGCAGGCCCAGGGCTTGTGTGGGACTAAGCCCAGGAAGCCCACCTTGTAGCCGGGGCATTTCTCCCTTGTAGGGCAGGTGGGTGGGTGGGTCCTCCAGAGTGGGAATGGGCAGTGGTAGCCCTTCCTCATTCTCTGGCTATTTCCCTTTGGAAGACCACTCATTTGAGAGATTGCTGGAAAACTCTGGACTCATGTCTTGGCCCTGCAGTAAACCCTTAGTTTTAGGACCATTTTAATACAAATGATAATTTGTTAAAATTTAGAAATCATATTCTTATTTACAAATAATTAACTGACATAATACAGCACCCAGGCCATCCATCATGCATGCAGAAAGAGGCAACACCCAGTTTTGCGGCAGAGTGGCGGCTTTGCTGTTTGTCCCCTGCACCGTCACTCATCTTTCCATCAGTTGTGCCTTGGGTCTCCACCTGCACGTAAGCTCCTTAAGGGCCAGGGCTGAGTTTTATTTATCTTTGTATCCTGAGAGCTTAACATAGGGAATAGCACCCCAAAATCTTGTCAGTAAGTTCATTGAAGAGATGAACACGTGACCTTTAAAAAACCCTTCCCAGTCTGTGATTCTGCCAAGTCAGGGATGACCTTCTTGACATTATCTTCAGACCTAGGGCTATGGCTGGTTTACACAGCAATGATATCTAAGGCTTGGCTCAATTGCCTGCCCATGAGTAAGAGACGATGCCAATGGAAAGGTACAGTTTTCATGTTAAGATTGGAGACATTTACTTTTGAAAAAACAGGAGTTACATGTATTAATGGTAACATGTTTTTGACTGTTTGCAAACATACAATGATGTGAGTTGGGCAGTCTAAGAATTCATAGGCCACCGGAAAAGTAATACTTGCATTTTGTCTCCCACTGATGTTCCCCAGTGCCTTTCTTCTTGCCCTGACTCCACCTTGCGCACACTATAGCGTCACGAATCAACCAGTGCTAGAGCTATTAATAGAAGGAATCTTAGAGACAATATCATCGCCACATTTTTTTTTCACAGTTGAGGAAATAGAAACTTCTTGAGAAGCAACCACATTTTCTTTGTAATTTTCAAATGTACGTGAGAATGAGTTTCCTCTAAGATGTTTCAAGGAACAAAAAGACAGAATCATTTCCTAGTGGCATTATGTAGTTCTTGAATTATTATATAATTTTATGTTAAATCATGATAAATATGCCAAATAAGTATAGAATTTATTATCAAATTGGTATTTATAAAACACAATTATTATTCCTGGTTTTCATTGTCATAG
This sequence comes from Cheirogaleus medius, assembly GCA_008086735.1. NCBI lineage: Eukaryota > Metazoa > Chordata > Mammalia > Primates > Cheirogaleidae > Cheirogaleus > Cheirogaleus medius. The sequence goes on along the minus strand of VBSM01003176.1, from coordinate 76,469,708 downwards.
AAATCAGCCCATGATCATAGGGTTATTCAATGAAAAAAAAATTTTTAATGCCAAAAGTAATAAAACTCTATCCAAAAAAAAATTTTTTAAATCCTATCTAAGCATTGTATTTCCCTCAGTGTACGCAAGTAAATGCTCCTTAACACTAATTTTGTGTCATGCACTATAAATTCCCCAATAATCTCTAGCATACTCATGCCATATAATTTTCTAATTCTAGTTTTCTGATTGATGGATTGATCCATAATTATTCCACAGGTTCAAACTGTGTTATTCTGTATCCACTGAGGAAGACAGTGGTACTGTTTATCAAAAAAGGTATTATACATTATATTAATATTTAACAGAGCAAAATGAAGAATCCAGGAGAGGTTTCTCCAAAGCCTCAAGTTTGCTCTTGAAGGCTTCCACATTGTCAGGGTGGTCACCACCACTGGAGAATGGCTGTAGCCAGACAGTGACCTCTGTCATTGCTGATTCAAATCTTGAGTCAGGCCTTACTGGGCAGCTGCACACATGGTTGAATTTCGTGGCTGTGTCTCCTAAACTGAGCAATCCAGTTAGCATGCACCTTCTCCAGCATGCCCATTAGAGCTGGGGGCCTGACTCTCCTACAGAGGTAGCAACAATACAAAGAACTGATGACCTGTTTTGCTTGGCATCGGGTCTAGCGTGCCAAGAGCCTTCATATCATGTTACTGGCTCATCTCTTTCAGAGGATTCAGACATGATTAATTGATCACAATGACAACCTTTGACTTAATGCCTTAGATAAAAGAGAAAGCCTGAAATGAACTTAAATAGACTAGAGAGAGAAATAACATATTAGTTAAGGGTGTGGGCCCTAGATTCAAATTCTGACTATCATTTACTAGATATGGAAGCTTGGGTAAGTTACTCAGTTTCCTCATCTATTAAAAGAAAAAGGAATAATAAAATTAAAAGTATCAATGTACATACATTTAGAATATTACATCCAAACATATAAATTTAAAACTTAGAATATTTTCTAGCATATCATAAGCTCTCAATAAGCTAATGTTATAATTATCATAATGAAAAGGGATATTACTATTCATGTGTGCTAGAAACACTGCTAAACCAACTTCTCTTGAAGCCTGTGTTTTCAGTTATTTGTTCATGCTCAGCACAGACCTACCCACCCTGTCTGCCTTTTCTTATAGAGACCAATGGAACCACATTTATGGGAAGGCTGGCCTCACAGCTGACATAGTAAAGCAAATTGGGCCTGGGAATTTGAATCCCAAACTGTAACCTTGTGGCCATTTCCTTCACAGAGAAAAAGGGTCAAGTGGGAAATCTCACAAATTTGTATCCACCCCCTTACCTGCTAGTGCCCACACTTACTCTGACCTCATCACCCTCCTACTTCCAGGGAAGCTCTATCCCCCTCCCTTCTCAGACCTGGCCCTCTACTGGACCCCAGCCACCCCCTCTGTCTCTGAGTCTTGTTCCAGCAAACAATCCTTCTGTCTCTTACAGCTTTGATCTCTCCCTCTCCTATGGTTCTTCTACCTATGGGGGCCATAAAATATATTGTCCAAACCAGGCCATATTAGCAGAAAGGGGACACTATTATTAATTCCTAGAGACAACAGGTAAGTGGAAATATCCCAGGCAAACCAATCTACTTCTCCTTAGAATGGAAATGTGCTCAAATCTCTCCCATCTGGGAAAACTAGGCTATCTCATTTCTCAGTGCTGTTCTCTAACTCTTACCCTCTCTTGATCTTTCCCTTAACATCAAGCTTCTTCAAAGTGGGAGTGCATCGCAAGTGCTCCACTTGATCCTATGCAGGCTGTACACCGCACGACTCCAGGAGTGGTTCATATTTTAGTGATGTGAGTGGCGCCCCCTGGAGTTGTGCATCAAGGCCACATGTGGTGGCTCTATCCACTTCAACATGGCATTCCTCCTCCTCGCCTTCCTTCACACCTCACCCTGATGCTCAAGCTAAGATTTTTAACTGCCAAATACCATGGACACATTTCAGGCCTGCTCACCCTTGACCAATGATTCCTTGACACAATAGGCTACTCCCTCACCCTGGGATGAGCTCTTGACTCAGGCGGGACAGGATTCCAACTCTACCACTCACTAGCACTGCAGGCACATTTACTTGATCTAGGTAAAGCATAAGCATCTCAACTATAAAGTATGGTTAATAACAGTATCTATTTAATACTTCATAGGGTTGCTGTGAGGGCCAGAGGAAATAAAGTTTGTAAAGCACTTAGCACAGTGCCTGGTAGACATAAGGCACTCTAGAAATGCTGCCATTATCTTTTCAATAATGGCACACAGTTTTCTCCAGTACCACCCTTTCCAGGTTTTCTGCTACCTCTTTGCTCCCTCTCCATCTCCTTCACTAATTGCTCTACTATATTTAACCCTTAAATGTTGATATTCTCCAGGGTGCTAGTTTGGACCTCTTTCCCTCCCCTCCACCCCTTCCCTCTGCTCCCTCTGAGCATCCTCCGCGGCAGTGACTTCCAAGTCCTCACTGACGCTGACGATGTCCAGTTATGCATCTCAGGCATCAGCTGCTCCCCAGGCTCATACATCCCACCGCCCATTAGACCTCTCTACTAGGATGTGCCACGGGGACTCCAGAGTTAACACATGACAAACTAAAGCGTCACACACTTGCCCCCACCAAGCCTCTTCCCTCCTATGTTGTACTGGCTTCTTCCCATTTTCCATCCTTGACTTCTTCCCATCTCTCACCCCCAACATCCAAGTCCTACTGATTCCATCTTCTAACATTTCTTGACTCTATCACCCACATTTCCTTGCCCATTTCCACAGACCTAGTTCATTTGTTCGCAAATTCTTCCTGGGACCAATTGCCATCCACATTGCCTCTCTACGTCCAAGTCCATTCCCTCTAATAAAGTCCAAATATTGGAAGCTCCCAAATACCAATCCAGGAGAGAATTTTTATAAATCTGTATAAAAATTTTGAAAGTGCAGTGGATTTTTATAAAGCAATTTTTTTTTCCCAATTTAAACATCATCCTTTATTTGGAGAAAATGTTCTTCCTAATTTTTTAGTGTTAAAATAATTTCTTTTGAAATAGTGATAACAGGTTATCTTTAATTATATATGTGTGTGCCTGTGTGTGTGTATATATATA
>VBSM01003176.1:76410834-76462100 GCA_008086735.1 Cheirogaleus medius | reverse complement strand
ACTTGTATATTTACAGCTGATAAGGCTTCCCCAGTGGACTCAAATGTCAGGTTTCTTGGATTTGGGCTGGAATGTAATGGCATTGATTATCTCACAGGAAAATATATTAGTAAAAACTTAATAAATGCAGTTCAGGAAGAAAAATCTTTCGGAAAAATGGGTCACCTTGGGGAAAGGTAATAAAAAACTACACAAAGCCACCGACTGTGGTACAAACCCTTAGCACCATCTACGGAAAGACACAGTGGTGGGCATTGGGCTGCGGCAGGGAACAAAAGAGACAAATCCCTGCTCCTGTGAAGCTGACATTCCAGCATGGAGAGACAAAAAATAAACAGGTAAAAAAACAAGCAAATAAATAACTAAAATAGGCCACTTCAGATTATACCAAGTGCTGTGAATAAAATGACACAGGAAGACAGAGTGACCGGACAGGCTCACTTAGATTGGGTGATTAGAAAGGCTTCTCTGAGGAGGGACATTTGTGCTGAGTCCTGGAGGCAGGAAGAAAAGCCACATAAGGAGTAGGGGGAAACTGAGGTCCAGGACCCAGATTTTGCTGTGTGTAGGAGAGAGTGGCATGGGATGACCTCAGAGAGGTCAGAGTTCATGCAGGTCCTCGGAAGCCTGGCAGAGATTTTGAGCTGATGTCAATGCACGGGGAAGATGTGCAGGGCTTAAGCAGGGCAGTATCAACATTTGGTTGACATTTTACATAAATCAGTCTGGCAGCTATATGGAGAAGAAGAAGCAGGGAGATCGTCTGGAGATTTTTAGCATCATCTAGGTAAGAAATGATAATGCCTTGTATTACTTGGGTGGGAGGGAGCAGAGGAGGAAAACGGTTGGATTCTGGGCATGTTTCAGGTAGAGTCAACAGGACCAGCCCAATTGCCCCCCTGCAGCAGCCAGGGCAGGTGGTCACGTAAGGGAAAGGATTACAGAAAAGACAGTGATGATATTACAGAGACAAACTTATAGGTTGTACTGCAGTGGCGATAAGGAATGTCAATTTAGTTAGCATCACTGCTTGTGGCAGGTACATCCAGGAGCGGGCTGCAGCAGCACAGAGCTCTTCGGCTTTGCTTTTATCTCCTGGAGAGCCTGAAATTCTTCCTGCTCCCCTTGGCCAGAAGTCTCTCATCCTGCCGGTACATTCCTCCCTTGGAGGCCATCATGGTGACAGCAGCACACACGCAGGCCAGGCTTTGCGAGCGTGGTGATGACAACAACTTTCCTCCTGATGGTAACTGACGAGGGTGCAATCTGTCTGTGGCAGGTGGTTATAGGTAGTAAAATAGAGTCAGCCTGGTTCCATGACTCAGATCCCAAGGCGTGGATCACTTTGTGCAGTCTCGCAAATCAGGTCTGTTTTTATCGGCTGATTTCTGCCGAACTCCTGCAAAGTCTGTACTGTTGAGTCCCACTCTTCTTCCCAGTCCAGGCCAAGCGATTCTTCCTGCATACCAGAGCCGGGCCCTCGATTCCAGTCCCAGCTCTGGCAGGGCGCCCAGTTCAACGTCTCTGACCCAAAAAAGAGGTCTCTTCTGATGCTCAGCTTCTATGGAAATAAAAAATTAAGTCTCTCTTTTGGAACTGTCTTCTGTTTCTTGCCTGTATTCCCTTTTAAGCTGTTGTACACTAGGCCATCTGGATTTTCCTGGAGGAATAAAAAGAGTATCATTTGTTTACTCATTAAAATGTAACCCTTAATAATCAGTGACAGTCATTTAACAGACAGATACAGGCGTACCACATCTAGACAAAAACCTGCCCCAGCTAGTCATTTGATCCCTGCTTTCTGTAAAACTGGATTGTGTCCACCGCAATCCTTGGGAATCTCTATTTATTACAACAGTACCTAAAGGGCTTCTTTAACTCTGACCTTTGCAAAAATAACAAAGGGATTAAGAATCATTGAGTCCAGAGAAGGCATAGAAATAAATTTGTTTTTTAAAACATGGTTAAAAATCACAAAGACAACAGTAATACATCCTTATTAGAAAAATCTATAAGGACATAAAGTCAGAAAAACAAATCCCACCTCTAACCCTAACCCTCACCCCTACCACCAACCCAAACCCTGTTAATCTTGTTTTATACATTGTGTTTAAATATTTGGACTCATGCTACATATAGAATGTGGAATCTTGCCTTTTCCTTAACTAGCATAAACACTTTGCCAGCATCACAACTCTTTGCAACTATCATAGTGAATGGCTGCAAATTGTTCCATTATAAGGCTGTGTCACAACATATACATATATTTTCGAAATTTCTCCCTCCTCCCCATTTACCATTTTTATGTAAGCTGAAACAGGTGCTTGAATATGACTTTCAAATTTTGTCTTTTACTAAACTCAGCATCTTGGGAAGCTCTTAAGGAACAACTGCTTAAAGTCCAGGCATGATCAGAAAGAAAAAGAAAAAGGCCATCAATTGAGTAAATAACTCTTTAAAAATCAGAGTTGAATGTATTTTAAATGTTTACTTTCTTACTTTTGATAATTAATGCTCAATCTAACATCCTTTAGACCCCAGGCTTTTGGCAGTTGACAAACATTTATATTTTTAATATGTTACATAGTAGAACAAATACATTTATATAATTGGTAATTTATGTTTCTACCTATAAAAATCCTTCATGTCATGTATCTATCTTTTTAACTGAAGTGTATTAAATTTTATTTAGGTTTTTATTTGTTTGTTTGTTTCAGGGATTTCACAATATCCTTGAAGTACTTGGAGTTGGCCTGCAATAATACATGAGCTGGGTCTTGAAATTACCATGCAAGTTATGTTTATATTATGTCTTACATGTCAGGGAAAACATTCCTCTTCTGTTTTGATGGAGCAACAGTTTTGAGGAACCAATAGGAGAAAAGAATGCCATTGTTTGCCTGTCTGATTTAGAAGTCTCATTTTCATGGAATGAAATTCATTTAAATGTCATTATAAGACAGTTTTTAGTTATTACATTCTAGTGATGGAGGAGTTTGTAATGTATTCATAGAAATAATTAAACGCTTATAATAGTGCTCTTGTTCACGATTTCTGAAAACAGCATTCTTTTAAACTATAAAAGCTCAGAACCCTCCTATTATCTTTGATCCCCTAAACTGCCCTCTCACTCAGTTTCAAGCAGTAAAGCACACCGAACATTCAGAGAACCTGAAAGGAAAGTTCAAAGAGGTTGATTGAGCTGAGAGTTAGAATTGGAGGCTTCCTTTTGAAAATGCAACACCTTGAAGAACATTCAGCTAAAAATCTTGAAAAAATGTAGACAGCTAGAGGGCCAGAGCATTTAGATGGGATAGATCCCCCGCCGCCCCACCTAATTTCTACACTGCTTGTCATAGAGTCCCAGAAAGGAACTCTTAAAAGTACAGAGGGTTCAGGCCACCAATTTAGCACAGTCCTTATCCCTGGGGAGAGGGCTTTAAATTTATCCTGTTGTCTTGGTTGCAGGAAGGAAAATTCTTTTTCTGCAAAACTTGCCCCCACTCCCACCATCAGATATCCTTGATTTGTAGAAACTGTATCAGCATTTTGTGAAGGAGAAAGAGCTCTGAAACAAAGGGCTACGTTTGCTTTGAAGGTCTGGCAGGGACAAAGCAAGATTCTTTTCCTCCCTAGGGGATAGGATGGCAGCAATACAAGCTAGAAGCATGGGAGTGAGGGGCACAAAGGATAAGTTTTAAGGATACAGTCCGGCCTTTCTTGAGAGAAAGGAGGTCTTATTTTTAGGTTTATAGTCTCCAGGTTAGAAAAACATGCTTCTCCTACTAATTCTGCCCTTTTCCATCCTAGTGGTTTTGATTTACTACATCAACTTGGACATTTATTTGCTGTGCCTACGTGTCTCTTTGTGCTAGCTTCATCTACCCTTGTTGCTACCACTCTGAACAGAAGCAGTTGCAGGTTTGTTCTTCCTTTTTCAGCGGTGTGGAATGTTGGGTTTAGTGTGTTTTTATAGAGTATAATCTCCCAAACAACCTGGTAGATTTAAAGAGAAATTCGAAGGTATTCAACCTATGGCTGTGCTATAATCTTGACCATGCTGCTGTGAGGCACAGCCCTGCTCAGCCCACCTCCATACCTTACATCCTCCTCCACTGACACCAAATCACTCTTTACACGTTCATCACCAACTCTGCCAAAACAAGAGTACAATTAGTGCAATCTTGTCTTGATTCCTTTATTCTTCAAATTAAAATTAAGCCAAAAGACCAACCTTCAGATTGGCAAATGAAGGTCTACCTGCTTTAAGCAAACCAAATAGATTAAATTCCAGATTCGTAAAACCCATGCATCAGGAAGTAATTATTGGCTTTGTAAGAGGATCTTTTACTTTGCAAAGGAGCAGCTAGAGGATTTGTTTGAAAGTCCTATTGCATTTAAAACAATTTGGTTTACCTACATTTAATTTATACCAAAAGTCCTTCTATTGGTAAAGCCAACAACATCCTGCAAATGGCCAAAGATGCTAAACACTTACTGAAGAAAGTCTGAACTATATAGGCTGTTGCAACCGTGACGGATATCAACTGGGTCCACAGCAGTTTCTTTAAAAACGAAGGAAAAACAGACATCCACTACATATGCACTAAAACATTTCCACTTTGGAGTAGTAGAATGGTTTGTCAGTCAGTGAAGACCTGTTCAACACGGGGAAATGATTATAAACTGCAAATCTGATATCTTGGCTGAGATAATAATGTCACAGTCTTGTTCATGGCTGAACTCTGAAGTGTTGCCCCGATTCTTGGGCTCCGGGCTTGGAAGAATCACAAGCCTTGGCCCGCACGATGGAGAAAGCAATGACAGACACTCAGCAAATGTGTGTGAAGAATTTATTGTGAGTACAGTTTAAGGGTGCAAAGCGAAAGTGCATTTCCTAAGGGGAAATGGGATTGTCTCGGTGAGTGGAGAAGACACTGTCTACTTCTATTTTTTCCCTTTTATAGGCTTTATGTTTAGGTAAAGGTTAATTATCACTATTCATAACTATACGTCACTGCTTTGGGGACTGAATTCTTCCCAGGTATGGACATGACTTAAAGGCTACGTTTCGGTCATTCTTTCTAACATACCTATGGTGGGGAAAGTGCCATAACCTGTTTATGGTGTTTTTTCCATTCTCTGACTGGTGGCTAGTGTTCCATGGCCTAATTACCCCATTCTTTAAGACTGAAATAACCGTTCCCTCTTATTTTCATGCAACATTTCCTCCTTATTGTTTTTCTACACCAGCTTTCTCCTGTCTGTTTTTCTGATTTCCATTACCTCTCACTTGTTTTTCTATCCCTAACAATATGGTTACTAAGGTACACAAAGGAGAATTCATTCTAATTCAGAATCCTGAGATAAGTAAGAGTTGTAGGGAGGGTCCAGCAGAATTTAAAAAGTAAACATTTTTAAATAGTTCCTGTTGTGCATTTTAAACTCATCAAAATGGAAAAACATGGGATGAGTGAGTTAATGAAAAATTTGGAAAGCACAATACACCTGTATCACTGAGGGTTACAGCTTAGTTACATAGTTTTTAAAAAATAATAAATCAACATTTTTTAACACCACACCCTATGGCCAGCTAGTATGCTGGGCATTTTCTATTTTATTTAACACAAAGTCATAAATTAACGAACCCAACAATTTAAACAATGGTTAAAGGCAACCTTTATTTAAATGTAGAATTAGAAGCAAAATCTTAGTCCTTTTAGACTGAATTTTTCTGTCTAGTGGCGAGAATTTTACATTTGCAAAGGGCAAATTATTTTGAACTCATGAGTAATTAAATATTGACTTCAGTGCATCTAAAATATTGCTCATTTTACAAAAAGATTATAATTATACATTATATATGCATAATTCGGCTTGGAGGTAAGAGTAAAACCTCATTTCAATTTCACTTATTTCCCCCTAATAGATTTCTAGTGTAAGTGTCTCTCTTTCCTTCCTATCCTTGCATCCCAAAGGATTTTGCCAGAGAAGAACACTCCAGGCCTTTTCTCAGGTGGGTCCAGAAGAGGGTTAAGGGGCACTCCTGTGCTGTTAGCTGAGTGGCTTTCCTGTTCGTAGAGAAGGAAGAAGGGGCACACATCAGAGTCCTTTCCCTTTTAACCAGTGCTGAATGCCTCAAAACTGAAAATTCACAAAAGACCTGCAATGGGATTAAGTTCTGACCTAAATATCTGCCTCTGGCAGTTTTGAAAACTCTCTGAAGTCAGCATGGCTCACATCTCCTCCTCTGAACCCTTCCTGTTCCTATCCCTCTCTACCCACGTAGTTCCTTACTCACCTGAGCTCTATTTTTAGGCATGTAGGTCATTCTTTCAAGAACTGACTTATAGCATGACATCATTGCTAGTTACCTACAGTTAGCATTGTTCTCTCATTGTTTCATCCATTCTGTCGTCTCCCACAAGACTACCAGTTAACCGTGGCAGTCACGGCGCAGATGCCTCATCCTCCCCCACACAGTGTGCTCCCGGCCTAAACTGCACGTGTCAGGGCCTTGGAGCTCAGGAAAGTTCATTCTAACCACTCTAACGTGGTGAGCTCAGGAGGTAAGGGCTTAAAGCAACAGCACTTATATAGTAAGGGATACTTCTTAAAGTGACATAAGAAGAGGGGGGGGGAAGTAGCTTAAGATATACATATATTTTTTAATTGTGGATAGCAACTTTTTTTTAACACATTCCTTGCCAGGATTCCACTGTGATAATAGTAGTGGCATGAAGGACAGAGGGAAAAGGAAGAGATAATAAGAGAAGGGTGCTGAAAGGAAAGAGAAAAAGTTTAGCGTGAGGTTACTTGCTCCCAAATTTCCCAGGCACTGCTATCTTTGAGGAAGTTGGTTTACAATTACACATCTTCTATAAGCTGTTGCCTTGGGATCCAGAACACGGGCTCAAATTACTGTATTTCTCCTGGAAGGGAGGCCAGTGGAGGCTAAGAAAAAGCGCGTGTTTATTCAGGCAGCATTTGATAACCCAGGCGGTCTCCTGAACTTCCTTATATCTATAATTCCCTGCCTGTTAGCTGGCTAGGAGTTGTAAGATGTTAGAGAAAAGCCTGTCGGCATAAGCTACTGAAATGACAACAAACCATACCGGTTCACTAATAATTAGTAGATTTGGCTTTGATAATGAACAAGTAAGAAAGATGATACCGTGTCAATCAATGGTAGCCTCGTAATTTCCAAATGGAAGGGCATCAGGGGTCACAGTTTTCTTGGAAGGACCAGGAGTCAGGGGACATGTCTACAGTGGTATTTTCACATAGAGCATAACGTTTTCGCTGAGCTTGTGTGCTTGTTCACAGTGGTCGAGAGCTAGCTGACGGAGATTATGGGGGAAGCCCAAGACTCCTCAACACTCCTTATTATGTTGGGCACGAGGGTCTTTTTCAAACATTGTTTCTAACTTCCATGGTACGAAAATGTAAAAAATATATCATTTCTAGCAACTTGGAATGTTTTCAAACTATCAGCTTCCATCCTTCCTCTTACCAGACTCCACGTATTTTATTTTGAACACCATTGGTATGGTTTTGCACTGGTAAGCAATAGAAGGAGAAAGTTGAGATAAGTATCTGGAAATTCTAATTGAATCTGACATGCTATGTATGTAAACTCGGGCTGCCTGACAGTCTGCAGAACTGCATTTCTTATATCCAATGTCAATAAGCCTGCCTGTTTGAAAATCCCTGCCGTAATTACCTGCCAGGGTGCCCGCGTAAGTCATTCCTTGTGTCTAGTTACCCAAGCCGCTGTTACAATGCTACATTGGAAGAAGAACACCCATTGTTTCCCAGTTACAATTTAGTATAGATTTTGTCATGTTACCTAGCCAGTCATCTGCCAGATCCCAGAGGAATGCGATATAGGCTGTGCTAATCTGGACAGAAGACAGTGATTAGAAAATTGTCAAACATGGGAGTTGCAATGAAGGACATCAGAGGGCAATGAACTCTGGGAGGATTACATAAAAAGAAGGCCTAAGAGATGGAAAACTAATTCATCCAGTCACGGCTTTGACTATGGCTACCTCTGCTTTTAGTATATGGTTAGGATTACATTTGGCTGTAATTAACATGTGACATTTCTTGCTCAAGCCAGCAAGAAAGAAAATTATTTTTCTCTTATGTTCTGTAAATTCAGAAGCAGTTAGTTCTAAACAAAATTATACTCCATAGTGTAAAGGAATCCAAACTCTGTCAACTCTTTTTTTTTTTCCTCTGCCTAATGCATAATTTCCATTCTCTTGGTCATCTCATGGCTCAAGATAGCTGCTGGCGCTCCAGTCATTGCATTTCAATTCTCACCAATAGAAAGGTGGAAGCGGAAACAAGGGGCATAATCCCACCCTTCCATTTCTGCTTATATCTTATCGGCTAGAACTTAGACATATGCTCTTAAATTTAACTGCAGGAGAAGCTGGCAAGTGTGTCTTTATTTTGGGCAGCCATGTGCACAGCTTAAATTAGGGGTTCTATTACCATGGAAAAAGGGGAGAAAGGATGCTGGGAGACAGGAGTCTCTGCCTCAGGGTCACAGCTCCCATATAAGCTGGGTCCACTGTTGTGGTGCAGCACACTATAGCATCTCTACCAATTCTGTAGCAAGTGTTAGCCAGAGATCTATGATTTATGTCAATGAGGCACGAGACTGGAGAGCCTGTGAGGAGCCAGCAGAGGTGGCAGGGTGGCAAGGGGAGCCAGGGCACACATGGACCTAGCAGTCCGTGTCAGAGGAGAAGGCCAGGACCCCAGAGAGCCTCAGAAAAGAACAATGCATCTATCTCCTGAAATTTCACTCAGCGTTTTCAAGAGCACGTGGAGGTACTCCCGGAACTCAGAAACACTGGGGACAGGGACAGGGACAGGGACAGGGACTTTGCACCGGATCCAGATCTGACATTAGTCATCAGGGTGAAAGCAAGTGAAATACTGGCTACAAACAGTTAACTTCGATAAGTCACAATTTAAAGAGAAGTTCTTTATGTGTGTTTGGGTATTATTTGGACAGAACAGAGAGAAACACTTTTCTTCTCATAAAAAACGTGTCTGTTCTTCTGCTTGGGAAACCTGATGGTGGTTTAATTATCCCCAATTGAATATTAGCAGCAGGTGAGGTTTGAACTGGTCCTCTTTTAACTCTGCCAGGTATTAACATCAAAGCCTCCTCGGACTTTGTTACTGTGTAACACACTCTGGCATTTCTACTCCGCTCTCTTCCTTTTATGCATAAAAACTAAAGACATGGAGTTATTTCAAAGTTATGGTCTAAAAAATTAGCGTTCTCATGGTAACATTAATTTATTTCCCCATTTTCCATGCCCTATTCTAAGATTTTGCAATTAGCAGGATAATTGGAAATTTAAAATACCATGGTCAATATGACCGATTTAATGTTTTCTTTAATATGTAAAAACTTAGATGTTGTAATTCCATAGCTTTAGTGCTTTATGGCTTTGTTATTGCCTTTGCAAGGGTTTTGTCTTAATATACATGAAAGTTTATAATAGTCATGCCTACTGACATCAATTTTACTCCTATTTTATGGTAACAAGCAAGCATTCAAAAGCTGAGATTAGCTCTTTGCAATATATGTGATCGAAAGAATGTTGGTGATGTGAATAATATCATTTGAGCTTAATGGCTTTTGTTTCCATTATCAGAGGGCATGGATTATTACTTTCGCATCTGTAGGTACTATATTCAGAGTAGGACAGGGCCTTAAGCTCAGCATGTGGTAGGCGGCAGAGACTGCAAGGCATCCACCCTACTATCCACTCTAGACTTTTACTTTTGTATCCGAAGCCTGATTGAAAAGAGGATGAAATTTCTCAGCTTCTTTTGTAGCTAAGTGCAGCCATGGGACTAAATTCTGCCCAGTAAGATTAAGAGGAAGCCCCTTAAAAGGGCAAGGGAATGTTCTTCCTTTCTTTTTTTTCTTTCTGTCATGTAGAATGCAAATCTTAGGTCAGGAAGCCATGCACCGAGGGTGGTGAAACAAGGCAGAAGAAGCCTGGATTCTAGAAGACCAGGAGCCACCATGTTAGTCTTGGAGGACAACTCTGGTTTTGTACCCGAGAGAGAAATGAAGTTCTATCTCATGTGGGCCACTATTATATAGGGTTTCCTCAATGAGGCACCCAAGATGAAGTCTAACTGGTAGCCTGGGATTCAGGAACGTGGGATGGAGGATGGAAATCAGAGACAGCAAGGGCCAGGAATCTTTTCTTCTAGAAGTTGCAGGTCCACATTTGAATTGCATAGTGTTAAACTAAATTTGGGCCTCCATACAAGTCCTACCTAAAGAACTGTAACCTAACTTAGGACATAAAGAAACTAAAAACCCAACTTAGGAGTATACTTTGGTAACAAATAGCTGAGTCTCAGCCAATCACTGCAGCTAAACTTCAGTCACTTGCAGGTAGCCAGCTGTTCAAGCCAGCTGCCAATAAGGCAACTGTCAAGTGGGAACCAACCCAGCTCTCTCTGTACCTCACTTCCACTGTCTGTGCGTCAGACAGACAGACAGACATTTGGCCTGCCCCGGAATCTCACTGAAACTGTCCTGATTCTAGAGGTCGCCTGGTTCTTGAATTGACTCTTGATCAATTAAACTGTGTTCAGTTTAATTTGTCTAAAATGTTTCTTTTAGCTATATTTACCTTCCAAGCTTCCAGACTAAGGGGTGTTATTCAACTTTGTATCCTCTGCAGAGGCTGTGAATAGGTATACAAAAATTGCTATTGAATGAAAAAACAAATGAGTGAACAAAATGAAGAAGTTTCGTTTGGGGTTGTGGGTGTGGAAGGAATGATTTTTGTTTATTAAGCCAAAAATGCATGAGAAAACTTGCTTTGGGTACTTAAAAATTAATTTTAAATTCGTAACAAATGAAAATGCTTCGACATGATTAATGTATTAATTTCTAATTAATTTCTAACAAATGCATTAAATTCTAATTCTAGTGTATTAAAATATTCTTAAAACTACCTATAGTTAACTTAGCAGGTACGTAGTGAGCACCTATGGGCCTAGCATTATATTGGGTGTATATGAGTAACATTTAAAAATAGCTTCTCATGATGTGATGTGTGATATATGATGGGGGCTACAGAGCCTTATTCTTGCTCTCTCACCCATGGGGTTATGTTTTGGAGGAGGAGGAAGTAAGCCAAATTACAGCATTGACAGTGTGCATCTCCGTACCCCAAGAGTCTCTCTCTCTCCCTCTCTCTGGCCTAACCAGTATAGTCCATATACTCTCTCCCAGTATGAAGAACAAAGAAGATACCTATAAAACCCAAAGAAACAAACTTCTAATGGTGGAATGTTAGGCACCTTGACCAATAAAGAGGTATATAAGGAGCAAACCATTATAATATACCCTGGCTCTACCCAAATGTGTTGTAATGAAGGTGGCATTCTACTGTTCCTAGAAGCTCTTTTCCATGCTGCTGTGAGTTCCTAAACCTAAATGTTCTACACTAAAGATCCAACCACCAGATGTTTTTCGAGAGCCAGATAGCCAGAGTGGTGCTATCGGCATTCTGGAGTCATCTGAAGGAATGCTGAGCCACTCCTGGAACTATCTTAAGAGCATGTTAACAAGATTATTTCAGACTTTAGGATGTTCAGTTACACATTACTTGCATTGGGGGAATTTGGGGGAAATGCTAAAGTCACGTTGGTCAGCCCCTTAGGCTGGGGGTAAGCATGGGAGTGTCTCTAAGTCAGCACGGTTTAATAGAACTTTCTGCAATGAAGGGACTGTTTTATGTGCTGTCCATTGCACGTGGTTATTGAGTACTTGATAAGTGGCTAGTGCAACCAAGGAACTGGATATTTACATTTTACTTCACTTTAAATTATATAAACAGCCACATATGGCTAGTGACTACCAAATTGGATAGCACAGCTCTAGAATTTTTTATTCCTAGTTACCGTAAGTGTGTCTGGGGAGTAAGCCCTTAAAATCATATTCAAAGGAGGATGCTGAGATCAGCCAGGAAAAATGCTGCCAAAATGAGTGGTCATGCACAAGAACTGATGGCAAGGAATCAGAGCTGAGTGCAGAGGGCCACTCGGGACGGACGGCGACAGGACCAGACAGAGAAGCTGAGGGCAGAGTCCCCAGTGGGTGGCACAGGTCTCACTGGCACATTCCCCTAGACAAAGCTGGGGCCCTTTACTTACAGCTGTATTTGCAAGCATTCCTAACTTGTAATTTGATTGTTTTGAGCTTTTTAGAAGGTCCAGATCTGATGTCCAGAGCAAAGTGAATTAGTATGGGGATAGAAAGAGATTTTAAGACCACATGTCAGAATGCTCAGCAGATTATATCATGTTGCTAATTGATGTGCTGATATTTAAATACTAAAATGCATGTTTAAATAAAATTCAGGTTTTTGCTAATATGCTGTTTTGGGGTTTTCCATGGGGTCTTTTATCTCCTGGTACAAGAGATTTTATTTTGCTATGGGAATCACCAAAAACCAAAACAGAAAACTGACAATTAAATCAAATATATTTTCGGTTCAGAGTATTTGTAATTGCACCTAAATACTTATTAGTTAACTTTCTCATCTTTAAAATGAAAAAACATGTGCAACTCTATTTTTAAAAAAAATTCATCAGAAAATCCACCTGACTGTGACTGGCATGTTCTGTTGCCCTGGAGACAAGCCCAAGACTCTGCTCCATTGTTTCAACTTAATGGGACAACACAATAGTCTAGTGTCTTTGGGATCCCGCTGTTTCCTGTGTCTTTAAATTTATCACTATAGATACTGGGTACAATTAACAAAGGCTTTGGAAGGAGGAATCCTGAGAGCATTTGACATCACTGAATCATGCCTTTCTAGTTTTTCTCAATGTGAGGCTTTCTTTGGAATTGTAGGGGGAAAAAAAAAATCAGGGGAAAACGTAATCACATAGGGAGCTGGTCTTTGAAAATCCTTAAAGTGAAAGGAGTCCTCTAAGAATTCCTATTTCTCAGCCAAGGCTCCGAACAGCTTAGACTACTCTGGGGCTCAGGACGTGGGGAAGCGAAAAAACATCTATGCTACTGCAGTCTTATACTTGTTAGATCAGAAGTGGTTTTGATCCTTTGCAGAGAGGCTCATATTTAAGCACACTGGCCACACCTACACGTGGCAGAAGGAAGCCTATGTTCAAGCAACTGTGTCACTCACTGGGGGTGGGGCGGAAGCAAGAGAGCCAATCTTGTGCACGCACACTGTGATTGGCAGGGAAGTCAACCTCTCCAGTTGCGGGGACAAAACCATTCAGGGGAAGTGTTCCCCACTCCGGAGAACTCTGATTTTGCTAGCCCATTTCCTGGGTCTTGTTACGTAGACTACTTGGGTAATGTGTGAAATGAAAGTATATGAGAAAGGATGGCTTGATGGGCACTGGAAAGGGCCGAGACCCACTCTGTGCTACCTACCCCAGCCCGACTCCCAATACTGTATATTGAATCAGAGTCTCCACAGCTGAGGTGAGGCTGTTTTTGTGTTGAAAGAGCTCCCCAAATGATTATTATATTACTTCCTGGTAAAGGGCCATTACCCTAATGGATGCAACCCCGGAACAGGTATGCTCAGGAGTAGGCAGGACAGCAGTGTGCATAGGGGTGGGGGGCAAGGGATTTTGGCAGTGGGGATAGCAATAAAAACTGTCTATAGTACAGAACATTGTTACTCACAGTGGGGTCTGTGGACCCTCGGCGTCAGTGTCATCTGGGAGCCTGTTTAAAAATGCAGACCCTCAGGCCATATCTAAGACCTGTGGGTTTATAATCTGCATTACAACAAGATGATAAATTCACAATGTGCATATTCAAATTTTGAGAAGCACAGGCCTAGTGAAAAAGGGGGTCTAGGACTTCCAAATCCTACCGTTACCAGTTTCTAGCTGTGGCAGAGACACAGGAAGGCTGTGAAGTTAAACTGCTGCTTCACACACCGCTGGCCACCCACGCCGGCCCGAGGCCATGAGCAAGATGCGTGCATGCCCTCGGCTCCCTCATCTGTCCCCTGCGGACGATAACGTGCCTGCAGCACTGGTTTGCTATGAGGATGAAATAATAAGTCCAAATAGAGCACTTGTCTGGAAGGTAGTAAGTGCTCAAGAAATGCTAGATACTCATGATTTTTTTCCTTAGATGGTATGATGTCAGACAAGTCTCCTAACCTCTGTCTGGGCCTCAGCTTCCACAGCAAGAACATGAGGATGATGTCAACTAGTCCCTGAGCTGTGGGGAGATCTGTTAATCCTCTGCAGCTGCGAGGATGCTGTTACCAGCAGCCTATCAGAGGAAGAGGGACATGTGTGAAGGTGAGACTTGAAGCCAGTCCTGGCAAGAAGGCAAACCTTGGATGGTAGGAGAAAGCCCTGCATGTGTTTAGACCACCGAGGTTTTTCTGAAGCCCACTGAAAATCAGGCCCCCCTCAATATGGGATAAGGTGAAAGGTCAGTGGGCTCATGTCATCCTATCCTTTCCTTATTCTCTCCACTTCCACCTAGGGACTGGACTAGACCACCATGAAGGGATATTTGCTCAGTGGCTGGTGAGTAAACAATTTTGTTAGGATTCTGGCTGGCACGAAGCAAGGAGCAGCAAGCGGGGCTTTACCACCCTGGAGCTTGTCCTAGAGTCCCCACGACTTTCCTTTTGCTTTTTTGTCTCACTCCTCTCTTCTTCTGACACCTATAGTCCCTTTGTAAGATACATTTCATCATTTGGGGACCACGAGACACTCCCTTGCTGTGTGGCTTGCTTAGTGCCTAAGGGGCAGAAAAGCTGACCCTGAATTTATTGCCCCCACTGGGCAGACTTTCAAGGTTTCTGCAGCAAACATCACATTTTTCATCTATCACAGGGTGCTGGACAGAAGCATAGTGAGTGTCATCCCGAAGTGCCCTGTCAGTGCCAAGGAGTTAATGCAGCCATTGCTGGGGCCCCTAGGGACCCCCAGAAGAGCCTGTCTGAGAATATGCCCAGTGTGGAAGGAAAATGACTCGTGCTGATTCCTACCCCACTAACTGCTTTGTTCCTAGTGCTCTTTTACCGCCTGCCTGCAGCTCCAAGGACTGAGCCCACAGCCTCTCTTCTTTTGCCATCCTACTCCTCCAAATCAGCCTCTACTGGTGTCCCACATCCTCCGAAATTACAGTCGCAAAATCTAAAACCCAGGTCAACGCTTGAGAAGTGAAAGTTCTGCCGAGCAAGTCTTTCCTTTTCCCTTTAATAATCTGTTCCCGCATCTAGAACCATCCGTAGAACCTTTGACAGCAAAATGCCCACCTCACAGGGGCACGTGTACACTTTGCGTTTTAGCCAGAGCAGAGATGCCAGCCCTGCCCCGGAGCCCTGACCAGTGTCCCATCCCCTGAAGGAGATTCTAACCCTGCCCCACCTGAGCGGTTCTATTGTCCTTCGAGTTGGGTGAAGAACTCTCTGTTTCAGGAACAGTATTAGTTACTGTTCAGAATAATGCACATTTGTGGTGCTCCAAGATATTAAATAATAATTATTTATATTAGTAAATAATAATGCCCTGTTTCTCCCGATGCTCTCTGGGAAGACAGAGTTCTGAAACCGACTTCGTGTGGCGAGGACTAGATTGCTTGGTGGGGAGAAGCAGCACCCGCCGGTCTCAAGGACCAGGTGTCAGGAGTTGCTCCCTGGGCAACGGCAGAGCCCGGGCAACGGCAGGTCCTCTTACTTTCCAGAAAGCAGACTATACGGCACATTGGGAAGGTCGGTTCTATGGCAGGACATCCAGTTGTGGTGTACGCTGGTCTCTCTGGGGTCCTCTAAAGGGGAGTCCATGTCAGGAGGTAAACTCTCAGAAGGAAGGAGGGCACTTGTGACTCTGCACCCAAGCTGATGACCCAAGGCAGCTGATTGGCTCCCATTTGCCAACGTGAGGCTGGCTTCCGGATCCTTCCTGCGGTGCTGATGACCCGGACCCTAGTCTGTCCTGTGAGCCCTGCCATCCTGGTCAGAGGTGAGGAGGCGGCACAGACTCCGTCACTGCTCAGCGGCTCAGGCTGCTCTGAGACAGTTTTGTCCTTCAAAACAAAAGTGTCTCTTGATTTAAAAGAAAATGCTGGTCCCAACTTCTTAGTTTACTGTTTATGGGTAACAAGTCTCCCATTCACTGTCCAGAGGGTCTCTTTCTCTGGGGCCCCAGAGAAGGCCTCATTGTTAGAAGACTGGAAAATGACAATGTAGGACGGGGGCTTAAATGCTTGGAGATGAGCCCCTCCCTCTTCTTTCAGACAGACTTGCTCAGACGTGAGATTCAGCTTTCTCTTTTGTGACGTCAACGCATTTGACCTACTGCCTGTGTCATTCATGTTAGACCAGGTGAAAAATGCCTGCAGTAAAAACAAGCCATGGTTTCCCTTATTTATGATACTCTCCTTCATCTGGACACAAACAATTACGTCTTAAATCCCTAAGACACACTTACATAAAGAATAGGGGAATCATTTGAAGACAAGTGATAAAGTTCTCCAAACAGAAAAGAATGTGTTATTTGGATGAAAGTAGAACTTCAATTGGTCCATTTTTCTGGGGGGAAAAAAGGCTCTGGGCTAAGATCTCCTTAAGTCATCACAGCAGATGACCAGGAACATGACACACACAAAAAAATCCAATTCTGAAGAGAAATGAAAACACCAGCTTTGAACTACACCCTCCTTGTCCTGTTCTTTCAGCTGTCTTTTCTCTGTAGGTGCCTCTAATATCTGTGTCTCTAGATTCTTCTCTCTGGAGACCCAGTTCTATCTTCCCCATGGTGGGCTGGGTTCGTTCACCTGTGTATCCTGCTGCCCCTCAAATTGAATGGGGTCCACACTGGACTCAACCTTCCCCTCCAGAAGGGCACTTCCTCCGGAATGCCTTATTTCTGCTAATGGTATCAGCTATCATTGCAGAATGTTGCCAATTCTATTTCTTTAGTGATTGCAGAATCTTCTCCCTCCCTTTTGTTCCCACGACACGAGATGAGGCCCTATAACTGCTTCCCTTGACAATTGCAATAGGTGCCTAACCTGTCTTCTCACATCCAGCCTTGTTTACTCCAATCCTTTCTACACAAATCATGGCAAAATACTTTTCCTAAAGCTCAGCTATAGTTATATCATATCATTCATATACTGGACATTTGTCATTTGTGGCTGCCCAAGATCTTTGAACATCCTCCCATATTTTGGGTCATGCTTTTCTAAAGTGTAAGCCTCATATTTCCAGACTCCCTTGCAGCTAAGGCTCAGGTATATCCTTTCAATTCTGTAAATCACAGTTATCTCAGGTTCCTGCAAGAGATGTAGAACCAACAGTCAGTAACATGGGGAGGTTGCTATGTGCAGGGATCCATTCTTCTGTTAAATGCAGTATGGGAAGTTTCTGGAGCCTCGGGGGTATCAGTGGTATGTGTTTTCACTACCGCAGCTCTTGCTACCTAGCTTCAGAGCCCAGCTGTTTAGCTCACCTGAAGATTCTGTAAGCTACCTAATTTTGCTTGACGACTTCTCTTTCAGCTTAGACTAGGCAGAATAGATTCTGGTGTTGGCAACTAATACATAAAAAATTAAAAAATAAATATTGAATGGCTTCTTACTGCCTAGTGAAATAAATACATTCTTCTCAGCCTGGCGTCCAGATTTCTCCATGAGAAGGTCTCTGCTATAGTTTGGATATTTGAACTTCTAAACCTCATGTTAAAATTTGATCCCAGTGTTGGAGGTGGGGCCTAGTGGGAGGTGTTTGAGTCATAGGTGAATGACGTGGTGAGTTCTTGCTCTGTTATTAATGTTATTAAGTATGAAATGTACAGTTTCCTTAAGTACTAAGTTTGGCAGTTGATATCTCTCATATTTCACTCTGATGCTTCTTGTTTTATTTTTATTGTGAAGGTACATCCTCATTCTTTCAAATGCATGGTTTGGCTTATGATTATCTTTCAAATTTTTTTTTAGAGGAAGTTTTGTGAAACCATGGATAAGGCAAAAATTCGTGTCATTTTTTAATATGAGTTCCATTGTGGAACCAATGCAGCACAGACAGCTTGAAATATCAGCTAAGTATTTGGAAAGGATGTGGCTAATGAACTCACAGTATATCAATGGTTGGAGAAGTTCCATTCTGGTGATTTTATTATTGAAAACAAGCCACGTCAGCGACCTGAGACCAAGGTGGATAAGGATGAGCTGAAAGCTATAGTGGAAGTGAATCCATCTCAACCTACACATGAATTAGCAGCAAGGTTTGATGTTACTATTCTAACAATATTGAACCATTAGAAACAAATTGGCAAGGTAAAGAAGCTGGGTAGATGGGTTACTGTATGCTCTTAAATGAGCATCATAAGATAAATCATCTCAAAGCTTGCCTTTATTTGCTGTTACGACATAAAGGTGAACCATTTCTGCACCATATTGTTACATGTGATAAAAAATGGATTCTTTCTGACAATTGCAAGAATTCAGCACAATGGTTGGGTAAAGATGAAGTGCTGAAATACAGTCCAAAACCAAATATTCATCAAAATAAGCTAATGGTGTCTGTTTGGTGGTCCAGTGCTGGTATTATCCACTCCAGCTTCATAAAACCTGGTCAATTGATTACAGTGGATGTCTACTGCAGCCAATTGGATGAAATGATGAGGATGCTTGCCATTAAGCAGCTGAGACTGGTGAATAGAGACAGGCCAATCCACCTACAAGACAATGCTCGACCACATGTTGCACAAACAACGCTGCTCAAACTACAGCAGCTGGATTTGGAAACTCTCTGTCATCCACCATATTCACCAGACCTTGCACCAACCAACTACCATTTCTTCCAGGCTTCAGGCCACTCCTTGCAAGGAAAAATATTCAATTCTCAACAAGCTGTGTAAAATGCCTTTCACGATATGATTGCCACTTGATCTCCATTCTTCTTTACTGCTGGCATAAGCAAGCTACCTTTAAGATGGCAAAACTGTATCGATAGTTTAGGTGCATGCTTTGATTAATTATACTGCTTCTTGTTTGAGATATAATAAACTAAACTTTTGAGTCCAAATCAGACATTTCATATTTAATGACCTAATAATTCTTGCAAGAGCTGGTTGTTAAAAAGAGCCTGGCACCTCCCTACTCTATTGCTTCCTCTCTCACCGTGTGGTCCCTGCAGGATGGCTTCTTTTTGCCTCCTGCCACGACTGGAGGCAGCCTGAGGCCCTCATTAGAAGCAGACGCTGGTGCCATGCTTCTTGGATGGCCTGCAGAACTGTGAGCCAAATAAACCTCTTTTCCTTACAAATTACCTAGTCTCAGGCATTCCTTTACAGCAACACACAAAAACAGACTAAGACAATCTCAAACCCACAGACCTTTCAAGGCCATAGTATTTGTTTTTCTCTTGCTCCTACTTGTTGTTAGTATGTGCATTTTCTCTGACTTCATGATTTTTCCCCCTTAATCTTAGTTTTTCCGCATTAGGTTCTACTTTGGTTTAACTGCTTATTTCCTAAAACAACCACCAGGAGCAAGCTTTTTATGATGAGGACATTTCAAACTTCAGTCTGCATTTCTCTCCTCTTTGATTTTTAACCATTGACATCAGCAGCTTCTAAAGGTCCAAAACTTGCTAATGTATGTCCTATATAAATATGAAGCCCATCAAATCTTGCCTGGGAGAAAATTCTGAAATATTAAAGGGAAACTTTGCTATCATCAAAAAGCATTTTTGATGATGTCTTTTTGCACACCTTTCATTTTTTTTTTTCATATTCTCATTTCTGTGACTTTGTCTGTAACATCAAACATGTGAATGAAAAGTGAAAAATTCAATCAAAGAAGTTTTTCATGTTATGCAGATAAAACATCTGGAAGACAATTTCTTCTTTCCCACCATCTGGCTGCTCTTGCATAGGCATAGTCTGTGTCATTTGCCAAGATGATAAGAACTTCCTTATCTTGGTTCATCCTTCACCTTCACATGAATTTTAAAAAATCTTTAATGTTTGAAAAGCTCACCCTTGACAAAGGCTTCATGGAACTTTTCAGAACACCCATGGAAAGAGATGCAATATTAATTACAAACTCACCTCTTCTTAGCGTTGCTTTAATAATGTTGGAAATCATGAGACAGAGGTTTCCCTTCTGAATTGAAGAAAAGGGAGTTTGGATCAGTACAGTATGCTCCTGATTTTGCTAAACCACATGAGTACGGAAGGAATTGTTCGAAATCACTCCTTGACCCTCTGCCAAACGTGGTTCATGCAAGGCCTCGATGGGCACCGTAGTTCATTGTCCGCCTGCAGGGCCCAGTGCTGCCTGTGACCGTGGCCTTGGCTCTGGCTGATGGCCGATTGCTCACAGGGACTCTGAACCATACTGTTCTCATTAGTAGCAACAGGAGCCCTCGCAACTGCCACGGTTTCCCAAGCAATTGTAGCAATACTGCCCCACTTCATGTTGATTTTCAATACTCTGTACGAGATCTATTCACAATTTAATAGCTTCCTTTCTCTTGGCAAAGAAGACATTTTTCTAAGGTCTGAAGTTATCTGTTGGTGCCAAGTTCATTTAAACTCATTGTCCCTATTCTTCCCCCATTCTCACTCCCCATGTGTGCCACAAATACCACTATGAATGGCATCATCAGCAACACAACTGAAAACCCAAGTGTACCAAGGATGAAAACCAAGAACTTTTACACTTCCAGGTGACAGCCCTTTGGATGACATTTTAAAAAGATTTTAACCATACCAGCCTTGTTATGTAAATGGCAAACACCATGAAAAATCTACTGCCAACATTTTATATGTCTTTATTGATTGAATTTTAAAGAAAAAAATACAAAGCTTTCTTTCATCTGTTTTAAATTAAATTTTCTTCATTCTGCATAGATTAATTGCCATTACCATATATAGACCACTGATTTTGTCTTTGTGAACCTATTGGAAGTTCCCGTGATAGTTCACTGTCACATTAAGGGGCTGGCATTTTATATACATAAAACATATTATATAAAAAAAGTATAATATATGATAAAAAGAATTTATATATTTAAATATTTATAAATATATTTGTGAATTAAATATAAATTAATATATTCAGTTATAATTAAATATATTACATATATATAAGAATATATATAAATAAGAAAATCACTAAAGGCTCCCCCTCTAGTGTGATGAATGAGATGTTCATTATTGAGCCTCCGGAACAATCACTTGTTGGTTAGGAGATTGTAACATTCGCATTTACTCCGAACTTTGCTAACTGTTCTGTCTCCCGATCACCAATGAGCTGAATGTGACAACTTGGGACCTGCGGGCCTCGATGAGATTTTGCAAAAGAGGCATTCACCATCTTCCAGCATGTTTCAGGACCGGTCAAGCTTGGCCACACAACCTGGACAACAGTGTTGCTGGGGCAGATTGAATCTATTAACTGGTTAATCATCTACCTCATACAGACTTGAACAAAACTGGAAAATCTTGTCATGTGGTTGCCAGATGCTCTAGAGAAAATTGAGGTGAAAATACTAAAGTTCAGTTAATACTTTAATAATTTGGGTTTTATTATTTTACAGAGCTTTCTCAAGTAGGGATCAAACATACATATATATATATATATATATAGTCTGACTCCCTATTCAAAAATTTATTAAACTACAACTTCATTCAATTTAAGATGCTACTCAAGATGCTGTCTCCTGGAGTCCTGTGACGATCGGCAGGAATGAAGTGATTATAAAGCATAACCCTTTAATATTGCAGATTCTGTCGGGCTGATCTCAGAGGTATCATAAATATCAAAAGACAGAAAAGTAACTTGAGGTGAACTTTATGTATGTAACCATAGGATCTTTATCATGCAGCTGAACTATATCAGAGATTTATTGTTTGGGCTGAGCACCGTGTACAGTACGGGCGCTCACTGGTTACACTCTGGTGGCACTTCTAAGCCGTATTTATGCTTGAACTCTGCGGGAGGTGAGTGTATCTTATCAGGCCATCATGAGCTTTTCAGTGCCTGGTAAGATCAGGCCCATGGCGGTGTAGTCGAGGTCCTTCAACCAATCACCACCCACATGGAGCTGAGCAGTATGATGGAATGGGCTCAGCACATACTGCCAGAGGCCCTGGACTTAAATGCTAGTTCTGCCACTTATGAATGATTTGACATTGGACAAATCTCTCGACCTTTTTTATTTCTCATATGCAAAATGAGGACAATCACACATTCTTTCTAGGCTTATTTGAAGGATGAATTGGAATAATATATGTGAGTAAATATAGGTTTTAATAAGCCTTAGATGAATCTAAATCTGGACCCCAAATCACCAAACACTAGACCAATGTTACTGCCACCAACACTAGGACAAAGGAGTATGCCTGGGGAGTCCTGGTAAATGCAAAGATCCCTTTGATTCCTGATTTACTTTGGAAGTTCCAGTGAAAGGAACAAGGCCTCAAGGTACCAAGTTTCAGAAAGATATGGTTTGGTTTGGAAGTCTCTGGGAAATATTGGAAGAGGAATTTACTTATTCTACCTTCTGGGATACCCTTCAGAGTGGACTGGGAACTCCTGAAATCACTCTCCAGAAACCTTTCCAGATTGAACAGGACCCTCGGGCCTCTTTGCAGTGAACCAGAATCCTTTGGCGTGTCCTGGGACTGGAATGAACTTCCAGGGGTCAAGAAATCCTCCTTGGCCTGAAATTGCTAAAGTAATGTGCATTGGATTATCCTAAGCAGCACAAGATCAGCTCTTGTTTGCCCACATATCAGAGGGCTGGCTCCTTATTCTTTAGTAAGTCACCACTTCCTTAGTGCAGAGGTACCCTCATGATCTAAAGGGAGGAGTCGGAAGTAGAGGGTTCAGTGTTCTCCTCACCGTCCCCTAAGCAGGTGGCCTCGGCCTGTGTGCATATGGCCACACCCCTACCCGTTCCCTGTTCCTTTCCATTTCCCTTGGGCCCCCGGCCTAGGTGTCTTGCCTTTCCCATCTGGTCTCTACATCCCTGCTTCTTGGATCTTTGAGATGCTCCCCTGCTGGTTGCTTTTTCTTCCCTGGCACTTCCCATCCAGTGCTTTCATGGATAACTGTTTTGTGGCCTTTCTGCCCTGCCACTTGTATTGCTGGGATATCTGGCCTTCTTGGTCCTCAGTGAGCAAGTAGACGACACAGGGCAGAATGTCAGCTGTCAGGTGAGTGATGGGCAAACCCACTACCTTTCTGGCCAGGTGGGAGGATAGCCCTTCTTGCCACTAGGCTGGTCTGTCCTGCAGGGAGTGCTGTCCAGTCCAGACTCTCTCTGCATGCAAGTGATCTTCTTACGTGCAGAACTGGGTTCAAGTCCAGGGCCTCTGGCCATACGTTCAGGGGAAGGTGGAATCAAGTGCCAGCTCATGACTGTAGAGTGCCTTTCTGATTGTTGCATTTACCTCGTTCGTTCTCACCGTGTCATACCGGGACCATGCAAAGCAGGTAAAAGCGGGGGGATCTGACCAGAGAGAACCATGATGGAGTAAAGAGGAAAAGGCCTGGGGGTGATGGGTCAATTGATTCGATTTCATATACATTTATATCAGCTCTTCTACTCAAAGGCAGAACAAAATCAGAATGCAGGAGCACTGAGAGTCAGGGAGAAAATTTAGAGAAATCAGGCTGGAATAAGAAAACACCTTTTAATCCTTTCTGCCCTTGCTTTCGACAGGGGACTCCTGCCCTTGGGTGGAATGTCGAGCATGTCTGTTTCAGCACTGTTCTTCAAACTGGGTCGCCCATTAGAACATGTGTAATCAATGTAGGGGTTAAGAACCAATTTCTTTTAAATATTTTTTAATTGAAGTATAATTGTGATATTGTGATTTTTAATAAGAAATATATATTTGGTTTACATCCTGTTTCCTGGCCTACAGCTTCTAAAACCCTTGGACTCTCTGAAGTAATAAGTGTCTTGTTGAATGTCAATAAATGACTGATGGGTCAGGGCTCCTAGATAGCTCAGGATGTGAGCTGGTTGCCAGGGAACCAATCTTGTGGTTTAAGGGTTGGAACTTCCAGCCCCATCCCCTGACCTCTGGGGAGGGGAGAGGGGCTGAGGTTGAGTTGACCACCAATGGTCAATGATTTAATCAATTGTGCCTACATAATGAAACCACCATAAAACCCCAAAAGAACAGGGTTCAGGGAGCTTCCAGGTTGCTGAACACGTGGAGAGAGAGAACATGGAAGAACATGGAAGCTCTGTGTCCCTTCCCACGTGCCTTGTCCTATGTATCTCTTCCATCTGGCTGTTCATCTGTCCTTTGTCATATCCTTTCTAATAAATAGGTGAACATAAGTAAAGTGTTTCCCTGAGTTCTGTGAGCCGTCCTAGCAAATTATTGAACCCAAGGAAGGGGTTTCGGAAATCCTGGTTATAGCTGGTCCATCAGAAGCACAGGACACAGCTTGGGGCTTGTGATTAGCATCTGAAGTGGGGACAGTTTTGTGGGACTGAGCCCTTAACCTGTGAGATCTGACTCTATCTCCAGATAAATAGTGTCAGAATTGGACTGAATTATTGAATTGGACTCAGTTGGTGTCCACTGGAGAATTTCTTGTCATAAGGGGAAAAATCCCCACACATCTGGTGTCAGAAGTGAAGTGTTCTGTGTTAAGTGCATACTAGGAGAAAACAGTTTGTTTTTTCCTATTATATGATATTGTATACAATAAAGTACATAAATCTCAAATGTATAGCTCGGTGATTTTTAAAATATATGTATATACCCATGTAATTGACACCCAAATAATGATATAGAATGTTTCCCGCACCCAGAAGTTTCCCTAATGTGACTACTCAGTCACTATTCATCCACCCCAAGAGACAACTTCTGTCACCATAGATCAGTCTTGCCTATTCTTAATCATCATATAAGCAAAATCATACAGTATATACTCTTTTGTCTGGATGCTTTCACCCAAACATTATATCCATATGGTAGTAGGTCATTCTTTTTCTTATAATTTTATTGTATGACTACACTAGTTTCTTATAGTATTTTATTGTATGACTATACTATAATTTTAAAAAGTTAAATCTATTGATTAACATTGGGTTATTTCCTGTTTTGTGCTATTATTTTGCATATCCTTTGGTGGACACATTCATTCATTTTTCTTGGGTATTGTTGAAGTCAAAATAATAATGTAGAGATGAAACTCTAAATTTAGCTTTTTATTTGGCAAGAAAGAGTTGTAAGGCTAGGTGTGGTGGCTCACACCTGAGCCCAGGGGTTTGAGGCTGCAGTGAGCTATGATGATGCCACTATACTCCAGCCTGGCCAACAGAGTAAGACCCTGTCTCTAAAACAAAACAAAATGAAACAGTAATTCAGAGCATTCATGCAGACTGGGTGGTCTTCAGGATGTCCAAAGAACACAGAGGAGGTTGGAGGTTTTATAAACAAGAGAGATGTTATATATTGCTCTCTGAGAAAGTTCCCTGTCACTAGCAAGTTTCTGGGGGACTGGCGAGCTCTCCCTGCTGAGCAGCTGGGGGTGGGCAAAGTTAGTCCTAGACTGCAACAAGTTATTTCATCAGTTGTAGATAAAACTGGTCTCAGGTTACAACAGGCAGTTTCAGCAGCTTGACTCAAAGAGAGCTACATTTCTAGAACAATGTTATATGCCCCACGTGCTTTTTTTCCCCTGGCTTCTTGACTGTTTCAGTTTGGTCTGGCAAGAATGATCCAGTTCCTATGATTAACTTTTAAGGTATATTTCTAGGAGTGGAATGGCTGGGTCCTAGGGTAGGGGTGTATTCACCTTTATTAAATACTACCAGTTTTCCAAAGCTGACCAGCTCAGTACAATAGCCATTAGCCCATCCGCATGGCGATTTAACTTTAAATTTCACTTAATTTAAAATAAAAAATTCAGCCTTCAGTCACGCCGGCACATTGGCTATTGCTCAGTAGCCACATGTGGCTGGCGGCTCCTGTGATGCACAGTGCAGATAGAGAACGTTTCCATCATCACAGGATGTTCTATTGAACGGTGATGTTCCAAACTGATTTCCGGCATCTTTCAAAAAATTAAAATCAAATAGAAAGCATCAGAATGTATTACACAGAGTAAGGATAACCACTGTTTCACAAGTCTTTTGTTTCAGTAACACATATGTGGATGTGTGCCTCTGGTTGTAGTGTAAAACTGTATTTCTCTTCATGTGGCACAGTAAAGCCACTGTTACCGGGACAGGCTCCTGTTATGTTTGGCTAGAGATGCGGAGAGCAACAGAAAAGGCAACAAGGGACCATTAGGAAAGAGGATAAATAGGGATTTTTGTGGACCAAATAAGATTTTTGTAAACCCAATGCCTCTTAATATTTTGTGCAAGGCTGTATAGAGTATGCGTTCATTTCTATAAGTATACATAGACTCTTGTAAGTTTATTCTTCCAAATGAGTAGGGGAGACTGGCACTGTATAGCTATAGATGTTGTTCTCAGTTTTCCATACCCATCCCACCCCATCGCATCACTTCCTCTGTGACGTTTACTGGCCATGCATGGGGCTGGTTCAACAGGTTGCATCAGAGACCATCGGGTACATCCAGGATGTTGTAAACTACCACATTACCCCAAAGAGAACTGCCTCTGTGAAGTCAATATCAGTGATAAGTGAAATGTCAAATTCCCTCCACATGCTTTAAAAGTCTGTGTGCCATATGGTCACCTCTTCTTCTGGTTGTAAAGTACATTGCAGATGTACTTTGAAAGCTCGTTTAATATAAACACTACCCCAAATTATTTTCAACTTACAAGATGTTCTCAATATAAAATTATTGCTTTAATCAGTGAACAGTGATTCTCACATAGTTTTAACAGTTGAAAATATTCGATAACCAGAAACACACAGAAAATTAAGCAATTTTTCACAATATCCTGAGCAAAGTTATACAAAACTCTCGTTAATTTCAGCATGCTTGTATAGTTAGCATCAAATTCCAAGTTTGGTTTTGAGAGCTGGTCTCAGGTGATAGCCCTAGATGGGTCAGGGAGGTCCCAGTGGTCTTGGGAAGCCTTCCATCCTTGGTCACCCCTGGCCTGAAGGCTTCAGGATGATGATGTGATTTCAGCAGCAAGTTTGCTCCATAGTGTGCTGAACCTTGCTGGAGCTATCCGACTACATGGAGGATGTAGCATCATCCAGGTCCAAGGGCATGTTGTGAAAATCAGGCTGACTGAATGGATTGGGAAGATTTAGTACAAAGATCTTTCCTCATCTGCTGACATTTTCTTTCTCTTCAAGAATATTAATGGCTAAGCCTTCCTTTGATAGATGTATTCTTGAAAAGTCATGTACATTACATTTATTGTTTTTTTTTTTTTTTTTAGAGACATGGTCTATGTTGCCTGGGCTAGAGTACAGTGGCTATTCATAGGCACAATCATAACACACTGCAGCCTCAAACTCCTGGCCTCACGCGATCCTCCTGTCTCCGCCTCTGGAGTAGCTGGGACTACAGGTGCGTGCCACTGTGCCCAGCCCTGATACATTGAATCCTGGTTCCTCTTGTCCAATACTACAGCATCAGTTTTATAACTGCCCATTCCTGATTGCTCTTCAGTTAAGCAGTATTTCCCAATAGCTCAGCTTATTTATTTATTTATAAATTGACAGATACAAATTATATATATTTATCCTGTACAAAATGTTTTGAAATACGTATACATTTGTGGAATGGATAAATTGAACTAATTAACATATGCATTATTTCACATACTTTCCATTTCTTTGTGGTGAGAACACTTAAAATTCACTCTCTTAGCAGTTTTCCAGAATATAATACATTGTTATTACCTATATAGTCAGCATGTTACAATAGATCTCTTGAACTTATTCCTCCTATCTAACTGAAATTTTGTATCCTTTGACCAACATCTCCCCAACAACCCTCACCCCTGCCCCCCAAACCTTGGTAGCCACCATTCTACTCTCTGAGTTCAACTTTTTAAAATTGCCCATACAAGTGAGATCATGTGATATTTGGGTTTTTGTGTTCCTGGCTTATTTCACTAATGTCCTCTAGGTTCATCCATGCTGTCACAAATGATTTCCTTCTTTTTTTTATGGCTGACTAGTATTCTGTTGTATGTATATACCTCATTTTCTTTGTCCATTCATCCATCAGTGGACACTTAGGTTGAGCCCATATCTTGGCTATCATGAACAATGCTGCAGTGAGCATGGGAGTGTAGATATCTCTTCAACATACTGATCTCATTTCCTTCGGATATCTACCCAGTAGTGGGATCACTGGGTCATATGGTAGTTCTAGCTTCAATTTTTTTGAGGAACCTCCATGCTGTTTTTCATAATGACTGTACTAATTTATATCCCCACCAACAGTGTTCCCATCAACAGCGTGCAAGGGTTTCTTTTCTCCACATCTTTGCCAATGCATGTTGTCTTTCATCTTTTTGGTAATAGCCATTCTGACAGGTGTGAGGTGATATCTCACTGTGGTTTTAATTTGCATTTCTCCGATGGTTACTGATTTGAGCATTTTTCATATACCTGTTTGCTTTCTGCATATCTTCTTTTGCAAAATGGCTACTCAGTTGAGTGAGTCCTCTGTTATTAGCAGCTCCCGCAAGAGTTCCCTTGGAGCTGATTGTTAAAAAGAGTCTGGCGCCCCCTCCCCCGACTCTTGCTTCCTCTCTCTCAAGGTCTCTGCACATTCCAGCTTCCCTTCACCTTCTGCCAGGAGTGGAAGCTTCCTAAGACTCCCATTGGAAGCAGGCGTTGGTGCCAAGCTTCTTGTACAGCCTGCAGAACTGTGAGCCAAATAAACTTTTTTTCTTTATAAATTACCCAGTCTCAGGTATTCCTTTATAGCAACACAAAATTACTAAGACAGCTGTATCAATTCTAAGCTGATCTACTGTGGTGTTCCATCATCCCCCCAACACCATGACATACAACTGATGAGGTGACATCGCATTTACTAAGCCCATCTTCATAAGACTTAGTTTTCTATGGTAATTATTATATGGTCTAAATTCAAAGTCTGAGTCTAAATTTTAAGACTCTTGGCACCCAACATGATACATAAAAAATAGAAACTCACTGTAGTGGCCTCTCTTGAGCCAGGCCAGATGTCTGTCATCCATCAGGGTACTCCTTGCCTTTGGGCTCACACATGGCCTTGGAATCTTCCTCAACACAACACTCCAGGCACCCACTAACAAATAATTAGAATTAGTGTGATGAAACCCACTTGCCAGCTCTGGAATCTATCATTTATTGGTAAGTTCCCCTTTAACTAATTTTACCAGCTTTAGGCTGATAAGAAATCTGTGATGAAGTCATTGATCTGGAATGCTGGTCTGAGCCTGGCCAGGGCACATTTGCAGTGTGTTCTTTAGCTAAATGGATTGTTCTTTAGCTAAATGGATTGTCATCATTTTATCCCTTCACTATAGGCATATCAGAGAGACACCGTAATATGGTGAAGTCAGACGGACCTGAATTCAAAGTCCAATCTTGCAACTTACGTGCTATATAACCCTGTACAAATTACTTAACGTCTCTGAGCTTCAGTTTCCACAGCTGCAAAAAGAGAACTGCAAAACCTCAGAGAGTTGATGTGATCATGGCAAGATATATTAACATAGTGCCTGGCACATTGCAAGCACCTGATAAATGCTAGTATGTAGTTGTAGCATTTTCAGTTGGTGTGACCTGCCAGTATTAGGTTCTGCTGTGATGGAATTTAAATAAAGACGTACATTAGTGATGGGAAACGTAACCTCAATCCTATAGTTGGAACCTATGAGGAGATGTCCACTGTATAGGCAATTAAAGCTAACTCAACTGGGTTGTTTTCACACTTTCTATTCAAAACATGGTTATTTTGACAGGATCCAAAATGCAGCCCTTAGGAAGCAGTGAAGTAAGCACCCAGCTGTTGTCTGCATAGCTGTGGTTAACCTCTCAGCCACACCCCTTTGGACATTCCTCTCCAGAGAAGCAGAAAAACAACATGAGACACAATGGCTTCTGCTGCAGAACAAGTCCTTTTGACCCAGGAGATCCTGGAGGCGGCTCACATCACAGGCAGCTCGGCTCCCCACACAGCTGTGCCCAGGCCTGTTAAATTCGAGAGGAGGGCCAG
The DNA here is from genome assembly GCA_008086735.1 of Cheirogaleus medius. Taxonomy (NCBI): domain Eukaryota; kingdom Metazoa; phylum Chordata; class Mammalia; order Primates; family Cheirogaleidae; genus Cheirogaleus; species Cheirogaleus medius. The sequence goes on along the minus strand of VBSM01003176.1, from coordinate 76,431,895 downwards.
CTTGCAGAATTACTACTTTCCCAGCTAAAGATGGTGCTGTGAGGAAGAAAAGAAGGAAAAAGGAAAAGAAAATAAGTGGATGTCATTGTAAGTAGGAAATGTTTGTTCTATGCGCATCATGAGGCTCTAGCTACGTATCAGATGATGTTTTTGATAACCATTTAGGGTTCCCAGAATGTCTTTTGGCCAGTTTACACTGGGCTATAGCCATTTTATTAGAGCACAAATAAAGACATTCTGAGCAGAGAACATCAACAAGGAAGAGTAGGGATATTTAATTTGGGTCCTTTTACTTCATTCTGGAAGCCAACTGGAAAGGATACTTCGAATCAATACGATATTGGATTGAGAAGACCACATATTGTATGACATGCTAAGAAAGCAATATTACCAAATCTCACAGAAATAAATACTGTGGCTGCCACAGAATGGGGCATTCAGTGCAGAGCAGTAGCCTCCGGAAAGCCCTTTCCATGGGGACAGGGGTTGCCTTGCACTCTGTGCTCCCCCAGAACAATGAGCTCCTCCTAGACACCATTACCATTTGAGCTGAAGTACTTATCAGTGATTCCTCTCCATCCCACTGCGACACACCCAAGCACAAGTGGTTCTCAAACTTCAGTGGCACGGTACTCATCTGGAGAGCTTGTTAAAACACAGATGGCTGAGCCCCACCTCTGGGGACTTCAGTAGTTCTGGGGTTGAATCTGAGAATTTGCTTTTTTAAGAAGTTCTCAGGTGATGCCGATGCTTCTGGTCTGGACCCACACGTTGAGAACCACTGCTTTAAGAACTGGTGCACATACCAGAACGCAGCTGGTATTCATGATTAGTTGCATGAATGAATGAGTGAGCAATGAATGAATGAGTGAATGAATGGGTGAAAGTCTTCCTTAGCAGTCTCTTTTACATTCTCAGAGTTAATGTTTTTGTCTTACAAATATATCCTTTGCAAAACACACTTTCTTCAGTAAAGGAAGCCCATTTTTTTCAATGTGCAAACCATCTTTTCCATCCTGCCAGGCCAAATATCCTACGATAAGTAGTTTAGTCTCTCTTGCGGATTCCAGGGCACATAAAGTTCTCAACTGTGAAGGTGCCAGAAGTTCTCTGGATTCAAAGTGTGTCTATCCAGATGGACAGATTAGGGAGCCAGACTCTTCATTGCTTTCTCTGCTCTAAAAATTCTCAGCATTTCATTTGAACACATCAAAGCAGGTTCAGATTAAAGACAAAATGAGCTTGATGCGACAGAAATGGTGCCAGCTTGGACTCCATGACACTTCAGCCTGGAGAAGCCTGGTCTTGGGCCATGGGCCAGCTGGGACTTCACCTGGAGAGCCTGCTGGTGGCCTGTCTTTTGGCCTTGGCGTGAGGATTTTTCACCCAAATTGGGCCAGTCTTCATCCTTCATAACAGAGCAACAGCAGGTTCTGTCAACCGTGGTTGTTTCCCAGCTGTCTACAGACATGTTTCATAGCATCAGGTTTGCTCTTCGCTCATTTTAACAATTAATTATATTTTCCCATTATAATAGAACTACAAATTGCAATAGAAAATACACAAAAATAAAAAAAAGGGAGAAACCATTCATATTCCTACCACCTTAAAAATAACCCTGTCAATACTGACGTTTGTATATTTTCTGTTCAGATTCTATGCTCACGAGTATTTGTTTAGAATATATACGTGATGAATGTATATATCTATATCTTCTGCAAACCACACTTTCTACAGAAAAGGATGGATGATTATATTTCAATTTAAAGATTATCTTTTTCATTCTGCTTGACCAAATGACCTGCAATGAGTAGTTTAGTTTCTTTTCTTAATTCTAGGACACATACAATTCTCAACGGCAAAGGTGCCAGAAATTCTCTTTTTCTAGTTCAAAACCAACAACAAAAAAAAGATTTAATAAGGTAGGTTTGAAAATTTCTAATTTTAAAAAACTGATTTTAAGTATCGTGATTACTTAGAATCATGGGCTGGTTTTGTATTCCACTTTTTTCATGTAAAGAAATTGGATATAAATTTCCCAGTAATAATATAAACTCTTTTAGAATTATTTTTAAAAGCTCCCTTTGACTCTTCTTACTTAGAGCAGTTTTGTTTTAGAAAACAAAAACAAAATGATGGTAGGACAGCAAGTTTTGAAGGTCAGCACTGAATTGCATGTAGGATATGACTCCAAGGCTGTTCCAATGAGCTGATGAGAAAATGACAAGGCAGTGAAAATCAGACCAATCAGTTAAAAAAAAAATCTTAAACCATATACTTTTATAAGTCTAAAATGAAACCAATCCTGAGGTCCAACTTAGCAAGTCTGGTGAGTCTTCATTTATGCCAATCACCAAATAGTTGTTAGATGTCTACTTTTTGTGCAGCATAAACCAAGGTGTATGTATCCTGTAGTTGGTGCAGAGATGTGTAATTTCCAGGGGATCCGAATATAAGTCTTATCTTGGCCTTCCCCACACAGGAGGTGATCGCTCTTCCTCAAATTGCCTTTAAATGGATCAGTGCCTCATCAGCATTGCCAGAGGGCAGCTCACTTTTCCATGGAGCTGGCCAGCAGAACTTTCTGAGAGCACAGGACACTGGCTGGGAGTGGCTCATACCCTACAGAATTCAGCAACACTGCACCATCACTGTTAAATATGAATATGTCGGTTGCCTTTTTGTGGAAAATACATGAAGTGTTTAATTCATTTCTTAATACTACAAAAACACAGATATCTTTTTTAAAAAATGGAAATACAGCCTGGTGTATGAATATATATGTGTGCATGCACACATGCATGCTTAGTCTTTTTTAAGAGCATGAAATGAATATGCATCCCACAAACTCCTGGTAAAGAATTGCAAGGACAATTGTCCTGTCAAAATAAAGTTGCTATCATTGAGACCAAAAAATGTTCCCCAGACATACAAAGGATCTAATAAATCTCGTTCCAGTTCTATCTTTCTGCATGTGAGGGGACTGCGGTGTCAGTTTCCTAGGACTGCCATAACAAAGCACCACAACCTGGGTGACTTGAAACAACAGAAATTTATTCTCCCACAATTTTGGGGATCAGAAGTCCAGGATCAAGATGTGGTTCCTTCTGGAGCAATAGTGTTCCTTTGACAAGGATGGCAGGGTTGGTTGTTCTTGGAGGCTCGAGTGAGAATCCGTTTCATGTCTCTTAGCTTCTGGCAGTTGCCTAGCAATCTTGGTGTTCCTTACCTTACAGACACATCATTCCAATTTCTACCTCCTCTGTCTCCCTCGTCACATGGCATTCTTTCTGTGTCTGTGTCCAAATTTCCCTCTTCTTTATAAGGACACTAGTCACTGGATTAGGGTTCACCCTGATCCAGTACAACCTCATCTTAACTGGATGGCATCTACAAAGATCCTCTTTCCACATAAGGTCACATTTACAGGTACCCAGGGTTAGGACTTGAACACATCTTTCTGGGGGACACAACTCAACCCAGAACAACTACTGACAGTCCCTGACTTATGATTTTTCAACGTTATGATGGTGAAAGTGACATGCATTCAGCAGAGAATAGTACTCAAGTACCCAATCAACCATTCTGTTTTTCACTGTCAGTGTTCAGTACATCACAGGAGCTATTCAACACTGTCTTATACAATAAGCTTTGTGTTACATGATTTTGCCCAACTGTAGGCTAATGTAAGTGTTCTTACACTTGTGAGGTAGACTAGGCTAAGCTCTGATGTTCAGCAGGTGAGGTGTATTAAACGCATTTTCGACTTACGGTGGGTCTGTCGGGATATGACCCCACTATAAGTCAAGAAGCACCTGTACTAGCTAAAATTTGCAACAGACCTTTGGAGGTAGTGAATCTGTAATGCTGATTTTTAAACATGTGATGATCGCTTAGAATCATAAACCAACAGACCCTTGTAGAGAGAGAGGCCAGAGGCGTTAGTGACTTCTCTGTGGCCACCCAGCTTGGGCAGCAGATGGGGACAAGCACCTATATTGGACCCCTCAGCCAGAGCTTTCCCCAGGCTTCCTGTTGCCTCTCTCTTTACACTGACACTGAGTCGTGCTGTTAGCACCGTGAGAGTGAAGAAGAAAACCAAAAGCGCGTACCTATTGAAAACTAGGCGGAAACTACATGTTACTGTTCCCGCTCCTTCATCCGTTCCTCTTTGCCTAGAGCTGGTAGCAACCTCCAACCTAGACCTCAACCCCCCATTGGACTGGTTACTGCTCCCAAATGTCACACATATTGCACCTTCCCTGGGCAGTGGCACAACCCAACTCAAACCGTGTGACAGATACGAGGGGACAGTCCCCAAGCAGCCCGAGTGACACGGATGCCCATCCTTCCCGCAGTTTGACTTCGCTCTGGCCAGTAGCTAAAGGACTCTAGGGGCTCATGTTGACCTCGTCTACTTTTACAACTGGATTTCTTAGTTTCTTTTTAGTATCGAAAGACTTCACTGATTTACTCTAGATGTGTAGAATGAAGACTATCTCTGCCTGACTCTCATCTCTCCAACTAGCTCCACGTTCTCTAACATAAGCATGCCTTGGGCGTGGTGGTGAACAGTTAGGAATTAGCTTCTGACTGTAATTTATCTGCACAATAATAGTTGTTATCCTTTAAAAGTGCCTCTGAGAAAGAAAAGCCTTTCTGCGAACAATGAGACCGAATCGCCCCAATTTCTTACTAACCCATGAAGGTATCTTCTCACGTGCTCACATCCACGCTGAGAGCCCTCTGAGCTGAGGTCTCTCCCTTCCAGAGGTGTGGTCGGAGGCAGCTGGAATGTCACATCTCGTCTCACGACGAATGACTGAGGACACACAGTGTAGAAAGTGGAGGGAAATTTTCTCAAGCTGATGTAATAAACACTACAAACTGTGAGTGAAACAAAACAAAACAAAAAAAATGGCTTTGGGTGAAAGAAATACATTCTCAGAATCTGCATATGCCTAAAGGCTTCAAGCTCAATATACATGATCAGAAGAAAATTTCCCCAGGGAAATTAATATCTTATTGGTACTACCTCTGAGCCAGGCAGGATTGTCAAATAAGAAAAAACTGGCAACCTGATCCAAATGCTTCCCTGCCACCGGGACGTGAGTGATTGAATTATGTAGAGAGACTATCAATCATATATTTATTTGGCTTAATCATGGTCAAGAGTCGAGAGTGGGGTAAATCAAAGAGACATCATGCCTCCCAGGGTTCCCTGATTGAAGTGATAGAGTCACCCCAATCCTTGGGGGTTTTCTGAGCGTCAGCATGAGGCAGTCTCCTGTTTTACGTTCAGTATAATGAACACTCCCATGGAACAGCGCTGGGAATATGCATACATCTAAATGGTTGGCCTGGAATTCAAGAGTTAAGCAGCCAAAAGCACAAAGCAAAGCATTAGCAGGAGCCCAGTAAAAATGTTCACTTGGCCCATCATTGAGAAATGAGGGCCCATGAGCAGAGTGGGGGCCGCAGTGATTGTGAACACAAAGTCACCCCCTTACTGCGGTGTCCTTCAGAGTCCCCCCCTACCCCCACCATGCCGCCAGAGAGCTGGCTTCTCTCATCCAGCAGGGAGGAGGCTTCCACGCAGGCAATTGCTCCAGTGCAGAGTCCTGACGGAAGACGGAGGCAGATGGTTTTTCAAATTTGACTCCAAGACCTGACGAATGACTCCCGTCCATTTGTGTGGCGTCACAGCCCTTTCTTTCTGCCTGCCACACGTTTGAACCCCTGGGACGTCCAGCCGGGAGCATTTCAGGGCTAACGGTCTCAAAGGGGAGCAAGGAGAGAAGTCAAAGCCCTATGTCCGGCTGGTGCAGGACTCCCAAAGGGGGGACAAGAACTGTGTGTTATAAACAAGGGCATGGCACGGGTAAGGGGAGGGGGCGGATGTCAGACCATATGTGTAGGGCTGGCTGTAGGTCAAGTGTGATGGGAGACCAGGGTTATTTGCACGCCTCCTTTCCTTTATCCCCCCTCCTCTTAGTGAGTCTTAGTGAGCCCTTAAGTACATTCATCACCCTTGGGCCAATCCCGGTTTTCCCCAAGCTGTAGCGTAAATCCCTGCAGCATTCCACGCTCCAGACCTTTCCCGGGCTGTCCCTATTAAAATATGCTTGCTCTGCCATCTGACAGTGGCATTCTGTGCTGCCCTCCCCAATAACATGGGCGTGCTTTGGCAGGGCTTTTCATTCTGTGGAGGTAGACAGGGGAGGGAAAGGGATGCCTTCTACATGCTCTGCAAGATCTTTCTGTATATCTCACTGAATACTCCAACCGTCCCAGGAGGCAGGAGGCATTAGCTCCATATTCCAGACACGCAAAAGCTGAGAGAGGCCACGTCATTTGTTGGAAATCCCACAGCCAGCCCAGAGTGACACCACGATTCCAGCTCCCTTTGCCGGGAAGCCGGGATTCTTTCTCCAACCTCAAGTGAACTGGTGGTGGGAGCCTCAGGCCACTGGGTTGTGGTTGGCCTCGAGGGTCCTTTTCAGCAAACTGTGTCACACTATGGGGTGCCTGCTGAGTGGTGTGGTGGTCCCAGGCCTCTGGAGAGGCAGCAGAGCCCCTAGCTCGGAGCCTGGGAGCCTCTGATGGCAGCTCACACCTGGTCCCTTCAGCTCGAGTTACTGGCGTAGGTGTCTTTTCTCCTTCTGCAAAGCCTTCGGTATCATGACTGGGATTGATGTCCCTGGTGCCTGGAACATGCCTGTGGAATCAATAAATTAAATGTAACGAGTATATATAATGCATTGCTGTGAAATGCACCTGAAAGCAGTGTGGTTCTGAGAAGGGGACCTGCATCAGTGGCTGGCTCGGCACCAGGAGAAAACTGGATTCCATTGGCTGCCGAGATGCTCCTATGAGGAGGACCCCTCTGAACAGCAGACCTGGAACGCCCGCAGGACTTCGGGGGGCAAGTCCCTCCCTTTATTTCTGTAAACTGAGCAGTGTTGAGAGTTAAACGAGAAACTAAAATCACATCTGTTGGGTTGATAATGCAAGGGTCGCAAATTTAAAAAGAAATGTCACTTCGAATGTGAAAAGCTTAGAAAGTATTCATGACCATCTGACACAGGATAGGAATTTTTCTAAAAAAAAATTCACTTTCACAGAAAAACACCTTAATCAAATTATTCTCAAAGCCAACTCTGAATCGTTGTAATAATAAGTAGGGCTATTAGCATCCATGCCAATTTCTCCAAATTTTAATTTTTATCCTTTTTTTTCTTTTTTTGGTGACAAGTTCTTGTTATGTTGCCCCAGGCTGGTCTCAAAGTCCTGGCCTCCAGTGATCCTCTCACCTGAGCCTCAGGAATAGCTGAAATCACACCCCCCTGTGCCTGGCCATGCTCTCCAAATGTTTTAAACGCAGGTTTCTATCCTTTTGCCCATTAACCACTGAACCAAGGATACTACTGCCTTGAGGAGTGCATGGTTCCTTCCAGTCTCTGCCCAAGCTGTGATCCAGAGGCCGTGGTGATCCCACACTAAGGGCCGAGGAAGATGTAGGCAGCTTCCATAACCTGTATTGTTTGACCATGAATGATTGAATCAGCGTATTTAACAGATATTTACTTAGTGTTTACCACACGGCCCTTATTCTGTTAGGGTTTCTCTTTAACAATAATAGACGATGCTTGCACAGTGATCCAAGGACCTGGTTGTGACCCTGGCCTTCAGGGAGCTCCCACTGGGGGGCTAATAAAAGATTTAATGAAGCACAGAAGTGAAGGGAAATAATAAGAACACAGGGCTTGGCTGCTGTTAAGATCATGACTACAAGGTGGGAATGTGGGGATGAGGGCTCCCCCAGGGTTCTCGGAGAAGGCTAAAACCGAAAACTGCTGTGGAAAATAGCAGCTCAAATGTCTATGCAGTGTGCCTTCTTTCCTTGAATTCAGGCTGGTGTTCGGGCAAGCAAAAGGCATTCTGAATATGCGTGACTGTGTGGTTGGTGGGGGTAGGGAGAGGTGGGAGGTGTAGGAGGGGGCAAAGGTTAGGTGGCTCTGAGGACCCCACTCCTCCCAACATCTGGTTCTCTCTGTCCGCACCAGGGGGACATTACTAATGTTCATTACTGCCCATGGTGGGTGGGCTGCTCCTGGCTGGCTGGCCAGGGGTCCTAGAGGTGCCCTGCAACAGGAAGTGTCCCGGGTAGGGACCAGATTGCCCAGTCTAGAGGCACTGCCAATGATGTGGCCTCGTGCAGCTGGCCAGGGTGACCACTGCTGGCAGCAAGGAGGGCTCCAGCTCCAGGCAGCCATGCCAGTCACCTGGAAGGAAGGGCTGGGAGCTGCGCTGCTCGCTGCCAGGTCTGGTCCTGACTGCCTTGTGCTCGCTGCCTGCCTCCGCTCCCACCTGGAACCGCCCACTGAACCGCATGCCAAGGACACCATGCTGGGATCGTTTCTTTCATTCGGTCCTTTTACTGACAGGCACAGAGCACTGCATTGGGCACATACCAGGCTCGGTGCTGGGAAAGATGAACAAGACAGGTTCCTCACACTAGGAGCTCTCTTCTAGAACAAGAGACTGCCGTACAGGTCCAACCTAATAACAAAAAACTGCGACACATGCTGCATGATCTCTTTTACATGACATGCTGGACAAGGCCAAACTACAGAGACCAAAAACAGACCGTAGTTGTCAGGGGCTGGGGCAGGAATTGACTACAGAGCAGTGTGAGGAATTTTGTGGGGTGGAGATGAAACTATGGCGTTGGCGTTGGCGAAACTACTAACTGTATTTATCAAAACTTGCAGAAATGTTTGCTAAAAAGAATGATGAGTTTTACCATATATATTATAAGTTAATATTTATAAAAGGAAAATAAGTCACACTGAACACAAGTGCCATAATGGTATGATGTACAAAAACACGAAAATGAGGAAGTGACCAGTTCTTGGAAGATTAGGGGGAAGGGGTCGGGAAGATTTGCAGAGAAGGAAACACTTGACTTGTGGTTCTAAAGATGACAGGGCTTTGCCAGAGAGACGGGAGGGAGAGGACATTTCAAGCAGAGACGTTGTGCACAAAGGTACGGCGGCCAGACCGCGAGCACGGTGTGTTCTGGAACACCTGGCACACCTGCCGGAGTCAGAGCATGGACAGGCCTACATGTGACGCTAAGGAGTGGAGACAATGATTTGTTTTCCTTCCAAGATTTTTCAAAATTGTGCTAGCATATATGTAACATAAAATTTGCCGTTTAACCACTTTTAAGTGTACAATTCAGTGGCATTCATTACACTCGCGTTGTTGTGCGACCGTCACCACTATGTATTTCTAAACCCTTTCATCACATCACTCCAGACAGACACTCTGTGCCCATTAAGCCATAGCTCCCATTCTTCCTTCCCTGTGGCCTCCGGTGGCCTCTAGTCCACTTGCTGTCTCCATGAGTTTGCCTTTTCTAGGTAGTTCATATAAATGGAATCGTTTAATATATATTCTTTTGTGACTGGCTTATTTCATTTAGCATGTTTTTGTGTTGTTTCCAATAAGACTTTTGGATAAAAAAAAAGATAACCCCTGAGAAAATTCTCTCATTAGAGACAGCCAGGGGAAAAGAGGAAGTGAAGTGGAAGAACTCAGAATCCAGTGTCGGCTGATGTCACCTTCTCCTGCAGCTTCCTTCTGCGTTTCAAGTCCAGGCTCTGGACAAGGACACCCCTGACCACCTGCACCTCACCTGCACCTCCATAGGGCTCCAAGGTCTGGCTGAGACATCCCTTCCCACTGATCTGTTGCATGCAGCATTCTCACTTCCTACACAACTGCAAAACGAATTTTTTAAAAGACTTAAGAAAGTAAGTGACCAAGAATTGCAAATGAGGCAACCCAAGAAGCACGGTTTGCAGTTAATTGGCCCTTGAACTGTCAAGCCCAATTGCATCTGGTGAGTTCTGACATTTCTAAGAATAATTAAGGACTTGGCTGTCACATTTCTCGAAGGCTCAACCACTACATGAACAAGTTCTACCTGCTTTCCCTGCACAAAGTCCGGAAACACATTAATAAAGGAGAATTATACCCAGTGCTAATTGCAGATCCTTGGGAGGAAGTGTCATGTTTTTGAAGAACTTTTCGTATTTTTGCAGTGAAATATAATGACCCCATTTAAGGAGAAGTGAGTGGCAGAGGGGTGGTGGCACTTTAAAACCCTCAGAAGTCACTGGTGAGAATAATGGCCAACATGTACCGTGTGCTTACTATGCGCCAGGCACTATGTAAATGCCACACGAGACTATGAGGCAGATATATATTGTCTTGATTAATGGACTAGAAAACTGCGGCACAGAGAGGTTACGTAAGTTTTTCAGGGTCACACAGTGTCTTAGTCTGTTTTGTGTTGCTATAACAGAATATCTGAGACTGGGTAACTTATAAAGAAAAGAGGTTTGTTTAGCTCCCTGTTCTGAAGGCTGAGAAGTTCAAGATTGGGTGGCCCAAAGCCGCATGGGGCTCCCAAAGCCCTACGAGGACTTCCACAGAGAAGCATCATTGTTTTTTTTCACACATAAAATGATGTCACCATTGATGTATATATGTGTCATTATGTTGAATTGAATTTCCGTTAACTGTAACCATGACAACGAGAAATCCCATTCACAGGTAGAGAATGGTGACTTGTTCGGGCCAGCGTCAGCAAAGGCCTGGCTTCCCCAGAAAATCTTTGTAGGATGTAACTCCAGCCCCTTGTTGTGAAGTGTGTTCAGCAACAGGGCCCGTTCTAAACAGCTCTCCCTACGGATTCATTTAACAGGCCCATCTAACCAAGGCCTGGGACCCAGAAACAAAGGTTTGCTGGCTTGGATACACTCTTCATGAAATTACCTGTATTTCTGGAAAGAAATGGCCATTTACAATGTTTCACTGTTGGGTAGAGAGCGTTAAAGTTGCTTTCTAGAAAAGCTGATGGTGGGCAGTTAGAATATAAGTAATGCTGCCTCCTTGCCATTGTATCTCCGGTAATTATTTTCTACTGTGAGCAGAAACTCTGGGTTCTAGGAAGAACAGAATCTAGAGAAAGCCCTGCTGGCCGGGATCTGCTCTGTGGTCTGTCTCCTCAGTGAGGCTCTGTGACCTCCCCGCCATTGCTGCTTGACCCACCAGCCAGGCAGTGCCGAGACCCTGCCCCTGAAGTGGCTTCCATCCCTCTTGCAAGGAACTGAAGGGCTTGCCTGGGGTCCATGGTCAGGCCTCAGCCCACCCGACACTTGGCCTTTGGGTAGTTGTTCTCCTTTGATTTGACCTGGAGAGTTTATTTCTCCTTCTCTTCCCAAGTCCCTCTCGTTGGAGACCAGTATTTTCCCTCCTGCTTCCGGGCCTGCTCCCCAGCCATCTGCCTGTATCCAACCCTGACTTCAGGCAACAGATCCAATGACGGCTCCAACTATGGCCAAAGTGGCCCCTGAAAGTGTCCCTTTCAGGATAGTTTATTATGTTCAGGCAATTCCAACGCGTGACAGCTCTCTTTGGTGATTCTCCATATGCCCTTCCCCACGCAGACTGCGTGTGCGTCATTTCCAAGGCTGCGTGTGCGTTATTTCCAAGGCTGCTTGTGCACACGTTCCCTGGTGGCTCCCTCCCAGTCACTCCCCAAGCCCTTGGGGCAGGACATAACCCTGGCAAGTGATGGTCCTAAAGTTGTCCCCAAGGGTTGAGAGGAGCAATTCTTTCCCCTCCATATCAAAATAGTCACTTCGCAGGGCTTTTGGTGACTCTGATGTGCCCTGGGCGGTAGCAGGTACAGGTTCATCAAGTCTTAGGCAGTAAACAGGAAGCGGATGGCAGGAGAGGAGAGCTGGGCAGCTGCCACACGATTTTTTCTTCTTGGCTCATGTGTGTGTTTCTGTGACTACAGACCTCTGATAGAGGCATATCCAAGGCAAGAAATATTTAATGAGTGACTAAATATTTTATCTGCTGTAACTTAGCTTGACCAGGAAAGAAAATGGATGGGCTAGCAACGGGAACACTTAGAATGAACCCTAAACCACAACCAGCCGTGGTAGCTGGTCGTTGGGAGAGCTGTACTGAGGTCATGGCTGGAGCTCCGGGGCAGGTTTGGGGTCAGGAAGAGGGAGAGAGACTCCCTCCTGGGCAGGAGGGCTCTGTGGGAAGAGCCTCATTATGGCCCAGGTAAGGCAAGCCCCGCCATACACAGCCTGGCCCTTGGGAGGCAAGCGGAGGCCCAGCTCTGGGGAGGAGAAGGCCCTCGTGCAGTCCTAGAGAAGAAAAGAGAGGCAGGATTTAGGGATCCCTGATATTAATACTATGTTAAGGAGGCAACATCTCTGGAGAAAACTGAGAAGCAACAGATGGAGTAGGAACACACTCTTAGCTCCTTCATGAGGATGGGATAAAGGAGGGAAATAACAGAGAAGCCGAGCTGCAAAGAACACGTTAGGGGTAGGAAGCTGATGATTTGAGAGGAAGCAACTGAAGTCGTACCTGGAGGTCACAAGGCTTTGGAGCAAGGAGTGTTACTGTGTGAAAATGGAGCTCTCAAGAGCGTACCTATTTTACACAAAGATTATCAATCAAGGATAATTTCCTGCTGCCAACCTACGTGGGTCAAATGATCAAGCCCCTCTCTCCTCTCCAAAACTCCTCTTCCCTCTTCAGCCTCCCCCCGTGTAGGTTCTGCACTGTGGAGAAGGTGATTGGACCTCAGTTCAATCTGCATGGACCGAGGGATCTTCTATTAAATAGTGTTTTCCCACCGAGCTGTCAATACAACATATATGCTAATATCTGTCAATTGTTAACCTATACAGTAAAAAAAAAAAAAGCAAATAAGATTTAAAGGCTTCCTTTGATCAGAGTGAAATAGACACAAGTGACTCATGTCCAAATCAGTAATCCTGTCCTAGACTGAAATGATCAGGATGGCCTCTTGTCAAAGAGAGGTCCACGGTGGTGAGCCTGAGGTCACCACCAAAGTCACAGGATAAACCTGGTAAATCATGACAGAAAGGGTTGGATATATTGTGGGTATACAGAATTTACATGAGATTTTAAGGTAAGACCCCAAATTGCAAAGAAATGTACACTTTTCTTTGGCCACACCCCGAGAATCCCAATAGAGGTTCTCCAGTGACAGGTTTGACGTGCTCTGCCTATGGAAATGCAAGGAAGTCACACCTAGCTCAACAACCTGTATTCTCATTTTCTTCATTCTTTCCTTGATGAAAAATCAAATATCATGTGTCATCACAGACACAGAGAAAAAGCACAGCGCCTAAATAAATCCATGAGCAACAGGAATCCAGACTACGTAGAGAACATAGCTGTACATTCATTCCCTTTCACGTTAAAAAACTGTAACAGCAACCACAGCTAACAAGGAAAAACATAACACACTGGGGTAGTTCAGAGATCCAACTGGGCCGGGGTGTGGTTGCTGATAATAAGGTAGGTTTTGCAGGAGTGTGGAGAGAAGTGCAGTGCCGGCGAGATCAAACGTTAGGGCTGTGTGCTAAATGTCTTCCCGGATGTCTTTGACTTTCTTTCCTTGTTCTGGGGCTCACTGAGAGCCCAGGGGGCTAGGCCTGCGTCACTGCCCTGGAGAAGGCCTCCCAAGGGCTCCCAGGTTGGCAGGCTCCTCCCAAAACACTGTGCCATCGCACACCCTGTTCAGATACCTGTGGGGGTGCCCTGTTGCCTTCCAGGTTGCATTTAAGGTCCCACAGTTTAGGACTTTCCTAGCTTTATACTGCCTTTACAAAACCTCACCCGACCAGGCCATTCGCCGGTTCTCAGCTGCGGTCTCCCTGGATCTCCTCCTTCTGCCACAAACCTGTGATCATTGCTGCCTAACAGGATCCTGAGCTTGTTCTTCAAGGCTCTGCTTAACTCTGCTATGAAGCCTTTACTATTCCTTCTCCTATGGTTCCTTCACACATTGTAGCTCTATGACAGTTGTCACATTCTGTTTTGGACTTTTAATCATTTGGTCCTCCACTTGAAGGTCCGCCTATATCTTATTTATCTTGGTATTTCCTTTGCTACCTAGGTGTGTGTGCCTTTCACATGCTAGATCTCAATTTGATGGCCTTGGGCAAGTTAACTGCGTCTAAGCCTTGGTGTCCTTATCTGTAAAATGGGTCCAATCATGGTATATCCTTCATAGGGATTACTGAAAGGATGTCCTTGCTAATAAGCTAGCTAACAGAGAAAAACTCTCTAACCGAAAGTAAGAGGAATAAACTTACAGCACATAATTGCCCCTTTGAAGAGAAAACTCACGGCACAACTACCCTTCGTTTTGTTGGATCAGCCACGTGGGACTCAACTCGTTGTCTTTAAGATTAAAATTGTTTTATCTGAGAGTTTCATTTTCACAGACTTGAAGAGCCCTAAGCGGACAGTGGGACTGTGAGCTCCCTGCTCCAGGTCTCGCCAGGCCACATCTCAAGGACCTTGATAAACCAGCCTCACAGAGAAGAAAAAAGAAAAAAAAAAAGCAGAGGCAGCAGCTTCACAGCCACTTCTGTTATCAGCTGACAGCCACAGCTGGCTCTTTTCTCTCTTCTCTTTGTCCCCATAAAAATCCTCGGCTTCTGCTCAGGGCCAGCACTTCTTTCTTCATATTGTGCCCTTCTTGCCGTTTGAGAAGTAAAATAAACTTTTTTTCTTTAAAACTATTCTAATCTTTTTGTTGAGAAATCTTTCTCCACCTGTGTACGAATTCACACCCTCATTATTATCAGAATTAAGTGAATTTATGCAAGTAAACCCTTTAGGGTACAATTTGATGCATAATGACAGTTAGTTGCTACTATTTTCGATATTATATAAGAATCGCATCTTATTTATTTAATACTTTAATGGTCTTTTTTCAGCTTTTGGAGCATTTCCCAACTCACTTCTTCAGTGAAGAAAACAGTGCTCACTGTTTTTCGGTGTTCCCAGCCCTTCGTGCATCAGGATCATCTGCAGAGCCTTGGAAAGTATTAGTGCCTGAGCCCCACCCTGCAGAGAGCCTCCTTCGGTGGGCGGGACAAGCCATGACTCATTTTTATTCCCCACGATTTTTCTCCTGTGGAGCCAGGGTTGGGAACCTCTGCAAATCATTAGCGCATTTACTGTTTCTATCACATGCCCTTTTGGCCCTTTATTTCTGGAGCAAAGAGCTGCGATTTGTGGGGACCCAATCTTTAGATTATTGTGCTGCTAACACCCGGTCCACCTTGTTCTCTAAAGCGACCGCTGCTCATTCCTTCCATGCTCCCATGATGACGCAGCATTTTTAACACCTCCTGGTTTCCCTTTTTATTTCTATGACAGCAAAGTACTTGTTCAGGATAATTTACTGCATAAAATGCTAAGTAATAAAAACACGAGGTAGTAGTGAGTAGCAGGGGATGAGGAACACACAACATCCGTCCAACCGTCATTTCTCCTCCATGGCCCCATTGTGAGAGGTGGCGCGATGACATCAGCCGGGCGTGGGCAGGGCCGAGCAGAGGATGAGCTCAGGATGATGGGCTGCCTGCCTCCCGTGCCCGCACGAACAGTGCCCTCCTGTGCCCGCACAATTGGGCTATTACAATAATAAGCATGGGGTAATTCCTGATAGGGAGATGTAGATCCCTATTTCTTTCCCTCTAGCCTTTTAAAAACCTTTGTTCATAATTATACGTACAAAGCTTGTTGTTCTTACTGGGCATTGGATTTTAATGGGAATTAGGCCAAAACAAGGACCGGAGATTTGGCCTCTCTATGGCCAACCTGGGAATGCTTAGTCAGGGCCATCCTGCTGACTCAATTCTCTCTTTGAACGGCAGGACTTATGTAACGTTATTCTAATAAGAATCGAGCCCTGTGGTTGTTTTGCCAAGATGGAAGGAAAAAAAAAGGCTGATTAAATTTGAGACATGGCAGATAATGCCAAAAAGGCAGAGGAAATGTGATCTCTGAATAGAGAGAGAGCGAGAGAGGGAGAGAGAGAGAATGTGTTTTGGAAGATATTGGCATTGGAAATATGAAAGCTCAGTGGCAAGATGATTGCTGTGAAGCAATTGGTCTGAAGAGTTCACCCTTTGCCCCGTCTCCTTAGATTCCCTCTTTCCTTGTTCCCTTAGACTTTTCTAGTTCTGGATGGTCTCTGGTGGTTGCTGTTGTTTTTCTAATAGACCAGAGAATGTGACTTAAAACCCCACAAGAAAGGTCCGTGAAATGTCAAGGTGATTCTGAGGACTGGCTCCGTTTGCTCCAGGCCCGAGCTCTGGCTTAGGTAGAGGACAGGGCACAACCGCCCCAAAAGTACTCAAACCCCAGATCAGACTTCAAAGTGTTCCCATCAGCCCACAAATGTCCCGAGTCTATTCCAGACACATTTGAGCTTAAAAGTTTAGTGGGATAGGACCTTGGACATAATTTGCACAGGTTGGGAAACTGATAGCCACAGGGGTTAAGTCAGTCACTCCGATCACATATCCTACCTGTGACAGAGGTAAGACGAGCACCTATACCTTCCAACAGCCTTGCGTTTGCCAAACTCCTTCTTTGAGATGGAGGGCGCCAGGCTAGCATCAGTGCGGCCTGCAGGGCTGGAGAAGAGACTGTTCCAGGGCCATATACCCCTTGTCCCTTAGTCTGGGGGGGATGCTTTTGAAAATTCTGTGCAGGGACCAATTACACAACCAGAACCAAAGAGCAAGCGGAGACCAAGAAGCCAGCCAGAGAGGACATTCTTAATGTATGAAGTCACTGGCTTTCGGTGCAAACTACCCACAGAAACAAGGTTCTTGCATTGACTGCCACAAACAAGGCTCTCCAAGGCCTCTAGTTGCAGCAGAGAAAATGTGAGAAATCTACAAAACATTCTGCAGCTTTACTCCGCTCTTCAATCTCAAATATTTGTTTTGGATCAGGAAATGGCTCGGGGCGCAGGCACAATCTCCCTAAGTACATGATTGTGGTGTCACATGGCCACAGGGTGACTCGGGATTTCTCCCATTTTAGCCACTCCTCTAATCAACACCTTTCAATAACAGCATCTGAGTCAGACTCCTGGAGTCCTTCCTGGGGCTCAGAACCCCACTTCCTAGTTACACCCTTTGTCTCTGGAGCCAAGAGAGGTCAAGCGCCTCCTGCCGGGCATCCTGTCTTGTTCCTCTCCAGCTGGGTTTATCATCCTGGACTGGCTACCCAGCAGTCACTCAAAGTCTTCCCATTCCCCTATTTCACGGGAGGCTCTGCTTGCTGAAAATGCTCAGTGTCTGGTGATGCTATGTCTTTCCTGTCCCCCCTCCCCCACCACCCCAGAAAGGGAGAAGGAAATCTATTTGGGAGTGGTTGGGAGTGGATGAGGCCATGCTTCCCTCACATCCTGGGTGCCACTGGGACAGATGGAATTCCTGGCTGGAGGCAGGTGATGCTCCCGTGAGCTCCAGGCCACCCCCTCTGAGCACATCGGAGCCTGTAGCTGTAGTCAGCTCACCACGCAGCTGAGCCGGTGGAGAGAGTTTGCCAGCTGCCTCATCAAATGGAATGCAAACAAACAGAGCAGGGAGCCCAGCCTGCTCATCATGCCCCCAGCTACCCAGCACTGGCTCGGGCGTGGGAGGGCAGCCCTCTGCCAGGCAGGGCTCCCCGATGCCGGAGGAAGGACTCCCCGGGAAGGAGTCTGGCTGGGAGCCTTAGGGCATCAGGCTTGAGACCTCCACTCCACGCTGCAGCACACCCACCGCTCCTGCCTGTCACTCCTGCCACAATTCTTCCCACAGCTGAAAATAAGACTTACACGCCCATACCCCTTTGAGGAAAAAAACAGTGACTCTCAAACCCATCTTACACTGGAAGTTACTGATTTTAAATCCTTTACTGAGATGGATAAGAAAAAAGGATTATGCAGGAGCTAGACCTGAATGGCTGCGACATCATTTGGCTTGGGGCCTACCCTTCTATCATTAAAAACCCCATTTATTCCACGGAAGCAGGTAGCCCCCCCACCCCATTATTTCCCTTAGCGATGCCACTGGCTTTCTCAGGCCCAAGCCTGCACGCTGTGTATTAACCCAGCTTCCCAGTGGGGACTTCCTAACACGGACCAGCACTGATGGACTTTGTGGAATCGTGCATCTGCGCGCTGGCAGAGATCCAGCACCCTCAATTTACGGACAGGGAAGCCGGAGCTCAGGACTTTAGCCCCTGGTTTCGCAACTCTTTCTCGGGTTGTCTGGGTGACTGACAGCAAAGCTGCACCTCCCTGTCCTGGTGTAGCTCGGGCTCATGGTGCTGCGACAGGAACAGCCGCAATCCTCCCTTGCGGGCTTTCTGGGTGGTGGAAACCCTGCTCGACTAATTAGGACCCACCTCTCTGGAACTCCCGAATCGCTGGCATTAATTAAACACAGAAAAGCATGTTCTTCTCCTAACGAAGGAGAACCGGAAGGATACAGATGAGTCACGCACGCTGGAGACTGCCGCACGGTGTTCAGTGAAGGTTACCTTCTCTCACTCGCAGGGGGAGGCCTGGGAGGGAGGGTTGAAATCTTGACCTCCTTCCTTTCCTCGGGCTCTCCGACTGCGGAAGGGGATTTTTTCTTTCTCCTTTTGCTGCAGTTCCTTGTAGTGGGGTGGGGATGTGGGTTCTGTTTTAGGAAGTGTGGTGGCTTGTGTGGGCTGATGGCTCTGGAGGAGGAGACCAGAGGGAAAGCGACGCACACAGGGACACACGGACACACAGACACACACTTATACCACACACAAACATGCATATCACAGAGAACACAAACACACACTCACACCACACACACACACTCATATTACATGCAAACGCGGACACACACACAGTCATGCCACACACAAACACACACAGCACACACACTATATTACACACAAACACAGACATTCACACCACATACACACAGACAAACACAGACACACACAAAAACACACATATTATAGAGAACACACACACACACACTTATACCACACACAAACACACATATACCACATATGCACTCATATTACATGCAAGCACGGGCACACACAGTCATATCACACACAAACACATAACACACACAGACACATATACCACACACAAATATACACACTCACATTACACACAGACATGCACCACCACAGACACACATCCCCCCACCACACTCACACACCGAGAGACACAAACACATGGACATTGCACACAGACACACACACCACACACACAGACACACAGAGACACACACATGCCACCCACTCACAGCACACACATATACCACACAAATACACTCACGCCACACACACAGCGACGCACACGCAAACACGCGCTTCCAACACGCACACAGACACACACTCGCCCGCGGCTGCCGTAGACTTTGGTGTTTACTCCCACTGGCTGGCTCGGCAGAAAATCCGGCTGAGTTGTGAGACTGTGTGGAGCGTGGGGCTGGGAGAGCAAACACGTCTCCCAGGGTGAGGAAAGCACCGGCCAAGGGAAGCCAAGGGACGGAGAGAGAAGAGATTTTTTCCCCCTAAGAATAACTTTTAAAGTTGGGGCTGAATTTCACCCATCAACTTTGCTGCTGCTGGTTTATCCTGCTCCTTCTGAACACGCAGGGCCCCAGAGGAACCTGGTGCCAGCCTGCCAGGCACACCCTCCGCTGGCAGCTGTGATGTAACTCTTGTTGACAACACATTCTGAGTACACAGGGCTAACCGCGTGTGACAGGGTAGACAGCACAGATCTCGAGACTCAAAGTCATCACATCGGGAATGTGTAGAAAAGTCGTCACTTAAGGGTGGTCCATTCTTAGAATAATTGTGCTTCCTTCAAATGATATGTAATCATTAGATGGCAGCTTTAGTTGATGGGAGTAATTCGGGAGTAACCAGGAACCCTTAGATCTGGAAGAAGGAGGAAGTAAAGTTACTGCTTTCTTCCAAGGTTTCAATATTTCCTTAGATTTTAGTGCAGCTTAAATCCAAAAAAAAGTGACCAAGGATGTCTTTGCTATGGGAAATGGCTTGCTAAATTAATGCTATGCTGGCAAATTTAAACAGAATGACATAGAATGACTCCACAAGCTACAGAACCACAGATGGGAATTGAATTGGGTTATTCTGATTTAAGGAAACAAATTTTGAGAGGAAAAGAATTCAGTTTTATTGCAAAATTAGAGTTGTATATATCAGATAGGTAATGAAAGATTTAGGGAATGGTAGTACTTTTAAAAAACAAAGTTCTAAGGTCTCTAATTCAGATTTTACAAACCCCCAGGGTTGTTTCAATTTTGTCAATGGGCTTAAAGAATGTATGCAAAAATTCTTAAAGTAACATTAAATCCTTTTAAATTTTTAGAAGATGTCATGGTACTTTTGCAGAAACCAGTCATGGGCTGTTGCAAGATCCAGAAGTATAGTCTTTGCTGAATTGGATGCTGAACTTCCAACTCTGAACAGATCTGGATTTGCTGCACGGGTTGAGCATCCTTTGTTGGATTTAGGATTTTTTTTTGGATTTTGGAATATTTGCATATACATGAAATATCCTGGGGATGAGACCAAAGTCTAAACACAAAATTCATTTATGTTTCATATCTACCTTATACATATAGCCTGAAGGTAATTTTTTTTACAATACTTTAAATAATTTTGTGCATGAAACAAAGTTTTGACTGTGTTTTGACTGCCTCCCCTCACATGAGGTCAGGCATGGAATTTTCCACTTGTGGCGTCATGCTGGTGCTCACAAAATTTCCGATTTTGGAGCATTTTGGATTTCAGATTTTCAGATTAGGGATGCTCAACCTGTATCACTTTGGCTGCTCCACACAGTGGGGGCTCCTCTGTGGCAGTCATAGAGATTACAGATATCTGGTCTTTCAGATCTCACTAAATTGGGCCACTCTGTCAGAAATAAATGATATCATTTAGTATAATCTCCATAAAGCAACACCTTTTGGTTATTCAACACATTTCTTTTAAGCAAATGTCCTCCAAAGGCTTTAAAATCATAAATAGGTTGCTGATGAATGAGAATGTAGGGAAGGAACTAGCACCTAATATTTCTAAATTTTTTTTTTTTTTTTTTTTT
>VBSM01003176.1:76376815-76402354 GCA_008086735.1 Cheirogaleus medius | reverse complement strand
TCCCTTTTCGCGCTCTCATTTCAATTTTTTTTTTTTTTAATTACGGGAGTGCTCACACAATGACTATCTCAAGCATGAATATGATAGCGGAGATTCAGATAATGTGAAAACCATTGGAGAAGATGTTTTTAGGTGGCTCTGCATGTCCTACTCCCCTGGGGGAGGCAGGCACCCTTAGGTTCAGCTTCTGGTCTTGCCTAAATCCCATGAAGGGAAGACCAAAACTGCAAGAGCACCCAGTGTTTGTATAGTTCTTATGGAAGTTCTCTACCCAAAGCCCCCTAAAAGAAAGGATCCATCTTTAGTGAGGTGAGGACCAACTATTATAAAATTGTAAGGGAAACGTAAATAGGAGGAAGACAGATCTGTGATGATGAGTTGGCAAAATACGAAAATATCCACCACCTGCTCACTGTGGAGGAGGCGCCGTGTGCAGGAAAAGGCATCGTCCCTGCCCTATGACATATGGGAGGATGTGCTATCATAGAGAAATTCATATGAACTAAATTACAAAGGACATGTGGCACAGGGAATTTTGAAGGGGTATCAAGCACATCATGACAGGATGAGGGCAGAGGATGACGCTGTGGCTTTGAGAGGGATTCAGAGGCTGGGAGAGCTGGGATGTACCAGGCAAGACCTCACCCGAACATACATGGTTGCCATCTTGTTCCAAGATGCCCTGGGCAGGGATCACGTCCATGCCCTTGTGATCCCCAGCCTCTAGCGACAGTACCTGGCACATGGCTGGTGCTCGATATATGTTTGCTTAAAAATAATCAATGAATAAATGAATGAAAACAGCAACTGAGTTTTCCCACTGAGCCAATCCGGTGTATGAAATTTGAAGAGCCACTTAGACGCCTCCCATTGTTTTGCCAATTTCTCCCTCTTCCTTCATTGTGCTGCTCAGATCTCTCGGAATGTCCTTCGTTCATACTGAATTGATACATCAGGCTGCGTCCACTGTGGTACTCAGCATGTCCCCCAGAGCGGCCTTGGCTCTAGGGGAGAGACAGTTTCGAAGCAGTGGTTACACCCACGAATAAATACCGTGTAATGTCTCCTCGGTCTCCATTCTACAGCGGGTGTGTGTGGGGTGGGGCCAGGTTGGGTGGCGGCGCTGGGTGAAGGTCATACTTGCAACAAGACAGGTGCGGGCTCATCTCTAGCTCAGCCACTCCTCCGCTCCGGGACCCTAGACAAGCTCCCCAGGGTCTCCTGCCTCAGCCCCCCACTGCGGGACAGGGGTGGCCCGCCCTAGCTCCCGGACAGGGTTCTCACGAGAGAGACGGACGGAAAGGCCCTTTGAAAAATTTAATGTTCTATTTAAATGTGCTCTTAGTGAATGAAATCTTCCTAGGGACAATTCTTTTAGCTTTTCCCATAACTCTTCACTCCTTTTTATACCACTGTTTTTTAATGGGACAGAAAAAATTGTGTGCTATTTCCTCCTCTATGTTTCTCTAGGTAGGACTAAAAAAAAGAAGAAGAATAGCATCATTTTCTGAGTTCCTCAGCAACTGAACTTGACACTGTAGAAAATTCTCAATGTGAAGTTAGATTCCACGTGTAAGCCAATTTCCTTAACCTTATGTCTGTTTGCACATTCACAGACGCTGCATATTTCTGTCTTCGTGTCACTGTGAAGACTCCATTTCTCCCGAGCTGCTGATCTGTCTCGAGAAACTCTCTCGGCAGCTCCTCTCCCCAGTAAACGATTCCAAACCTGTGTGAAGCCCTTAATTCAATCAACACCATCACCGTTTCCTAACAAGGGTAAATGAGATCAACTAAATTTACACCAGGAAGGAAGGAAATTAATTTTGCTCAATTAAAAAAGGAAAAGGGCTTATAACATTTTAGTAATTTAACAGTCGTCGTAGTAGGGACTATGAAAATCCTAAATCTGGAGGCCAAAGGTGGCGGGTCCTCGACAGGTTTCAAAATAACTCTTGAAATCCTGACAGCAACAATTTAGCAAAGGCTCGAGAGCCAAGATATTCCTTAAGTCTACAGTCCCCAAACCCCAGGCCATGGACCAATACTGGTCTGTGGCCCGTTAGGAACCAGCCGCACAGCAGGAGGTGAGCAGAGCGCCAGTGAGTGAAACTGCGTCTCTGTTTACAGCCGCTCCCCATCGCTGGCATCACTGCACAAGCTCCGCCCCTGTCACATCAGCAGCGGCATTAGATTCTCACAGGGGCGCTAACCCTACTATAAACTGCACATTGTGAGAGATCTAGGTTACACGCTCCTTATGAGAATCTACTGCCCGATGAGCTGAGGTGGAGCTGAGGCGGTGATGCTAGCGCTGGGAAGCGGCTGCAAATACAGATTATCAATAGCAGAGAGGTCTGACTGCACAATGAATGTAATTCACTTGAATCATCCTGAAATCATCCCCCCTCCCCCTGCTACCTCCTCCACCCCTATTCACGGGAAATTTTCTTCCACGAAACCAGTCCCTGGTGCCAAAAAGGTTGGGGACTGCTGCCTTGAGTGATGGGAGTCTGAAAAGGGAATTACATCATAATCAGAAATTCGGGTTGACACTGCAACTCACCTCTCAATAATCCCCAGAGTTTGTCTTCCAGTTACTTCAAAGACTTTTAGTCAATGTATTGTTTAAATCATGATCCGAAGATACCCAGCACCTTATTTTCTAGAACCAGAGTTTTGGGGGGCAGAAAGAGAAGAATCTAGGATTTATGGGAGATTTACGGTAAAATATAAACAAAGATGATTAAATCGAAATGGACCGTGGCCAGTAATCATTAGGGCTAAATGTGGACTGGCACGCTGGGACCGACGTGGGGGGACTCCTGTGAAGGTTGTCTAGAGACCAGCTGGTGAAAATCTGGGGGAAGAGGTTAGGATTCAGAACCCACCCCACGCTGGAAAATATGCCAACTGTGTGTATTATTCTTGGGGGGAAATACCCCACTGTGACTCTAGGACACACTGAGAAGATGGTAGCAGGGGAGGGAAGGAGAAGTAGTCATTTTGTTATGCTTCTCTTTCTTAGGAAAACACACATCGTTTTGATGATTGCCCTTGTCACAGATATGGAAAAACCTGAGACAGTCCAGAGAAGAGTGACACAGACGAAAAGACAGAATGTGTGATGGAAAAGAGGTTCCGTGAGGAAAGGTTAAAGAAGCAGCAGTATTGAACCTAACGAGGGAAACTCAAGTGGTAAAATATTATTGTTTTCAAATATGTGACAGGCTTTTGGCTGGAAGATGTCAATCATAGGTTTCCTGAACACACAGAGGCCAGGGTGAAAAAAAGTAAAGGCAGAAACCAGACCAATAATTCAAGCTGATGGCCTTCCAGTTTTCTGCAGATCAAGGCAAAGCTCCCTCCCGGTGACGGCAAGGCCTCGACTTTTGTCACTCCAGCATGACGTAGTGGACCCCGGCTGCCGCCACATCTCTGCCGGTGCCCACACCGCTCCTTCCTCCTGGATCACATCTCGCCTTGACTAGCCGCCGGCTCCTCGCAGACGCGTGAGGGGTGCCCCAGCTCACGTGCTTGGCTCCCCACAACACCAGACGCTCTCAGTACCGTGCTGAGCCAGAGCTTGAACCCAATTAAAGGTTGTTAAATAAATGAACAATTTAAAGAGGAAATATTTAATGCCAAGAACAAAGACTAAGTAGGAGATGTCCAATAAGGAATTTTGGAGTGAAATGCCATGTTGTACTCTTTAACTTCCTTTTTATCCCCCTAATGAGGTCCTTAGTAAAATCCACAGAGCTCACTCCTACTTTGTGAAGTCTGGGGGTGAAAACTTGTAGATATCCAACACCTGGCTAATACTGGAAAATCTATTTCACCTTCTCTGAGAAAAATCTAGTGATCGGGCTGTTTATATCTAGATTCTAAGCCTTCAATAGGCATTCTCTTGGTGCCATTTTTGCACTGATCCTAAGAAGTGCTCACTAACTAGTCTGTACCTACCTAGTACAGCTCTTTCTCTATATAGTAGGCCTACAGTAAATTCTTGGGGTCTTATGGTAATTAGATAGCATGACTATTCTGGGGTGGTAGCAATTCAATTATTCTGTTACATTAACCAGGCACGTGTTAGCCCACTCATCAGTGGTTAGCCCACTCATTAGTGTTTTTATTTAGGACACATTGTCCTAGCTTCCTGGGAGGATGGGGATGGAGTCTCCTAAAGTTCTTTAGCATCTCCACTTGACCTCGGTGGGGTGGCTGGCTGACCTTCACAGAGACCACAGAGAACACAGCCCTGACAACTGGCCCCTTCTGCCATGGGGAAACTCTTTCAGTAAGACCTGTTATTTTACTGAAACTATATTACATCACATGAGGCTGGAAGGAATGGTGAGAAATCATTCGGTGTCGTTTGCTCTGTCTGGGCAGAGCAGAAGTCACTCATTGCAGAAAGCTGGGAGCTTCTTTCTCTATTACCCCTCTGCACACCCCCATTCCATCTCGGATTTTGTTTCCAAAACATGTTCCCCTCCAAAGCCAGCCTTGTGGTGTTTACTTGAAGATACATTGGAACACCACAGTTCCCCGCTGCGTCTCTTGCCCCCTTGCTGAAATTATGCAAATTAAGAGTAACCCCAATCTGGTTGGGGTTGCTGTGACTGAAAAGTAATTGGGTTGTAATATGCTAATCCTTATGCTAATATTTGCCCCTGAAGATAAAGAGACCTGAAAATGCTAATGTGAGAGTCCCTCCAGGAAGAGGATTATGGGCTGGGAGGCTGGGAGAGGAGGAAGAGGGAGGATTTGGGGAACGGGCGAAACACGGGCGCTTTAGAGACAGTGAGGAGTTTCTGTTTGTTTCTTTATACTTTCTTCTATTTGGCAAATTTTCTGCAAAGACTGTGTGTTACTATTCTGAGCAGAAAAAATAACATATGAAAAGAAAAAAGAATGAGGAATGTTTAGAGCAGAACAGATGAAAGAAAGGTCGAGACTGGCCTTGCCGGAGCATCTCCCAGAAGGAGCCCTGGGGACCTGACCTGAGCCAACCTCCCAAGCCAGGAAGAGTTGGGTCCAGGGAAATTCCGTGTCCAGGATCCAGGAGAGTTGCTGAGTCAGCTTTCGGGTGGTTGAGACAACAGTCTAACCTGGGCCTCAGGACCACCAGGACCGAGAGAAGAGGGAAACGGCATCCTCAGAGCCTGCTACAAGAGCTGAATGTGAACCACACTCAGAAGCTGTAAAAACCATACTCAGTCCTTGTTTCTTCATTCCTTTCTTCAAGGAGATGTATTCTACAAATACATAAGTTACCTCTTCTGTATAGTACACTCCACTCGTGTCTGTGGGGACTAGGACAATGAATAAAGAGGAATGAAAGACTCTCTCCCTGCGTGAAGACCAGGAGCTGTCTGTGTGGTGGACCTGCCAAGTGTGCTCGGCTCTGAGGTCTCCACAACCTTCTCCTCAGCCCCACCAGGTTTCCACAACCTTCTCCTCAGCCCCACCAGGTTTCCACAACCTTCTCCTCAGCCCCACCAGGTCCTCACACACTTTCTCCTCAGCCCCACCAGGTCTTCACAACCTTCTCCTCAGCCCCACCAGGTTTCCACAACCTTCTCCTCAGCCTCACCGGGTCCTCACACACCTTCTCCTCAGCCCCACTGAGTCTTCACAACCTTCTCCTCAGCCCCACCAGGCCAACCACTGGCACTCAGGGATGGGGAGAGGGTGCAGTTGGGCTGATGGCTGGGTGCTTCACGAGGAGCTGGAGAAGAGCTGCGACCTCACTTGGGCAATCTTAGGGAAAGAAATAAAGTGTGATACTAGAAAGGGCTGCACCTGTGGCCCTCTCTGCAAGGGTGGGAACTCATGAGGCGCTCATAGCACGGGTGGAGAAAGATTTCTCACACAAAGATTAAGATATAAAGAAGTAAAAAGTTCATTTACTCTGGAAGGAAGGAAGGAAGGAAGGAAGGAAGGAAGGAAGGAAGGAAGGAAGGAAGGAAGGAAGGAAGGAAAGTGGCAGGGCACTGCAAGAAGAAAGGTGGAAAGTGCCGGCAGCTGAGGAAGAGCTGTTCACGCTTTTAAAGGGTAAAAATGACTTTTTTTCCTTTGCTGCAGACTGATAACAGGAGTGGCTGAAGCAGCTGTGTCCGGTTTTCCATTTTTTCCTTTGTGAGGCCTGTTTATCAAAGTCCTTGAAATGTGGTTCTGGCAGGAACTGAGGCCGAGAGATCCGCACCCCTACTGCCTGCTTAGGGATCTTCAAGGCTGTGAAAACCAACTCTTAGAGATGATGGGTCAGGCTTACAGACAATGAGTCCCAGGTGTTTAATCAAACAAAACAAAGGGGGTAGTTGTGCTGTGAGTTTTCTCTTTAAAGGGGCAATTATGTGCTGTGAGTTTATTTCTCTTACTTTCTGTTTGATAGATTATCTTTCTCTGTTAGCTAGTTTAGCAAGGCCACCGTTCACTGACTAGGAGCTGCCTCGGGGCATGTCCACCCCACACCTCCAAAAACCCCCCCCCCCCCCCCCCCCCCCCCCCCCCCCCCCCCCCACGAGTTCACCAATGGGACACTCTGAGCTCTGGTAAAAGTGGTTAGTTGTTCTTTCCTCATCACCCATGTCTTTTTCTCTGACACTCTTGGAACCCTTTAGTGAACTATCAGAGATATTAAGGAACTCTTTAGCTGATTTTCTTTCCCCACCTTCTCCAGGAAGTCACATATCATTATTGTCGGTAGACGATCCCATCTCTGCTACAGAGGTCAAAGATTTCAGCCACTGAGTTGTGAACACCATCCGTGGAAAGAGCAACCCATTAGGGAAAAACGTAATACTCTGAGCTAAAGGAAGCCATTTCCTAGGCATTCTCTGCTGATGTCTTGGCTTCTTGTTTCTAAGTTTCTAGCTCCATTTGCTCTGAGGCAAAGTGCATTCGGATGGATGCCATTTATTTGTACCAATGTACAGAGGAGGTGGTGAAAATGTTGGGAGACCTGTGAAGTCCCATTAGTTGGATTGAGACTAGGACCCTGCTTTCTACTCTGGAAACCAGGTCCACAACCAGTAAGATAAAATCTAACAAATGCAAATGACATGTCATGCAGCTATAGCGGGTGCAGATAATCCGTGGTCACCGTCCTTCCCAGGGGAAATGTCTCCAGGATGCCTTTCAACAACAAAAAAGGAAAGAGCTGTTCCCTGCCTGTAGGGGAAGAGGGCGTTGTTGATCACACGTCTTTTTAATTAGTTACAGACACAGATTTTTTCTTTTTTTTCCTGACATATATTTATTTATCTAATCAAAAGTGTCCAGCATAAAAATTCAGGAGACAGATTTCCTCTTAGCTACCAGAAGTATCTTCTCCCTACTTCTGTATTATTGGCTCAGTGTGAATCGCCCTGAAAAAGACCGTCTCCAAAGCCCTAAAGGCCTCCTTGAATCACTTTAGCCTGACAAGGCCTCTTATTTTCATACAAATACAATACCAAGTGAGGTGCTGTACGTAGGCAAAACACTACAGGTGTTAAGCAAGACATGTGCTAGGTTGCATTAGAGCTTCTCTTCACCAACGGCAAACTATCTGTGCTTAGAAAACCCACTTGACCTTCTGTGAGCCTCAGCTTGCTGCCTATAAAAAGCTTTCTGAACTGAGTGTTCCCAAGTTCCTCCTGCTCTGGGCTCCCCAGCTGAAGATCGCACTCACAAGCAGGACCCCTGGGAAGGAGCAAAAGCACTGCTCCATTCCTTCCTGACAACCCTCCTAGGTGCTCTCAGCTTCAGAATTTTATGTTTCTACCTCCTCTTTTTTCTGACTCAGTTCTACTTTGGCTTCAAGGCCCAGCTCAAATACCATCTCCTCCCTGAGGCCTTTCCAGCCCTGTGCTCTTCCGCTCACGTGTGTCTGGGCAGACAGATGCCTGTGTCAGGCTCCACCTCGATTACAGTGGAGCCATCTCCACTGCCACGGCTGTGGATGGGGTGCAGGACACGCTACCCAAATTATGGCACCTTGGCTTTTGAGAAAACAGCAGATGCGGGATCTCTCTGACCTTCTCCCCTGAAGCAGGCCATAAAAGAATTATCTGACCTTCCTCTAAAGGCAATCAGAAGACCCTCAAGTGAGAGATACCCTCCCTCTGTACCTGGAGGAAAGGAATGTCCCTATCTCTGGGGACACGAGGCCACAGAGAGGAATCTCAGCAGACAGGCATAGCCAGTTTTCCCCAGTTTATTACCACTGGGTCATACCCCTTTGCCCAGTCATACTTCTGCACGATTGTCCACTATTTGTCAAACCCAACATAAAAATACACAGGCCTACTTGTTTCTTCGTATTTTCATTTCTGAAGGCTCCTGTGTCACATAAAACTCATATTAAATACATTTGTATGCTTTTCTCTTATTACACTGTCTTTTGTTCCAGGGCCCTCGGCCATGAACCTAGCGATGGGTAAGGAAAAGATCCCACTGTTTCTCCCCTGTGCTAGTTCTCAGTGTCAGCGAGAGAGTACGGCAAAGATGGCAGCGTCACCTTTGAAAAGCCCTTAACCGTTCCCGTATCCTGGTGCTTTAGGGAGTGTGCCATGTGACGACTGCTCATATCTTTAAACTCCAGAGTGACATCAGCTCCACGAGGTGTCTGAACAAGGAGAGTTGTGGAGGACCGACCCACTCAGAGCCTCTCGAAAAGCAGCGACATCCATTCTCCTGTCCCCCCCGGCTCTCACCTGTGGAGTTAAATTCCCAGAAGTGCATGCCCCCGTGCCCCTCTCCCACTGTGTCCGCATTAATGTTCATCTGTAGCCACCTCCTGCCCAGTCCCTGCATCTCAGGGTGAGGGCCGTGCCCTATTGATCTTTAGCGCCCAGCAGAGCTCGTGGTGAACGACTATCCCACAGACAGACCTTTTGCCACGTGTGAGAACCATCCTCGTGCGCAGAGAAAGCACTTGCGTCACAGAGAGCGTCTCGACACGCTGTCTCCCCTGCGTGAGGAGGCCCAGGGGCCAGGAGCAGGCATTGGTCTCACTGTAGAACCCACCCACTGTGTTTGACAGAGAAGGGGGTTGTGCTTAGTGCTGGTCCTGTGTCCCTCAACCCCAGGGGAGCCAGTGCGGGCCAGCACGTTTCAGAGACCAGGCATGGGTGTGTTTTTAGATTAAGAGAACCATTCTATTCCCAAATGACAGAGACTCAGAGGCGTGCTCTGGATAGGTCATTCCTGTGAGAGGACCAAGGATGCCGATAGGAGCAACTCAGCACCCTATGGCAGAGCGCAGCCGCTGTGAGCCCCTGCTGGAGCCCGGGACAGGGCGACGGGGGAGGAGAGACTTTGCCAGAACGGCTCTTGGGTGTCTGTTCCCTGCAGGTTGGCTCAGCTCTTGCTTTCTATTTGCTGTGGCCCAGGAACCCTGAGCAAGCCTGGGCGACCCACCTTGGTCATTCCGCCTGCGTCCTCATCGTCAAGGCATTTAGCTTCACCCTGGGGAGCAGTCGGGAAGGGATTCCTCTATATTTCTATATTCAGGAGCACTGTGTTTCCTCTACAAAGACTTCCTAATCCAGCGTGTAAATAAATTACTCCAAATTGATCTGACAGAGCCGGAAGAAAAATGAATAGTCCAAGAGTGCCTCCCCCTACCCCCCCAAGCCAAAGCCACGGCAGCCCCCGGTTGGAGAGAGGGAGGGCCAGCCACACTCTTCCTTCTGGGCCCTGGCTTCCACAGATGTGCAGGGGAGCCTGACACCCCTAGATCTAGATTTGGGGGATGGAAAGGGGAGAGATACTCTCTTGGTTTTAGTCTAAATGCCTTGAATGAAAACAGGCATTGCCATCAGAGAGGCACCTTCCTGGACATTTCCATACATGGGCCACTGTCCCGAAGCCCCACCAGCAGTTGCTGCGCAGCGAGTACCCTGCTGGCAGCCGCGCAGGGGCAGCAGCCTTTCCCAGTCCTGGCTCCCAGTCCCCCAGGAGGGGAGCTGAGAGAAAGACTCGCAGACAGGGAGGGGTCAACAGCGGGACGGTGGCACGCACAGGTTCCCGGAGGCTCTAAGGACTGTTTTGAGAGCGAAGGGAAGTCTGGAAGCTAGGAGTAAATTATGGGTGTTATTTTCAGTTGCTGGGTTAAATTATTAGTGTTCTCCGGTTGGTTGTTATCCTGGGCACTGAAGTTATAGCCTTGGTCTCGCCAAGATCTGAGTCCCTGCCCGGCCGACCAGGTCCAGGTGAAGGGAGTGTGGTGCTCGGGCGGGTCTGGGGCTCTGAAGCCCCCATGCGTCCCTGTGGGGCCACGAGCAGCTGAGCCCCCCACGCTGCCGCAGCCAGGCCCGGCGCGCCGTGTGCGCCCCCCCTTGCTCTGCAAGCCCCGTGATTCGTGGCTGTGACCACAGAACACGGGGGTGTTTGCAGCTCAAGTGAGCCTTTCTTGTGCGTTCTGGACCTAGAGAAAGCCTCCCACTATTAAAGAAAAGGAGATCCTGTACTTCCCGCTTTCCTTCTCTCTTCCCAACTTTAACCACTTTGGCGTTATGTCCTGAAGGGATCAGATCTGGGTTCCTGGGAGGGGTCTCTTTACCTCTCTCTCCCTCTCTGTTTCTGTGTTTCTGTCTCTCTCCTACGCCCTGCATGGATGCACCCCCACCCCTCCCCCTGCAATACAGTCTTACATATATTTCTTTTTTCAGTTCCTCTTAATAATTTACTCAGCAACTGAAAACAATACCCACGATGTGCTCCCAGCTTCCAGACTTCATTAGCTCCCAAGCAGACACCAGCACCCTCAGGAACCTGCTGGCTGCCGTCCTATTGGGGCTTCCAGGCTTTCCTTCCCCAGGAGGCGACCACCTGGCACTTGTGATGTGTAGGTCTTTCTTCCCTGTTTGACTCACTGCTGTTCCACGGACGTCATTTAGCTGGGTGGCTTGCTGTCACTCCAGAAAGCAGGCAAGGTCGGGAGAAGGGGACATGCAAAGGCAGGGCCTTTTGACAAAGCTTTTATACAATTTTTTTTTTTGGTGCCGGACAACTTTGAAAGCAATAATACAAATACGATGTTGTGGGCTCATTTATAGATTTCAATTGCCAATTTTGAGAGTGTTTCCTTGTAGTTCAGAAAAGGAGTGTCTGTTGATAGCTTCAGTTTTCTACGTTCTAATGATTGGAATGCTGCAAACAAAGAAAACCCAGAGGAAAGCCAGGAATACGGAAATGTTCCTTTATCTATTCCATGACCTACCGTGCAGGGGTTAGCACATAGTAGTATCTCACTAAATACATTCCAGTCTCTTGCGAATAGCTTCGCGTTGTCAGAAATGTATTTTATCTCAGGTCCTACTCTAATAACAGTTTACTTTTTAAAAATATTTTAATAGGCCGGGCGTGGTGGCTCACGCCTGTAATCCTAGCACTCTGGGAGGCCGAGGCGGGCGGATCGCTCAAGGTCAGGAGTTCGAAACCAGCCTGAGCGAGACCCCGTCTCTACTAAAAATAGAAAGAAATTAATTGACCAACTAAAAATATATATACAGAAAAAATTATCCGGGCATGGTGGCGCATGCCTGTGGTCCCAGTTACTCGGGAGGCTGAGACAGTAGGATCGCTTGAGCCCAGGAGTTTGAGGTTGCTGTGAGCTAGGCTGACGCCACGGCACTCACTCTAGCCTGGGCAACAGAGTGAGACTCTGTCTCAAAAAAAAAAAAAAAAATATTTTAATAGTTTACTGTGTGCCAGGCTTTGTGATAAGCACTTAACAGGCATTAATTGATTTATTCCTCACCACAGACTTAGGAGATATCATTACCACCATTTTACATTAAGAAAAACCCAGAGAGCTCAAGCGTCTTGCCACTATTTCATAGCGAGTAAGTGGTGCGAACGGATTTGAATCTAGCTGACTGCAAAGTGTACACTTTTAACCACTGTAAACATTGCCTTGCCAAGCATAGAATCCTGGGAGCCAACAGGGTGGGATGGCGTGACTCGGGTGGTGAGCTGTTTAAAAATACACGGGGGTCCAAAGGGCCTTCCTAAGCTTCCATCCCAGCAGCTCAGCTTGGGACACCCCAGTCCTTTCCACAGTACCCACAGGGTGCTGACAGGCAGGAGGCAGAGTTAAGTTTTTGTTAAACACATTGCTTTCTTTTTAACAAGGGATATTGAACCACACCCAGTGTGAGCCTTACTCTAATTTAGTGATTCAACACAGTATCTCTTGATGTTCCAAATGCCTTCTTGACTCTAAGGTTTAGGAAAATTTCATAGAAGAGGAAATTAAGCTCACTTTGCCCATTCCAAGTGGCCAAGATGTTGAGAATTCTCATTCCAGGGTTTGGAATAGCCTGGAGAGTGAAAGGAAAGTCAAATGTAAACTCATTTCCTGTTTACCATTTTGATTTCTTCGGAGAGTTAAATATATCCATTTTCTTGCTCTCTGCATGTTTTCTCTTCTCTATTTATTTCAGAGAATACCCTAATGCCTTTCGTTACCAGATAAGGCCCAGCCCTGCAGACTCCTGAGACAACTGCCCCGCTGTGCAGAATGGCATGTTAGTTTCAGGCTTTGGAGGGAATAACTTGGGCAGCCCAGTTTTTACCTGGAAAGGGGCTGTATTAACACAAACGTTGCTCCATCCAGCAATCTCCAGCCTTTCCTTGCAATTTTTCTTTTAGATTCAGAGTCACCCAAGGCTGGAGCGCATGATAGGTCTCCCTGAACTGTCAGCAACAGCAGCTCACTCAGTGGCACTGAGACAGGGTCGTCATATTAGAAGCCACATGACCTTAAAAAAAAAAAAGTGCTTTGACAACTATGGGTATAGGAAAGGACAATGAAATCTGCTCTCCTTCCTCCTTCCTGCAAGTATTTGCTGGTTTCGATAACTTGCAAGTGTTTTTCCCAGGCCTGGCTGGGCTAGAGCAGGAAAAGGCATTCGTGGCAATGGCTCATGTCTACACTGATCATACACTGCTGGTGCCACAGGCGGTGATTCTGCTCCGTGTACTTTTTTCAACATCCTTTTTTATGCCAACATATTTGAAAGATAATATTCTCATCTTGGTGTGCTTAGAAAGTACTTCTAGCAACTAAATTATAATGATGAGCAGTGTCACCCAGGAACACCCCTTTCTTAAAAGAGAAAAAATTACTTAAAGTTCTCTGGGAAGTATGGCGGTTTTCCATGACTGGGATGGATTCATGGTCTTCTTAAGACAAAAATCTAAAGAAATGAGACATAAAACACGCCAAGAGTCTATGCATTAAATGGCAGCCTTGGCTCATTCTGGGAAACAACCGTTGTTAGTAAAGCCTCCTGCAGTACATTCATTCAGCCATTCAGCAAACAGTCATTGGGAATCCACTTCTCCCATAATCTGTGCTTGGTACGAGGTAGAATAAAAAGAAGGAGAGAGGTTGTCTCAGCCCCAGTGGGGCCACTGAAACTGAAGACCTCACAATCTAGTTGGCAGGCAGGGGCAGAGAGGTGGGACTGGGTTAGAGGGACAAGCCAGAAACTAGCTTGGGACAAATTTAAAGAATACCCTTATGTCAATATGGCTGGTATTGTGCCAACACATTTGGGTCCAGAAATTGATTGCACAATAGTGTAACAGGGGAGACCTGGTTTAATTGCAGTTCTCGTTTTCAAAATATCCGAAGTTTTTCTTTGGCCAAAAGCTGATGTGAGCCAATAAAGTGATGTGGTTGCTTTAAAAAGCTAATGTAATTATAGGCTCCATTCAATAAAAATATATAATGTCCAGATAATAAGTAATAGTAACACTATTATGCTGGTCAAATGACGATTGAAAAATAATGTTTGCTTCAAGGCACTGCAATTAACATGTCTTGTAACAGACAATCACGTGTCTAGAGAGGTCGGGTGGAGATGCTGAAAGCTCTAGAAACCACGCCCAGGGTAGAAGAGTGCGAGGCTCGGAGTGTGTTCGGCTTGGAAGGGAGAAGACGAAGTAACTGTCTTCCTGTCTTCAAATATTGAAGGAGGTGTTGGTAGGCAGAAGGAATAAATGGGTTTTATTTCAGGAAAAGACAGAACAGGAGCAAAGAGTAACTGTTGAGGGAAGGGCAGAGGAAGTCAATAAGGAAGGAAGTGGCAAGGAGGGTCATTTTGGGTTCAGTATACAAAAACAACTTTCTAAAAAAAACTTGCTAACAAACCAAAAGGCTCAGAATTGGAAATGGCCCTCTCCAGAGACGGAGAGCTCTTTGTCACCTATCAGAACATAAACTACATGGCTGTTTGTCAGAGACCTCGAGGAGAGAGTTCCAGGATTAAGTAGCTACGCTCTCACTCATCATCAAGATGCTGGGTTTCTGTGATGGGCCAGGCCTTGTCCTGCCAAGACCCCCGGTAGCCAAGGCAGGAAGTGGAGCCCACTCACGTGGGCCACATGGGCTCATTGATCAAAGTGCTTTCAAACAGATGGGCCACTCTAGATGCATTAGTTAAAGCCCAGTATGTTTCTCAGGGACACTTCTAGGTAAAGGACCTTTCCCTAAAGTAGCAGGGAGGTCAGGGAGCAGAACAGGCGGGTCTTCATGAAAGATTGCTGGTTACTGGTGATAGCTCCCATCGAAGACTCCAGGTGCAGCTCTGGAGAAATGATGCTGAGATATGCAAAGGCCAAAGGGCAAACAACTAAAGAGAAGAAGGAAATATGGACTCAGCCCAAACGGAGTGCTTCCTCCAGGCACTGTCTGTGAGAATGGTCTGCTGTTCCTGTGCTATTTCAGTGCAAAGGATTCAGGAAATACAGACACGCACAGAACAGCAATTCAAACCTACTGGCTCATCAGATTAAAAAAAAACCAAAAAAACATTGCTTCAGTTCAGTCCAAAATTTAATACATGGAGGTATAACACTTTAGTTCAAAAAATTATCCTTTCCCTTACTATACCGAGAACTCTTTGAGGGTAGAGACAATGTCCTATTTATTTTGGTATCCCTAGAGTTTAGCATAGTGTTTACACGCAGCAGAAGGTTTAATAAACATTTAGTATACCAAACAGAAATGTGATTTTTGTTTAATTTTTAAAAATTTTTTATTTTTCATTATTATGGGTACATAATAGTTGTGTATAGGTACAGGGTACATGTGATGGTTTGTAGCAGGCATACAATGTGTATTAAGCAAATCAGGGTAATTGGAGTATCCATCACCTCCAATCCTGCTCTTTTAGTTATTTTAAAGTATACCCTAACTTATTGCATAAATGTGATTTTTGGATGGTAGAAGGGTTGCGATATCTGGGCAAGGTCACAGTGATTTCCACTCCGTCAGTCTCCTGTTATCCCAGCAAAACCGCTCTCTGCTCCTGGGGGACCGAGATACCCTGGAGCTCTTGGCTGCAGCACAGGGTCCCCGGCTCCCTCCACGGCAACCCCAGCTGTCTGTTCACTCACTCATTCAACAAATGCTTCTCGAGCCCCTACTACGTGCATGCTAGACACCTTGCTGGGGCTGGGTTACAGCGACAGAAAGACCAGCAAGGTCCCCGCTTCCTGAAACTCTCCCTCTGGTGTCTGCATTTGCGGAAGTGATGGCATTGGGGGTCAAGGGCGTAGTAACGATTAAACAGAAAAAAAAAAGCTTCTTTTAAAAATTCCCAGTGGAGATGTATTGATATATTAAATAAAAATAATTCTTAAAAGAACTCTATTCGAGAATCTCTGTGATTTATTTGATCCCAAAATATATCCAGATAAGTATAAACACAAACAAACAAGCAAAAAACACCATGCCCAGGAATACTGAGCAATCCGAAGAGGAGTTGACTTAAGCTTTAACCACTTTTTTTTTAACGTCACAAAGGTAAAGTGGTTACAATCAAACATCATTCACAGTAAACTTGACCAAGGCCCTCGTGATACACAGAAATTGTTCCATCAGGTGTTCAGAGGATCTGACTCTGCACCTGCTTGTTCATCGGGGCTGTGCTTCAGGTCCTCAAACAAGAGCGATTTGAAAGGGTCAGAGATTTGCATGTAAATGGGGTCACCTTGTTGCTAAAGGATTCATTTCTCCTCTCTTACATCCTCAGACCAGAAAAGTAAAAATGAAGAATAGAGAAATGGAAAGGAAAGCGCTGAGAGGAGAAAGAGTGAAGAAGGGCGGACTCGGTGGAGCAGGAGGCCAGTTGCGGTAAGAACGGGCTGGAAGAAAGGGCACCAAGAGTAAGTGGGCAGGGAGGAAGTGAGAGATGAAGAAAAAGA
This sequence comes from Cheirogaleus medius, assembly GCA_008086735.1. Lineage (NCBI taxonomy): Eukaryota > Metazoa > Chordata > Mammalia > Primates > Cheirogaleidae > Cheirogaleus > Cheirogaleus medius. Next base: position 76,386,142 of record VBSM01003176.1, on the reverse strand, counting down.
GGAACTGCAGTTTTGCAGAGTTGCTAAGCTCTGGCTCAAACCTGGTGGAAAGGAGCTTCCGTGTTGTTGATCTGCGAGGGGCCCCTGCTGTCTGGGCTGCCCCTGTTCTGGGGCATGTGGTCCCCTGATGTTGGAGGCAGCACTGTATGGAATGTCCCCAACTGGCCCCGGCCTAGCACATGGCAGACTCAGTGCCGGAGTGGCCTGAGTGCAGAGGAAACCGCAGCCCAGGAGCAGATGGCCGGGATGCGCTTAGTGTCTGCAGCGCTTTAATCCCCTTGAGATACATTCCCGGGAAACATTTTGTTTCCTCTTTCTCAATTGGTGAAGCAAGACATTTTAATATTCCTAATTATCTCCACCCACACAGCATATTTTTGATAAAGGCAGCACTAAGAAGGGCAAGGGCTTGCTCCGCCAAGTGCTGCTGAGACGGGGCGAGGAGAGGGTGTGAGGAGAGATGCAGCCCACACCCACCCCCTGCACTCGGGGGCTGCGGAGAACGCCGGAGCCTCCTGCCTGCCTTATATCAACATGGTGAGGATTGATGTGATTGTGCTGGCAAACTGCTCTGCGCTCCTGAGAGAAAGAGAGTTACAAGGATACGGTTTTATTATTCATAACACGGTGTGTGCTTACTGCCGGGACACTCCGATGCAGACTGCCTGCGGGTTGTAATTCCACTCTGCTCCTTCCCGCTCCTTCTGTGTCGGGGGCCAGCAGCTCAGGTTTCTATCGGTGAAAAACAAGTTCCTTCATCACCAACTACTCCGACCCATCACAGGAGAATGAAGGAGTGGAGAAAGTTCGATAAGAGCGACGCTATTGCCCCGGCGAGATTTGCCCGAGTGGGACAGCTCAACCAGTGAGGGGGACTCGAGACAATGGGCTTCAGCTCACGAGACACTGCCGATCGAGACGATCAATAGCAGGAGGAACGAAATCAGACCACAGCCAGGTTTCGGCACCTTGGGGAAATAACGAGGAGGAGAAGGAGACTTTATTAAGACTGTTCCGTCAATCCTCCCCGGTCCTTTGAGACATCCCTGCTTTAAATATTCCAGTCCACTTTGGAGAGCAGAGACGATCACAGGGCAGATTGATCCTGCACTAAATGGACATTTAGTTAGCTCTAGGATGTGGACAGGAGAGATGGATGTCCTCGAGGAAGGGGGAGGCCCCCCAACTCCACCCTCAGGACAGCCCAAGACGCACAGCGCTGATTCCTGAGACTGCAAAGTAGTCAGAATGTTGCCCAGGAGGGAAAAGGGGTGCACAAGAAAGGAAGCAGGGTCACAAATGACTTGGGGAAATGGTACAACTGGGGCTCTTGTCTACATATTGTCCTTAAATAAACTGCAAACAATGCCACTGCCGCTACTCAATACTAGTCCCAAAGCAAGGAGAAAAAACTGTTTTTCTGGTCTTTCTTCCCTCTCCTGCCCCAACAAACCTGGACCCCTGTGGGCCCCTCCCCCTTGCCCTGACGCTTCACTGCAAAGCTCTAAAAATGGTCAGAGGCGCATCACGTTTGAGGTGGCACGGTTTAGAAAGTGCCATTTTGTTGAGCACCTGCTACAGGCCCAGTGCGTTCCTATGCACTGTGGGGCTCGGGAAAGAAAAGCACTGTTGGCTCCTGTCTGAAAGGAGCTTACAGACTTGCCAACACGCATGAAGTTATCACAGACGGTGTCACAAGGAAGTAAGAAACAAGTGCCAAAATGCACAGGACATAGAATAAATGTTGCTTCTCAGTCTTGAAAGACAACCTGGGCTCAGCTGTCGTGGTCACGCCAGGACGCCCACCGGGCCCGGTGCCCGCTCATTTGCAGGGATGGTCCCACCTCATCCTTAAAACCTGGGCCTGAGCTAAGGCAGCGTGTGGGCAGCCCTCACCCCTTCACCCCACCCTCCGCCAAAGCAGCCCCTCACCTGCCCCTCCCTACCTTCTGCAGGGAGAGGGCGCCAGGGCTGGCCTGGCACAGCTTCCCTGCTCCCGGGGCCCAGAATTGGGCTTCATTCTCACCAAACAGTTCTCATAACAGGATTGCTCCAGGGACGGTATGGGCATGGGACCTAAGGTCAGATTGCAACCCTCTGAGAAGTACAAACAAGTATGAGCTGCAGACCCAAAATAGGAACAAAGAGGCCAAGGTACCTTGAGTCAGGAGGGCCTTAGAAACGTATCTCTAATGCAAAGACAAGGTCAAAGAAACAGGAGAGGCAATGTGAGGCCTTCAGAGGTCTGCTCTGGGATCACCCCAGGCTCTCTGGGCTTTGGGGAAATGTCTTCCTCATCCTCAGGCTGCCCAGAGCCAAGCCGACACAGCAGCCGCCTTGCCAGTGACAGCCAGACCCGGGACACCCTCCAATGAGCCAGGCTGCTAAGCTCCCTCCTAAGAGTCCACTCTGTCCCCTGGCCCAGACAGTGACCTTGCAGCGTGTTAGGGACCTGGGCCAGCTCCTGCACTCCCAGTCCCCAGAGTGTTTGCGTTTGAGAGGACTCTGGAGTGGAGTAAAAAGACAGTGAGTGATTTGGTAGCAGACGGCGCCAGATCTGTTAGAACTTTATCACCCTTGAAAGTAATTTTACAGGTAAATAGGAAAAGGCCTTAAGTTCTTGTGCAAGTTCTCCCAGCTAGTCCACGGGATTTGGTGCAGGTCTCCTCTATCAAGTCTAAGCTTTTCTCCTATAACAGTCAAAAGCCTGCTTACCTACTGGGGTTGGCAGCAAAACCAAATGCTGCCACCTCTGAGAACCACCAAGGACCCAGCACCCACATACCTCATCTCACCAGCCGGCTCGCCACCCGACCCTGCCCAGCTCACTGCTCCACGTGTCCAGGCTCTGTCTCACCTGGCCCTGTGTGGGCACTTTCTGCAGTTTCTTGGTTGGCAATGACCCCACACCCTGCCCCTGCGGCTCATACCCACCTTGCACCTGGCCTACAGCTCTGCTCCTCTGACCTCCATTCGCTGCCCATACCTGGCAGATGAGCTGCGTCCCTGCTCCACTCCCAAGTTTGCCCTGGTCCCAGCATAATTAGTTGCTGGGTGCCTATGCTGTGGAGGGCTGGCGCACACAAAGATGAAATAGAAACAAGGCCTCCGCCGCCCTCTGGGAGCTTGACCCAAGACCAGCTGGGACCTGGAACCTGCTCCAGTTTATGGAGCAGGGAGAGTCAGTCTTGTAAAGACAATGCCTTTGAGAATGCTTAGGGACAAAAATCACATCACACAAACACAGCATTGAAAAGATGAGACAGACGCACAACCAATAAAGATCTGATAGCTCTTAGTGGACCACACACAGGATGAGTCAGCCACAGCTGCCATGACTTTAAAAGGTGTTAATGAGCTCCAGGTGAGTGCCTCTTAGGGCTTCTGATGGCCTCAGAGGAAGGCTCCATTATGCTGCCCTTCTCATCTCACAGATGCCTGTCACTGGTCTCAAGGGACTGTGAGGGGAAGTGATGGATGGACTAGACCAGGCTGCATCTCTGATCCTTGAAAGTGGAAGAGGCACAAGTCAGCTCTCAGCTCAAACATGGTTGGAGCAGAGGTCCCCCTGGGGCTTTTTCTGGAGTCACCACCTCAACCCAGCCCCATCTGCAACCCCCAGCTCCTTCTCTGTTTTCCAGGAGGAGGAAGGCAGATCCCTTCACCCCCGCCCATCACCCCATACTCCCAGGGAAAAGAGAGGCACAGGTGCTAAGTCATCATTAAGTTATCACTCAGCCTGTGACCCTTGGTACCGCTTTCCAGCAAACAGGCCACCTCTGATGAAAGCATCCCAGATAGCCGAGCAGTCACTAAGTGGCAGCAGTCACAGGCTGGACAGACCTCGCAGACAGTGTGTCCAGCCCTGCAGGAAACGGGAGGACGATAAATATTTAGCGTCCGCCCTGCACACCCCCAGTGTAGCCACGCTCTCTAAAGAGGACGCTTACCTCTAAATGACTTCCTGTCCCAGCAGGCACGAAATACCTAAGCTAAGATGCTGATGCCCAAGATGGCTCACAGCAGGGTGCAGGCTGGGCCCGGGCACCTGGAGAGGGAGGCGGGGGAGGAGTGGGTGCCTCTCAGCCTTGCAGCTGGGGCTCCCAGCTCTGGGGCACTTCCGAGTCACTAGGGGATTTGAAAACTCCCAGACCAGTGAAACCAGAACCTCTGGGAATCACGTTTAAAAAGATGTATAAAGTTTATTTGGAAATAATTTCAAACTTATTGAAAAGTTGCAAGAATAAGATTATTAAAAAGCATACCCATATGTCCTTTATACTGATTGTGAACATTTTAACCTATTTGCTTTATCATTTTTCTCTTTCCATATGCGCGTGCACGTACACACATAACATTAAAAAAAATTTTTTTCTGAACCATTTGAAGGTCAGTGACATTGTGGTCCCTAAATGCGTCAGTGTGTAATTGCTGAGGACTTTCTCCTACAGAGCCGCAGTGCGGTTACTGACTTCGGCAGATGGAACAGTTTTGGAATCAATAAGTCTTTAACTTTTCGGGGGTGTCTGATGTGCAGCCAAGTGTGAGAACCACACTGGGGCCACTTACCCCGGGGTCTCGACTCCCGGTGGAGGGAGCAGCGGAGAGGGTGGTGTCCACAGGTTTTCCAGGCTCACCCACGTACAACTAAGACACAGGGGACACGGCAGTCTCACGTTTCTGATACTTGCTCTCCTACTCCCTTTTTTCTTCTCTTTCATTTCTCCATTTCTCCAGAGTTGACTTTCTTGTGGCCCAGGATTATTCTTAAGTATTAGATGGTTTATTAATAATTTAATGTCACACAGCAACCCATTGAGAAACGACCCTGAGTTTTGTTCCAAGTGCTTTGGCCTTTTGTAACTGAAATGAATATCTCCCCTTTCCAGTGACACCCCCCCCAGCCGCGCTCCAGGACTCATCGCTGTGCCTGATGGGACAGCCACATGCAGGCCCCCAGCACGTGAACTGAGTCTACTTCAAACTGAGATGTGCTGTCGGTGTAAACCCACACCAGATTTTGAAGACTTAGTGTGTAAAAAAAGAAAGCCAACTATCTCGTTAGTCATTTTTTATATTGATCCAATGTTTAGAAATGATAATACTGTGGGTGTACTGGGTCCAACAAGATGTCATTTAAATTCATTTTACTGTTTCTGTTCTTTAATGTGGCCACTAGAAAATTAAAATGAAATGTGTGGCTGGCATAATATTTTTATTGGACAGCGCTGGTCTAAAATCTCCCTGCTCCAGGTGGAAGTAACACCGTGCGGCGTGGAAGTTGACGGTAAAATGAGGGAACGTTGATGGGTGCCCAGGACACAAACATGAGTCGGTGGTCACAGTTGAAAATGCAGACCTTTGAAGAGAATCAGCTGGACTTTTTCCAGAGGGAAAGAATGAGGTAGAGAAAGTGAAAAGGAGAGTTGTCCAACCTGGAAGGAGGTAGTTGGGATTCAGAGGTGGGACAGCGGACGGTGAGCTGCAGGTCCCCAGGGCCCTGGCCCCTGTCCTCAGGCAGGGACAGCTATGGGGAGCTGGCCACTGAAGGCCTGGCCAGCAGTCCAGGGCACAGTCCCTGAGGGTGAGTAGCCGCAACCGAGGTGACTTCCGGGACACATATGGCAGGATGTAACACCCTTATACCCTGGACTCTTATATGCCCTTGGAATAGAAGGGGACCAGGCCATGATTGATAGTGGGTTTCCAGCCAAGCTAGTAGGTGGGGACCCTGATTTTCCCAAGTGTTCCAGAGCAATTAACACCTGTTACGTGCATGTAGGATCCCAATTCACCTCCTTGTCCCAGTGTTTCCCTACAGGGGAATCATATGGAAAGGTCTCTCATCCCACAGCATGCCTTTAGATGTTCGAAGATAATCAGGAGAGTTTCATGGACTGTTCCCTTGGCGGGGGTGGGGACACGGGGTCTCTAAATCCTCTGAAAATGATTGCAAAATTATTTGCATTTGCAGATGTGCATTTTTCTGGAGAGGGCAATTTATACACTTGATCAGGTCCTTAAAGGAGGTCTGACTTAAAAAATACCGTGCGTCACTGTAGTAATTAATAGTGGAAAAGTCCTTTAGGGGAGATCGCCTGCTTTCTAGCCTGCCTGTCCTCATTCATTTGCTCATTCATTCATTTGCCATGTGTTTGCACAAGTCCTCTTCCCTCTCAGGCCCTGTGGCCCCAACTGGAATATTTCCCATGAAGCTCTTTAACTCCCCCTCGTTGCTCTCTTTCCATCTTAAAGCCTAATGCAAACCCCCGCATCAAAGCAACGGCAGGCTGCGGGTAAATTGAAATTTTCCACTTTCTCTCCTCCTGTCTCCACCTCCACCCTAAGAAGGCCTTGAGGCTTCTCAGAAAATATCCCTGGTGAGGTATTAGCAGATTGCTCCTCCTCTGAGGACTCATTTGAAGTTTTACTGAAGATGCTGGGAAGAATAGAACATCTTCACCCAGTAAGGAGCGAATCTCTACTGACGGCGTAGAGGCCGCTTCAGACCGGGTGAAATGCGAGTGGAGGAACTGATCTGGGTGAGAGCAGAGCCCGCGTCGGACCACAGGGCAGCCTCCTTCCCCTGGGTGGCGGCCCTGCCTCCCACGGCCCCACGGCCTGGGCCTCGGTTTCCCCACGGGCACCTGCTGCCCCACGCTCCTTACTTGCCCACCCGACACTCCTCCACCTGCGCCTTTGCCCACGTCGTGACCCCTTCCTGGGAGGCTCTCTCCCATTTTCCAGCCCACTCAAAGCCTTCCTGTCCTTTTTTCAAATCTTCACCAAGTTCCACTTCCTGTTCCGAGTCCCTGAGCAGGCTCTGTCCACCGCGAGTGTCTCTCGCCCATACTGTCCCGTGTCTCCCCACACGCCCACAGCACCCCACACCTGCTCCCCCACTTTCACAGTACAGCTTTTGCCCTTAGTCACTTATTTTCTCGAATTTTCTAATTGCTTTCAATGGATGGACTTACCTTCCCAATAAAATTATTGACTTTTCTGGGTGATTTTTTTTTTCATAATGGAGATTTCTCTGGTGTTTTGGTTGGATTTTTAGTAAAAAGACGTTGTGAACAAGACACATAGAATTCATAATGCAAGTGCTAGCATCCAAAAAGCCACACAATTGTAATCTTTTCCCAAACCGTTATCCTAGTGACTTTCCCAGCTTACATTTGAAGGCAAATTTTCTTAAAAAGAGGCAGTTAGTCACCAGTATTTTCAAATATTGATGTGTTTGCTCTAAAGTCCCATGAATTCACCCCACACTTACAAGTCTCCAGTGTATCACCACAAACTGAGAGAGTTGTGCTACCTCTACAAAAGCTTTCACAGGCCAGGTAGCCTCTGCAGCTGGGCCCACCCTGAAGGTGCTGAGGGTGGGAGGGGTCTGCTGACCACACGTCCCTTCTCCAGGGACATCTAGACCTCAAGTATCTCCTTGTCCACCGCCGTCCTAAAATCCCACCATCACCCCCCAGTTCTTTTGTTCCTAGTTCTCTCTCTTCTACTTCTTTTGTCTCTACTGACTTCCAGAGTTAGTCTTTTTAGAAAGTGTTTATTGTAGAAGTTATTTGTAGAGCCCTCTGGAGGGAAAATTCTATCGAAATTTAATTAATGGCAAAGACAGTAAGTAAATAAAACGAGATTCTGGAGAGAATTCAGTGCATGGGAATTACAACCACATCCACCGTAGCTGGAATTTGATGATTTGGAAATTGGTGGACGGTGGAACAGCAACCCCTGAGAGGGCCTCATTTCCTGGCAATCACAGGGTGAGCCGTTCTAATGAAGAGTGGGGTTTTTCTCTCTGGGTTAGAAGCCACTGAAGCGGCTTCCTGCAGGCTGTCATTCTCCTGCCTGGATGAGGCTGGAGGCCCAGGATATGAATGTGTGTGTGTGTGTGTGTGTGTGTGTGTGCGCGTGTGTGTTCGTAGGGGGTGTTTATTACCAGGACGAAGGACACAGAACAACCCTGTCTCTGCTATGCCTGGGAAGAGGCAGAACTGGGGACTCCGGGACCAGGCAGTAGATGGAACATCTGGAAAGGAAAAACATTACTATAAACAGTAACATCAGAATTCTGGGTCAGGACACAAAAGCTAGAGCTATTATTACAGAGAAGAGCTGCTAATTACAGAAGCAGCCGTCAGGCAAGCGGCCGCTTCTGTCCGATCTCCATTAGAATCTCATTATCAGGCAACGGGTCAAGTGCAGAACAATGGTTTGACTGCTAGAGTAAAAAAAATGTAAGCAACCTGTACGAAAACTAGAAATTCTGGCCATGCCAAATATTAGCAAGAATGTAGGCCAGTGGTATGTCTTATTTTGCTGATGGGAGTGTAAATTGTTAAAGTGTTTGGGGAAGCAAGTTGGCATTGTCTAGTGGGGTTGATCATTTGCCCTTTTTATATTCCAACAGCTCCCAGAACATACTCTAGAGAAACTCTTGCACGTGTGCCCTGGGAATAATGTGGTATGATGCTCCTGACAGCACTGTTAATAAGCACAGAAAACTACAAAAAATCCCAAATGTCCACAAACTAATGGGTAAACAAAATGTGGGAGATTATTTGGCAATAAAGAGAAGTATTAATACATCCAACAACACGGACGAACCTTGAAAACGTTATGCTGAGTGAAAGAAGCCAGTCACAAAAGGCCACATGTTGCATGATTCCATTTATATGAAATGTCTAGAACAGACAAATCTATAGAGAGAGAAAGTAGATTAGACAGGAAGTAGGTTGTTAGGGGCTGGAGGAACGGGGGAGGAGTCGTGAGTAACTGCTAATAGATACATGAAATTTCTTCCTGGGCTGATGTAAATGCTCTAGAATTGATTGTCATCGTGGTTACTCTGAATACACTAAAGACCACTGAACTGTACACTTTAAATAGGTGACTTGCATGGTATATGAATTATATCTCAACAAAGTTATTTATTTTAAAAAAAAACCCAAATGCCCAACAATAGGGAAAAGTATACATAGTACTATATTTACATGTCAGGGTATTATGCAAAAATGGAAAATGAATGAACTAGAGTTACAGTCATCAATTTGACCGAACATGGGTAACATTGGTGTAACAGTGGTTGGTAACGGCGGGTGAAGAAGGCAAGTCCCAGAAAACTACACAGACCATGGCACTCTTTTTATAAAGTTCAAAAACAAAACAGAACTGAGCAATATATTGTTTAGGTGAATATATTATATATGTGATAAAGCAGCAACCACAGAAAACAAAAAAGGAAATAAATAAATCTGGTGGATAAAAATGGACACTGTGGGGTGGAGGCAAGAGGGGAGGGGCAGGGAAGGA
>VBSM01003176.1:76351927-76376715 GCA_008086735.1 Cheirogaleus medius | reverse complement strand
CCTGGCCAACAAATTTTGATTAATCAAATTCTGTGCCCCAGAAAACTAAACGTATTATTATTAACACTAATAGTATATTAGCATGGGCAAGGAACTGTGCTAACCCTCATCCATGCAGTATCTTGTTGAATCTTCTCAAGAACCCTGTGAAATAGGAACTATTGCTGTTCTCCTGTGCTTGTCACATGGGTGGCAGGTGGTGGAGCTCAGACTCGACTCCATGTCCATCAGCCCCCAGAGTTCCTGTGCTGAGCACTCCAACCCCCAACCCCCCCTCCCCCTCACACACTCGAGACAGTAGCCAGATCCATCAGGCCATGAGCAGGACACCACCAGTGGGACCCAGGTTAGCAGTAGACACGGAGTGCAAAGGAGTTTCCTGGTAGCGTGTCACCTGGCATCAAGAAGAATGACTGCCATTTTGGAAAATGAATTATTATCTAATCGGGGACATTATTAGAAAGTGCTGCTGGGCAGAGCAACCTCTGGGAAGTGGGAAGTTGGGCGCAGTGAGGACAAAGCCTCTGCGCCCAGTGAGCATGCGTGGGCCAGCGCTGAACACCACGGCCGCCATGCAAAGGTGCTTCCAGGAGGCCTCATCTAGGGTCACGGTCCTCAGTATCATGATCTGCTTTCTGCCTTGAGCCTTGGCTCATTCTATTTGAATATGTCTTACTCTACCCTAAATTCAGTGAGGAGTTCCCTGGCAGTTACTGAGTGCCCTCTGCGTGGCAGCTCGCCTTGCACCCTCTTCTGTCTTGTCTCCTAACTGAGAAGGTGCTCAACTAGTCTGCAGTCCGCAACCACACGGGCCAAGTGCCTTTGAAGAATCTCCAGTGAGCGTTCGTGTTCTCCTCAGCAACAGTTTGGGGCTTTGCTGTTACAAAACGCTCGAGCTAGATTAGACGATCCGTTAGGGTAAGTGGGAGGTAAGGTAGGGAGTGGTTAGAACTAAGACTTCTTTCCAGGCTTTTCCCATACGTCTCTTTGGATCAATTCAGTGTTTCATGCTAGTCCTCAACCCACACACCTCTTAATCTACTTTAATTTCTGCTTTGGAAGGAAAGCGGAAGAGCTTTTGTATAACATTGCAAGAATAGGCATTAATAGGCCCTGAGGGTGCAGTCTCTGGGACAGTTGCTTTGCTGTATCCTACTGTGTCCCCAAAGCGTGTGCACACTTTGATAGTGCAGGAACATTTTGGGGACAGACGGGGAGATGTCACATCCTCAAAGACACTGAGATTCCAGTTCACAATCTCAGAAGAGAAGACATTGAGTCAGGGTCCGAGCGACATTCACCAAGGTTACCAACCAATCAGTTTTCTATATGAAACCAAAGCAAAATAAAAGACCCCAGTCCTTATCCTGGAGAAATTTGCATTACCGCCAGTCAAATGGCACAGCACTAGGTGAGACTCACCTTCACATCCCCAGTCAGGGCTCGTTCAAGGACTCTGCCATCAGCCTCAAGCGTTCCTATGGAATACAAAGAGCTATTTTCTTCCTGGACACCATCTCTGAACCGTTGTATTGTTTTGTCTTTGGCACATGAGTGAGAAAATGCAGTCGGGCGGAGTTTGGTGTCGGTCTTTCCCGGTTAGGAAAGGACTCCATGCAATTAGACAAGGAATTGTTAGTATCCCAGGTGTCTCCTGCAAAGCAGCAGCAGTGCCAGTGGTCTTGGTAATTGGGTTGTTTCTCTGAGCAGACGTGGCACTGGATAAAGGCCCTGGAGCTCCCCCGTATGTCTGGAATCTGGAGGATGAACTGAGTCTGTGTGCTCTGAAGGCCAAGTCCTGCCAGCCACAGCCAGATTGGGGTTGCGGTGGCTCACATATGTGAAGGCTTTGAAATGAAGAGGATTTGATCTCAGGGAGGCAGATGCTGCTTGCTTTGCCTAATTACCCATTTTGAAAGAGAACGGAGCATCCTTAGTGCTGGAAGAGTTTCCGTGTTGAGGGAATTCTCTCCTTTCGTCCCCAGGCACCTGCAGGTGCCACCAAGCAGCAGCAGCTGCAGCAGCACAAGCCCAGCGGTCTACCTGGCTTAATACAAGAGGCCCTGTCATGCTCTTAAGCCAGAAATTGGTGTCACAGTCACAGGTCTCCATGGCAACCTTTCACACTAAAAGAAGGACATTTGTAAATATGCATTCTCCAAGTCTCCCTTTTTGATTCAAAATAACAGCCTTTTGAGAATAATTCACTTTGCCAGCTATGTCCTGCTGTGGGAAGAGTAAGGAAATGGGGACTTCCCACTTGTCCCTCTCTGTTTCCTGGTGGCCCCTCATTTCTTGGCTCACTGAAATCAATTGGCAAATGCTCACTGAGCTCCCTTGGTGGACCCAGAGCTGCGCAAGGTCCTGCTGGGGACACAGAAAGGGACACGACTCTGTCACTGCACTCGAATTGCTCATGGTTCAGTTGGAGAGAACAATAAGAGACAACAAGGCACCATCGATGCAATCCGGGAGGGTCTGGGTGCTGCCAGTGCGAGGGGACAGCTGTGCTTCAGGAGCCCTGCAAAGGGACAGCACACCTGGCCCGGTCTCCTACCTAGTCACAGACCCTCTCTGGGGCCTGACCAGTGCAGCAAACTGTCTTGATGCTTCCCTTAGTGGATCTTCACCAGAGTGGGCCTTAGACTCACCTGTGCAACTTTAAAATGCCCTTGTCCCATCCCTAGAGATTTTCACTTACTAGGTTTCTGGTGGGTCTTGGGCAACGGTGGGGAACCTGTGGCCTTCTAGATCCTTAAGTATTTAGGTCTTCTGTCCATTTGGAGTTGATTTTTGTATAGGCTGAGAGGTAGGGGGTCTAGTTTCATATTTCTGCATGTGGATATCCAGTTTTTTCAGCACCATTTATTGAAGAGACTGTTCTTTCCTCAATAAATGTTCTTGGCACCTTTGTGGAAAATCAGTTGCCTGTAGATAGGTGGATTGATTTCTGTGTTCTCTATTCTGTTCCATTGGTCTGTGTGTCCATTTTTATGCCAGTCCCATGCTGTTTTAGTTACTACAGCTTTGTTGTATATTGTGAGGTCTGTAAGTACGGCACCTCCAGTTTTGTTCATTTTGCTCAGGAGTGCTTTGGCTATTCAGAATCTTTTGTGGTTTCATATATATTTTAGGACTTTTGTGAAAAGTGTCATTGGCATTTTGATAGAGATTGCATTGAATCTGTAGATTGCCTTAGGTAGTATTGTCATCTTTTTTTTTTTTTTACTTTCAACTTTTTATTAATGTCACCTCCTCCATTTAACTCCTTTGATGTCACCATCTCTGTTTATTCATTTTTCAGTCTGAAATACACTAGGGTGGCTCTTTAAATTCTAGAGCACATAATGGTATAAACAGATCGTAGAGTAAGAGTAACTTTAGCTTGAAGATTAAAGCAAAAGGCAGTTTTCCCCCTAGATTTTAATTTTGTTTATATTTTCCCTTTAAATTAGTTCACTAACAAAATTTTAACATTTTAATAAAGTACAATAACATGAAAAAAAATCCTTTTTCTCTCTCTTCTTGCTCTGTTAAATATCACATGTTAAATGGTCAGTATTAACAAGCATCAGAACTAATATTGCATCTGTCTGCCTGTGTGTGCCTGTGCATGCTATTATATTAAGCTATTTTAGTTGCTGGTTAATTCAAGTAAACTGCTGCATAGCAGTAGGGTCTTGAGTGGCTTGAAACCATCTCTACCTCAGGACAGTGATTTTACACACAAACCCATGGCAGGGATGCAGGAATCAAATAACTATTTTTCCTTTAAATAAGAATATTTATTAAAATCACATAAAACTAAATCAAATAAAACTAGTATGGCAAATAATTTTGGAAGTTAAATCATCAGTTTTTCAAATTTCAGACTTGTATAAATTTAAGATAATCTTTAAGATAGCCACGGTAAACGATTACACTATGTTTCAACGCAACAACATAGAATACAAGTAAATATACTTTTAATTGAATGTACGTCTTTTAACCTCTTTGAATAATCTCTTACTCTCTTTTAATGCAAATTTACAAGGTTTTCGTTTTAGGAGTTTTATTCCTCCTTAACAAAGTTCAGAAGACAGTTTCTTAAAGTAGATCATTCATCTTCCACTGAGGGACTGATAAATTAATTTACATATAGCTTCCCTTTAACTGATGGACTTATACTTGATCTACGGATTTGCACCTCGAACTTCAAAAGGTGGCTCGCTGCTGCAGATGTGATGGCCTAATTCCTCCAAATTTGGTTCGGGATCAGCTGTGGCAAACTGGGCCGCCTCTTCTATTTCTTTCCTCACTTCGGCTTCAATTTCCTTAAATTCTTCCACGGTGGCCAGCTTGCTGGTGACCATCCTGTCTGTGAGCAGCATGATCGGGTCGCTCTTACTCCTTACCTCCTGGATTTCTTCTCGTCTGTCGTAACTGATGTCGGGGTCGCTCGTGCCGTGTCCATGGTAACGGTAGGTTTGCAGCTCCATCAAGATGGGCCCCTTCCGAGACCGGCAGTAGTCGGCGGGAACTTGGTGGCCTAGGCGCCTGCACACACAGGACGTCCATCCCGTCGACCCACAGCCCGGGGATGAAGCCGCCCCGCTTGTAGTAGTCCGTGCTGGCGGCCGCCCGCTGCACGGCCGTGCCCATGGCGTAGCGGTTGCCCTCGCAGATGAAAACGCGAGGCAGCTTCCACAGGGCCGCCATGTTGAAGGCCTCGGCGATCTGGCCCTGGCTGGCGGCGCCGTCCCGGACAGCGTCAGGCACACCTGGTGGTTGCCCTTGTACTTGCAGGCCCGCGCCATGCCGGCGCCCATTAGAAGTTGGTGGCGTACATGTGCATGGAGCCGCCCTTGCCCTTGGCGCAGCCGCCGCGGTGGCCCGTCAACTCGACCAGGATGGAGAGCACCCACAGCCCGCGCGGGCAGCAGACGCCGTGCGCGCGGCGGGACGTGATCACGTGGTGCGAGGGGTCGATGCCGGCCTCCAGGCCCACGCAGCCCGCCTCCTGCCAGTTTTGTCATCTTAACAATATTCTTTCAATCCATGAGCATGGAATGTCTTCCATTTGTTTGTGTCCTCTTCTAATTCCTTCCATCAATGTTTTGCAATTTTTCTTGTAGAGAACTTTCACCTCCTTGGTTAAATTTATTCCTAGGTATTTTATTTTGGTGGGGAGCTATTACAGATGGGATTGCCTTCTTGATTTCTTTTCAGCAGTTTGTTGTTCATGTACAGAAAAGCTACTGATTTTTGTATATTAGTTTTGTATCCTGCAACGGTATTCATTTATCAGTTATAAGAGTTTTGGGGTACAAATTTAGGTTTTTCTGTGTATAAGATCATGTCGTCTGCAAACAGGGACAATTTGACTTCCTTCTTTCCAATTTAGATTCCCTTTATTTCTTTCTCTTGCCTAACTTCTTTTGCTCTGGCTAGGACTTCCAGTACTATGTTGACTAAGAGTGGGCATCCTTATCTTAGTCCCAGTAGTTAGAGAAGAAACTTTCAGCTTTTCCCTGTTCAGCAAGATGTTAGCTCTGCGTTTGTCATATATGGACTTTATTATGTTGAGGTACTTTCTTTCTATACCTAATTTATTAAGAACTTTTATCATGAAGGAGTGTTGAATTTTATCAAAAGCTTTTTCTGTGTCTATTGAGATGATAATGTGGTTTTTGTCCTTTATTCTGTAGATGTGATGTACGATGTTTATTGATTTGCATATGTGGAACCATCCTTACATTCCTGGGATAAATCCCACTTGATCATGGTATATTGTCTTTCAATGTATTGTTAGATTTGGTTTGTTAGTGGGTTTTTGTTGAGGATTTTTGTGTCTATGTTCGTCAGGGATATTGGACCGTAGTTTTCTTTTTTTGTTATGTCCTGTTGTTGTTTGGGTATTAGGGTTATGCTGACCTCATAGAATGAGTTAGAAACATTTTCCTCTGCTTCAATTTTTTGGAATAGTTTGAGAATAATTGGTATTAATTCTTCTTTAAAGGTTCAGTTGAGGTGGGAATGTAAATTGGTACAACCTCTATGGAAAACAGTATAGAGATTTTTCAAAGAACTAAAAGTAGATCAAGCAATCCCACCACTAGGTATATACCCACAGGAAAAAGAAAAGGAGTCATTATATCAAAAAGATACCTGCACTCATATGTTTATAGCAGCACAATTCATAATTGCAAAGATATGGAATCAACCTAAGTACCTATCAACCAAGGAGTGGATAAGAAAATGTATATATATATATATATATATATATACACACACACACACACACATGCACACACACACTATGAAATACTACTCAGCCATAAAAAAGAATGAAATAATGTTTTTTGAAGTAACTTAGATGGAACTGGAGGCCATTAACCTAAGTTAAGTAACTTAGGAAGGGAAAACCAAATACTGCATGTTCTCATTTATAAGTGAGAGCTAAGCTACAGGCATGCATGGTCATATAGAGTGACATAAGAAACACTGGAGACTCAGAAGGAGAAGGTTGGGAGGGAGAAAGGAATGAAAAATTACCTATTGGGTACAATGTACACTATTTGAGTGATGACTACACTAAAAGCTCAGACTTAATTATACAATTCATTCAAGTAACAAAAAACCACTTGTACCCCTTAAATCTGTTGAAATAAAAAAGAAAGACTTCTGCAAAAAAAGAGTTGGTAGAATTCAGCAGTGAAGCCATCTAGTCCTGGACTTTTCTTTATTGGAAGACTTTTTATTACTGATTCAATTTCATCATTTGTTATTGGTCTGTTCAAGTTTCTATTTCTTCTTGGTTCAATCTTGGTAGGTTGTGTGTGTCCAGAAATTTAAGTTTCCTTTAGTTTTTATTTTTAATTTTTTTGGTGTATATTTGTTCATAGTAGTCTGTAGTGATCCTTTGTATTTCTTTGGTGTCCTTTGTGATGGCTCCTTTATTGTTTCTGATTTTATTTATTTGGGTCTTCTCTTTTATTCTTAGTCCAGCTAATGGTTTGTCAAGTTTTTATAGCTTTTGAAAAAAACCAACTTTTTGTTTCATTGATCTTTTGTACTTTTTTGGTCCCAATTTTGTTTAATTCTGCTTTGATCTTGATAATTTTTTTCCTTTCTACTAATTTTGTACTTTATTTATTATTGCTTTTCTAGTTCCTTAACATGCATTGTTAGGTAGTTTATTTAAAATTTTCCTAGTTTGTTGATGTAGGCATTTATTACTATAAACTTGTCTCTTAATACTGTTTGGCTGTGTATGTTAAGTTTTGGGGTGTTGTGTTTTTGTTTTCATTTGTTTCAAAGAATTTTAAAATGTCATTCTTAATTTCTTTTTTCACTGATTTTTTGTTCAGGAATGTGTCACTTAATTTCTATGTATTTGTATAGCTTTGAATGTTTCTCTCTTCATTCATGTCTAGTTTTGTTCCAGTGTAGTCAGATAAGATTCTTGATATGATTTCCATTTTTTTAAATTTTTTGAGATTTTTCTTGTGTCCTAATATATGGTCAATCCTGGAGAATGTTCCACATGATGATGAAAAGAATGTGTATTCTGTAGTCATTGAGTAAAATATTCTATAAATATCTGTTAGGTCCATTTGGTCTATGGCACAGCTTAAATCCAATGTTTGTTTGTTGAGTTTTTGTCTAGGTGATCTGTCCAACGCTGAGAGTGGAATGTTAAAGTCCCCAACTATTATTGTATTGTGGTCTATCTCTTCCTTTAGATCTAATAACATTTGTTTTATATATCTGGGTGCTCTGGTATCGGATGCATATATATTTATAGTTGTTATATTCTCTTGCTGAATTGATCCTTTTGTTAATATATAATGTCCTTATTTGTCTCTTTTTACTGATTTTAACTTGAAGGGTTTTTTTTGTCTGGTTTAAGTATAGCTACTCCTGCTTGCTTTTTGTTTCCATTTGCATGGAATATTTTTTCTCATCCCTTAACTTTCACTCTATATCTTTACAGGTGAAGTGAGTTTCTTGTAGGCAGCATATAGTTGGGTCTTATTTTTTACAATCCATTCAGCCAGTCTATATCTTTTAAATGGAGAATTTAATCCATTTACATTCAAGGTTATTATTGATAGGTTAGGACTTACTCCTGTAATTTCATTGATTGCTTTTGGCTGTTTTACATATCTTTTGTCCCTTACTTCCTCTCTTATTTCTTTATTTTTGAGGTTGGGTGGCTTTCTATAGTAATAAAGTTTGATTCCTCCCTTTCTCCTTTGTGTATCGACTCTACCAGTGAGTTTTATAGGTTTACATCTTTTTCATTATAGTGGTTTTTGGCTTTTCCTTAGATGTAGGACTCCCTTGACCATTTCTTGCAGGGGTGATTTAGTGGTGATGAATTCCCTTAGTTTTTGCTTATCTATGAAAGATTTTATTTCTCCCTCATTTTTAAAGGATAGTTTTGCTAGGTATAATATTCTTGCCTTACAGGTTTTTTTTCTCTCTCAGTACTTTGAATCTATTATCCCCGTGATCCCCAATCCCTGGGCCACAGCCCAGTACCAGTCGGTGGCCTATTAGGAAAATAGGGCCACATGTCATCACCTAAGCTCTGCCTCCCCACTTTCCCTCTCCCTTACTCCCTGGCCCCTGCCTCCCCACAGCCTCTCCACTAGCCAACCCCCATCTGTGGAAAAATTGTCTTCCATGAAACCAGTCCCTGGTACCAAAAACATTGGGGACTGCTGTATTATCCCATTCTCTCCTGGTCTGTAAGGTTTCTGCTGAGAAATATGCTGCTAGTCTAATGGGGATTCCCTTATATGTGACTTGATGCATTTCTCCTGCAGCTTTTAAAATTCTTTCTTTGATTTTGACTTTTGACAATTTGACTATAGTGTGCCTTGGAGAAAACCTTTTTAAATTGAATATATCTGGAGTTCTTTGCACTTCCTAGACCTGGGTATCCATCTCTCTCCTAAGACTTTGAAAGTTTTTTGCTATTGTTTCATTAAATATATTTTAATCACCATTTCCCTTCTCTTCTCCTTCTGGAATGCCCATAATACAAATATTTGCTCACTTAATGCTGTCCCATAAATCCTGTAGGCTTTCTTCATTCTTTTTTCTTTTCTTTTCTATTTATTTATTTATTTAGGTCTGCTTGTGTTATTTCAAAAGACTTGTCTTCAAGTTCAGAAATTATTTCTTCTACTTGGTCTAGTCTATTGTTGAAGCTCTTTATTTCATTCACTGAATTCTTCAGCTCTAGAATATCTGTTTGGTTCTCTTTTATGATATCTATCTCTGTTGAATTCCTCATTCAAATCATGAATTGTTTTCTTGATTTCACCAAATGGTATATCTGTATTCTCTTGTATCTCATGGAATTTCCTTAGTTTATTATTTTGAATTCTTTTTCTGACATTTCATATTTTTACTTGTGATTGGAGTCTGTTACTGAAGGATTATTACTTTCCTTTTGAGGTGTTGTGTTTCTTTGCTTTTTCATGGTTGATGTGCTCCTACACCGATTTCTATGTAGCTGGTGGAAAATTCACCTCTTCCAATTTTATGGAGTAGGTTTTGTAGGGAAATATTTGTTTGTATGAATGGGTTTGGATGTTGGTTGGGTGGGGTGCTTTGGCCTTGGTTCTATGTGGATGCAGTAGTGCAGTCTCTGTGTAGTTTCTTCAGTTGTAATCCATACTAGTGGCATTTATGAGCTTCTCAGTGGCCCAGGCTGAGAGTTTGTGGTGATGGTCTTGTGGCTTTGCCAGGGGTGGGTTAACCAGATTATTTCTCAGCTCAGGGGCACATGTGTGCACATGGCAGGTCAGCTAACTTGGGGTCTGGCTTACTGGGGTTTGGGTCACAGAGCTGTTACTCTAGCCGGGAGCCTAGGCATGCAGTTGCTCAACTGGCCTGGGGGCATGTTTGCCAGGAGTGGCAAGAGCCTTCAGGGCTCTTTCTCAGTCCCAGGTGGCAGTAGCACAGCTGATTGGCCAGCCTGGGGATGTGTCTGCCAGCAGTGGTCCATGGGGTTGTTTCTCAGGACTGGGACATGGGTACAAGGCTGGTCATTTGGCCTGGAGGCATGCCCATGAGTCCCTGTGGGACTGTTTCTCAGGCCTGGCATGTAGGCATATGACTGCTTGGCTGGCCTGCGTATGTGTCTGCTGGGGACAACCCATGGGGCTGTTTCTCAGGCCCAGGACACAGCTGCATGGTTGCTAGGTTAGTCTGGGGGTGTGTCTGCTGGGGGTGGCCTATGAGACTGTTTTCTGACTTAGGACACAGCTACACAGCTTCTCAGCTGGCCTGGGGCATGTCTGCCAGGGTTGGCTCATGGGGCTGTTTCTCAGGTCCAGGATGTGGCCTCTTGGCTGCTTAGGTGGTCTAGGGATGTGTCTTAGACCATTACTGGGGGCAGAGGACCACTGGGCAGGCCAGGGGTGTGTCTACAGAGTATGGCAGCACTGTGGGGCTTTTTCTCAGCTTCTGAGCTTAGTGTTAGCCACTCTGCTGGCATAGGGGTGTGTCATGCTTGAAGGCTCCAAGGGCTTCTCCTGCTGGGGGAGGGTGCACCGTGGTCTGGCCAGCTCAAGGGTGAGTTTGCCCTGAGTGAGACTGGCAGCCCGTTCCTTCACCTGGGAGTACAGGCAGTCAGGGTTGGTTGCCCTGCTGTGCAGGACCAGAGTCACAACCAATCCTGAGCTCCAGCGCCGTGCAGCTGGTATTGTGGCATTCAGCCATCTGTGTGGCTTAGCATATAATAAAGATGGAGCTCCAATGGTGGAGATGTGTGGTGGCTACCAGTCCCCAGAGCAGGGCACACCCCACGGGGGGCTCCCGGGCTCCCATCCCCACTCCCGGCTCCCGGGTGGGAGGCAGGAGATGCTCCGACAGCCACAGCCCGAGCTCCCGCTGGTCTGCGCCTTGAGCTGCTCCTCAGGCTTTCTGTGGAAGATTCTGAGGCAGACCTCTTCTCGACTGGGCCATTAGAATACAGTCATATTTGAATACAGTCATTTTTTTGTTGTTGTTGTTGTTTCTGTGTGAAACTTCACAAAATGACTTCCTTAGATTCACCCAAAATTCTATTTCTTGTCCTGAAATAGCATCTGACACTTTCACCAGCATTCTTTTCTTTTTTCTTTTCCTGGGCTGAAAATGACAAAAGACTCACAGTGTCAAAGTGTGCTTCGGTACCATGGTGGCCTCACCTCTCGTTTGCTGAGGAACCTTGGGGCCGGAGACTGAGTGCCCTTCTCAGGGCCACGCTGAGGGCTCAGGGAGAGACCTGGACAGTGAGCCCTTCCCCGTTTCCCCATGACACCTCACACCAGGTGAGCCCGCCCTGGAGGTCACCAGGCTTCACCACCAGCCGCCACAGCTCTTTGTCCTCCAGATTGGTAATCTCCGTCCCATCTACAGAGTCCCCTGGGGACTGGGTCCCCACACAGAGCACAGCCCAGCTCCTCCAAAGAAGAGGTTGGGCAAAGAGAACGAGCTGTGATCGTCTTCCAATTATAATGCTCCCTGGAGTTCACCCCCAACTCTGAGAGGGTTAACTAAGTCGGTTCTTTTGATATGGAGTTTCTGGATGTGTTTTCTAAGGGCCTCCCATGAGTGGTGTGGAAAGAGGCCTCACCCACACTGAAGCACGAAGAATCGGAGCTGCCACCTTCCTTGAGCTATTTTTATCGTTGAGGCTTTTCTGAGCCCCAACACTTGACTCAGGGTTAGTCATAGCGCCGCAGCTGCGGGTCCCTGCGTGCCCTCACAGCGTCCCTAAGCGATGCCAGGGGAGAAGTGTCTCCCACGGTGCTGAGGGGCCTGGGGTTGTCTGAGAACTCAGGGACAGCTGTGACACCAGGCTGGCAGAAGAGCCCACGGTGCTGCCTCGTACACTTGGTCTCACTCAGCTTCACCCGGATGCAATTCCAGGTGAGAAGACTGGGGACTAGAAGGGTCATGTCCAAACCAAAGTCAAACCTGAGCCTCCCAGCCACCACCCAGGGCCCTCTAAGAGCCCACATGGAAGGATCCGGTACCATGTCATCTGCTCGATGGGTGCAGGTGAGGCTGCCTCCGGGGGGTGGACAAGAACTTTGTGAGAGTTTGGGTGCATCAGAAATCCAGTTTAGCCAAAATTCACAGAGCCGAAGTTTTACATAAAGCCTTTCGTTATTTTTCCAGAATGAACGGTTATCATAGCCCAATAGACACGCAATGCACACTTAGCTTCTGACAGAAAGAGAATATTTTTCAACAAGAGCAGAAGAAACAATTTTCTTCCAGTGGGAGTGAGAGGTGTCCGTGTCGCGGGGTGTATCCTCACTGTGTCCGTGACTTGGTGCACGGCTCCAAGGCGGGGGGGGGGGGGGGGGGGGGGGGGGGGGGCGGGATGGGACGCTGGCCTGCCCCAGCAAGCCAGCCCTCTGTGCAGGATCCAGAAGAAATCTGGAAGGGTCTTACGGCATTAAGTCTGTTCATATCCCAGTGTCCTCTACCGCTTCCTCCTGTGGGATCAGAGGGTCTCAAGGCCATGTCTGTTTGTGAAGAAGTCTTTAGTTTTTCTCTGTTTATGATTTTATCAGTTGAGTGAAAGAAAATAAAGGAAACCAGTGATGATCTACAGAACCCCTCGCTACTACCCCTCTGCAAACCTCCCCAAAACTTTATTTGGCTTTTTATTTTAAGCTATCTATTTAGTGTTGCTTTCCTGATCATTAGAATTACCTGGGAAATTTAAAATGATCCCTGGACCCTGGGCACTGGGACTCAAACCTTGGTCGTTTTTAAGACTCTCCAGATGATTCCAGTGTGCAACCAAGTTGAGAACCAGCGAGCTAAACCAGAGATGTCCCAGGCTTTAATGTGCACGAGTTGCCTTGGGATCCTGGTGAAGTGGAGATTTTGATTCAAGATGTCTGGGGCGGGGATCCAGAGCCGGCGTTGCTCAGCGCTTCCAGATGACGCCAGTGCGGCTGGTCTTCAGGCAGCACCTTGGATAGACTCTCCCCCGAGGCCCGGCGATTAGTGGGGAACAGGGAATCTTGAAGCCATCCTGGGCAAAAATGGGCGTGAGGACAGCAAGAAAACTCTTGTGATTGCAGAACTGCCGTGGGTCGTTAGGAAATTATTTCTAGGCCTTATACATGATGGGACTGATGACTATGGTTTAGGGGAGGAGCTGGACTTCCAGAATCTAGAATATTCCAGACCAAAGTAACCTGGTAGGTCTGCGATACCCAATCCCAACTGGTTACTGCAATCACCAAGGGGAGCTTTCTAGAAATTCAGATCCTGGCCCCCTCCCTGAATAGCCCCCCACTCAGCACACTAGAGAAGGGGCCCAGAAATCTGTATGTGTAAATAGCTGGTTTAGGTTCTGATTAATTTTGGGAACCCCTCCCCGCAGCCCCTCACTCATACGCATTTTGTAGAAGAGGAAGCTGCCGCAGTCACGAGCTGCTCACCTGCCCCAGCACTGGCCTCTTCTGCAAGGACGGAGCAAGTGAGCAGAGAGAAACCTGAGGGGTGATAGACAGAACTTCGTCCAGGTCACTGTTCGGGGAACCAGATTCTGCCTAATAAATTTGGGCTCTGTATCTGCTTTCCTTGGCTGTCGGGCTAATTTTATGAGACAGTAAAGACAACGGCCAGCTGTAGTGATAGCTAATAAAAGAGGCAGTTTGGCCTGGCAAGAAGTGAAGGAGATTTTATGCTTCTCTGAAATGCCATGCCCGTGGCACAGGGGGACGCGGTGCCTCGAGGAGTGTGTCCCCTCTGGCCGGGCTGGCTTTCCGCCCCTTCAGTGTACGCGGGGGCTGCACCTAGTGGTGGCTCCCCCTCCTTACACAACTGTCTGCCATCCTTAAGCCCCTTTAAAGACTGAGGGTGACAATTTTTAGAGCCTCATGACAAATTACAGCCACAATCCTAACCCGTGTGGAGCTTCGTGGGACTTCCACGGCCCTGCAGCCTGGACCCCGGGGATCCCGCAGCTCCGGGTGCCACGTCCCAGTGTCGATCTGGCTCTGCTCATGCGGAGCACCTGAGGGACAGATTGGCTACGTCCAGGTCCGTGTGACGCCAGCACTCACACCTGCGCTCGGGTCCCCACTCTGCCCAGGTCAGCTGCAAGTGCCGCCCGATGAGAGCTTACAGAGAGTTGCCGTAATTATCCATAGGATTTCTGTAACCAATAGGTTAGCCAATAACTTTATCAATGCTTGGTTTTTGTTAATTTAGGCATGAATTTTTCATTTTAAATCTTAATCATATTTACTTATTTATTCATGTACTTCTCTCCTAAGCACATGCAATGTGTCAGTTGATGCCACATTTATATATATTAATGTTCATGGCCCCGTCAGGGACTGGGATTGTCTCCACTTGGCCTGTGAAGAATTTGAACCCAAGCTCCCGTAGCTGGGCACCCCGGCCAGTCACTGCCGCTTGAGCTCAGACCTCCCCGGCTCCAAAGTGCCTTCTCCTTCCCCAAATCATGTTATCTGCCTCCCCCATCCCCCATCAGTCTCTCTCATTTTAGAGACCAAGGGAGGCTGCTAATTGCACTTTTAAAAAATATGTTTTTTTATGGCAAAGACATGATAAAGCTAAAAGACACACCACCCACTGAAGGTATTTTCAGCACGTAACAATTTAACATACATATTATTTTCTCAGAGAAGTTGCCCCTGGCCCCCCAGTCCGAACCGGGGCCCCCATTACCGTGCTCCTCCTGCCAGTTTAGGGCTGGACAAGATGGCAGTATGACAGGCGTCACCGGTATTATTTCCCTTCTGGAAGCATTTATGCTGCCAGACTGTGGCCTATTTCTTTACGATAAACTTTGTATTTTGGAATAGTTTCAGGTTTACCGAGACATTGCAAAGATTGCACAGAAAGTTCTCACTCCGTCTCCCCTAACGTTAGCATCCACATTTCCATGGCTGACTGTAACGTCAGGTAATGTTAGAAAGATACAGTTTTCCCTTTCCTGTGGCGTGTGGGCAGCCACTGGGCACGCTGCCAGAAGACCTGAGTCTTGGGAGCTGCGGCCTTGGTGGTCGCGATGGTCCCTGCTAGGCTCAGTTTTATCAGGACACACCGGGATGGCCTTGCCAGGGTTTTTGGGGAGGATCAAACGAGACCACATCTGTGAAAGCCCCCAGGATGACGCCTGGCACACCTGTTGCATGTGAACCTGGGTGATCTGCCTTGAAGTCGAGGTTCCCATTAGGCTGTGTGTTGAAAACATGCCTGGGGGCCCCACTCTCGTGGCCATCATGCAACACCGAGCCACACCTTGACTTGTGTTGACTTAACACTCTGTATGTGTGTCTCCCTCCTCCAGCCTTCCCTCCTCCTTCCCCAATAAATCCTGCTGGACGGATTCAGGCCAAGGGCAGTTGTTCTGCGCAAAGATATTGTTTCCTCTTCCGGCTGGCGTCTTTCAGAGTCCTAGGCAGAGCCAGGCGGCCTCAGCCAAGCCGGGGAGCGCCACCGCTGCCCAGCCGCGAGTCCTGAATTCGTAAGCAGCTCCCCAAGGGGCTGCCAAGAGCATGCAGAGGGGAGAACAGCTCCAACCCTGTCGTGCCAGTGGGGCTGCAGGAAGGTGGGTTAAGAGAAGGGGCGGCAGGGGACAGAAGGAGAGAAAACAGCCATGTCCCTCCCCGCCATCCCCTGCCCTGAATTATTTTATGCCCTCTGAGCAAGCCGCTGATCTGGCACACCTGTTTTCGGAGCTCGACAGGTTACTTCAAGGCTTCAGAATTAAAACGACCCTCCTGAAGTGCACACTTAGGGCCTGGGCCTCCTTTATCTCTGCTCACACAGACGCCCCCCGAAACAAGCATCTCCCCTGGGCACAGCCTGCCCGGCCACGACCTTTCGGAGGGCAGCAGCCCGCTGCGGGGAGCAAGGCCGGCGGTGCCGGGTGACGAGTCTGCTCTTGCAGGTGTCCTTCCTCGTTGACGCCAGTCCGTCAAGAAGGTTCCCATTCAGAACAACCATCCGTGTTCCTTCATCAGCCCAAGACAGCTTGAAATAAAATACTGACATGCTGTTCTTTTTTCTTTCCTTTTTTTTAGCAGAGCAGAGCTGGCCTTTGATGCTCACCTTTGCTTGTGTGCCCAGGTTTGTAACTGGCCCCCTCCCTGCGCTTTGGGGCTTTGGCTGCAGAGCTGGGTGAGACAAGGAAGTTGGGGTGTCTCCTCCTCAGCTGGGTGCGGCCGAGGCCAGAAGTGCAGCAAGAGAGAGAACTTTCTGACCTGGGAGAAACCTACAAGCACACAGGCACCTTTGGAGGAAGAAGAGGACGAGGAGGAAGAGGTTACACACTGGGAGTTTGAAGGGAATTATGACTAATCTTGAAAGTTATCAGGTATGGAAAGTTCCAGGAATGAGGGCATTTTCCTCCTTTGCATTAAATATAGTTTGGAAAAAGTCAAGGTTTGTCAAAGTCTTTGTCATGACCAAGATGTTTTCTCTTGCTATCTGTTGAAAAGAGGACTCCTGTACTCCAAAGTGAGATACAGAAAATATACAGGTTTCTTGGCACATCTAACAACCAGTATGCAGGAAAGGGCTTGGGGCTTCACCTGTAGGTCGCAAACAGTGACTGAGCTGCCTGTTTCCCGATTGCTCTTGGGCAGATGCAAACTCCTGCAGACGGACTCTCCCGTCCTCACCACTGTCTCCCCTTCCCCATCCATCTTCCACGTTTCCCGCCTGCACTTTCTCCCCTGCCAGGTCCAGAGTTCTGTAGAAAAGGGTAGAAAAGAGGGCATGACCAAGGGTCAAGGGTCAAGGTTCAAAGGAAGGATACAGAAGCAAAAAGAGAGTTTAGTAAAAACAGCTTTGGCCTTAGGCATTTATTGAGCATTGACAATGGCCAGGCATTATTCCAATGACTTTAAATTTCACTTGCCCACTTGTACGAGGTGGGTGCGGTTATGGTGCCTGAACTAGTCTGTTTTCTGTTACTTACATCAATTTATAAGGAAAAGGAATTTATTTCAGTTATGGAGGAGGAGTCCGGGGAGGAGGGGCTGTATCTGGTGAGGGCCTTCTTGCTGGTGGGGTCTCTGCGGAGCCCTGGGAGGCGCAGGGCACTGTGTGGTGGGGGCTGAGTGTGCTCACCTGCTAGCTCAGGTCTCTCTTCCTCTTCTTCTGGAGATACCAGCTCCACTCCCCTGACAACCCACTAGTCCATTAATCCATGAATGGATTAATCCGTTCACGATGGCAGAGGCCCCACGGTCCAATCACCTCTTCTTATAGGTGCCACCTTTTAATACCGCCACGTTGGGGATTCAGTTTCCAACACGTGAAACTGGGGAAACACGTTCAAACCATAGCAATGCCTATGCTGTAGATCGACAACACTGGGGTCTAGATGTCAAGTAATCTCTCCAGGGCCACGTAGCTCCCAGAGGCTGGGCTGGAATTCAAACCAAGCTCGAGGCTTGTGATCATGACACTAGATCACCTCCCTCATGCAGCTGGAAGCAATCCTTTCAGATTCCCCGAACCTCTATAAAACAAGAGGGTTTTAGTAGATGTTTCCAAAGGTCCTTCTAGGCTTTTCTTTAATCAAAATAATTCTTAGCTTCATCTTCTGCTCACTACCTCTCAAGACTTGATACAAAAATACAGCCTCTCCAGCTACCCGATGCTTCTGAGGGCGAAATGGAAGTGGACACTTCACACCCAACATGGTCTCTTAACATCCCGTCCTGAGCCCCTGGGAGAGGAACCCTTACATTGCAAGCAAAAATGTTTGTGTACACTGAGTCTCATGCAAAAGACCTTGTTGGAGATCTCTGTAGATTAGCTGCAACCTAATAACGTAGGAATGACACTAAGGTGCTTTAAAAAATGAATCAAACATGCATGAGCCTTGAAGACATCATGCTAAGTGAAATAAGCCAGACACAAAAGCACAAACACTGTATTATTCCACACGTATGAGGTACTCAGGGTAGTCTGATTCGTAGAGACAGAAAGTAGAATGGAGTTGCCAGGGGCCAGGGGGAGGGGGAAATGGAGAGTTAGTGTTTAACGGGGACAGAGTTTCTGTTTGGGAAGATGAAATCATTCTGAGCACGGATGGTGGTGATGGTTGCACAACAGTGTGAGTGTACTTAATGCTAATGAACTATGTTTAAAAATGGTTAAAATGATACATTTTATGTTATGTATATTTCACTACAATAAATAAGAGAAAATAAATCAGAAAGCTTCTTACTATTTATTTATGATTGTATAATATGTGTTCGGTAAAAAAAATTAAACAGAGAAAGTTGTAAAAATCCAATTAAGATAATACAATTTCCACCAACCAGAAAGAACTATAATTATGATTTCTACTCAATCATTTTCCTTCGCATTCTTCTCTCTCTCTTCCCCTCCTATTCTCTCTCTCTCTGTCATTTATATATACAGAAACTCAAATATTTGAGTTGATGCCATATAAAGTTATTTATCCATTTTATCTTTTTCATTTAACATTATATTATGAGCATTTTCCAAGCAATTAAAATTTATCTGTAAACATAATTATAGTGGCTGCACACTAGTTTAGGCATGCTGCAATTTATTTAGCTCTTTCCCTGTTTTTGGACATTTAGGTTTTTCTGATTTTTCACTTTGCAAATAGCATTAAAGCTGTCATACTAGTGAGCTCGTCTCTGCCTGCCTCTGCTTACTTCCAGAAGACTGGCTCCTGGGAGCAGAGTTACTGAGTTACTGGGTCAGAGGACAGGTTATATTTTCCAAAAGACTTTTTACTTTTTCTCCATGCATGCACACGGCTGTGTGTGTGCGTGTGTGTGAAAATTAGTTTTGGGAGCCCTTCATCTGTCCCGTGTTCCTCTGGGTCTGTTTGAAGCACCTGCCATCTCTCCAGCTCTTTTGGTTGTCATCGGCTGTCCTCAGATCCCTGTCCTTGAGAACTGCCTACAGGGAAGATGTGTTTGAACGCTGACCATCCCTAAGGCTTAAACAAGAGCTCTGAGAGCCGGCGGGCTGTTGAGTGAAAGTGAACAGGACAGCATCTGAGGTTTTGTTTGTGTCAACATAGCTTGTATCACACGGTGGGATGTGAGGTGAGGGTAGAACTCAGCTCCCCTCGGGGCGTGGAGAAAAGCTGCCCCAGAGCAGCCGGTAGTTGGGAGCCAGGCCCCCGCTTAGTTCCGCTGCTAGCTGGAGCATCCCAGCACACTTCCTCCTCGGAAGGAGCAGGGAAAATGAAGCCTTGCTGAGCTTCCTTGGCTGCTGGTGAGCAAGCGGTTAAATGTAGCCTGGACAACACCGACCTGGGCTTCCCCGCACGTGTCACCTATTCTAAGAGTCACACACAGAACCACCCCGGCCAAGGAAACCGTGAATCTCTGACCCTTGGGCTGCTGACCTTTTCTCATTACATTTACCCCACTTCTCCCCGAAACTCCCTCCCGCTCTTAGATCTCAGCTCAAATGTGAATCCCACATGGAAGCTTTGGCGACCCTCTCAAACTAGATCAACACCCCTAGTGCGCCTTACTTACAGTGCTTCTCACAATTCATAATTGTATTAATTTGGGTAATCATTTGATTAATGTATTTTTTAATGTTTTCGTGCAACACAGTTGCTTTTTTGTCTGTGCCTGTCTGTGCCAGGAACCGTACTATTCGCTGGGATGACGGTGACAAACAAAACCGATTTGGTTCCTCTCCACGTGGAGCTTAGAGTCCAGTGGGAAAGAGGCAAATAAAAACATGATTGCAATTTATGTATTTATATATTAAAAAGGAAATGAAGCAAAGGCGATGACAGAGACTGGTGGAGAGACCTCATCAGACAGAGGGGCCGTGAGGGCCATGCTGGGGACCAGGAGAGAGACAGGAGCCCTGAGGAGAGAAGCTTGGGGAAGGTGCCGCACCTGGTCGTCAGGGAGAGTTGGGGGACCCGGAAGGCGGCTGCGTGGAGGGAGTGCTGTGGGTCCAGGGCAAGGATCACTTGGTAAGGGAGGACAGGTGGACAGGGCCAGAGCGTGCAGAGGGAGAGGGACATGGAGCCAGGTCCAATGCAGCTGAGAGGCAGAAAGGTGGCCACCAGAGTGGATGACGTGGAGGTCAGTGGTGTCCTGGGCACCAAGCTCCAGCAGCAGCAGACGGCAGTGGGTTGGGGAATAAATGTGTAAAAATAAAATTTAAAAATCTCAAGGCCACCCCCCAAATCCTTAAGCAAAAGAGAAGGTTCCTGTGAAGAACGGGCATTGCAGACCATTCATTAGGACATTCCCTGATGACCTTTTTATAAGCAAGGACATGCAAGTGGTAACTTTAGGTCCACAGGCCACATCTACCACCTAAAACTAAGATCTGTTTGATTCCACAGTAAAAATGAATTTCAAGTTTATCTTCACAGGCACAGAACAGAGACAAGACAGGATCAGACATTCTCCCACCTTCCCAGGGACACCGACATAACTGATGTTTCTTTCACTCCATTTTTCTCTTCTAACTTTTGCCTTATCTTATGCAGAATGTAGATTTTCCTGGGTCTCACAAGAATGTAACCATTGTCTCACTACTCCCCCTAACCACGATCTGGGTGCTGGGGGTACTGCCTGCCTTTTTCTTTCGGTATGTCTTTTAATCCTGAAAACTTCCACATTCCCCTTTGGGAAAAAAACAAAAAAACTGTTCTGTCTGCAGTTCATATTTTTCCCAGGTGCTTCCTCAACTTTGGCTCATTAAACCTACACGGATTGAGATTTTGGCCTCGGTCACGTATTTGGGTTGACAAGTGGATGGTGAGGAATTAATTAGATAGCTTGGCTCTGAGAAGTCTGGGCTGTGCAGGGGAATAGAAAAGTTGGCGGCTGGATGGAGAGAGATAAGAAGGGCCGGGGAGAAATTAAAGTTGGTTTTCCTGAATTTCTTTCCTTTTTTGTGTGTGTGGATAGGAGACGGAAGAGTGTGTTTATAAGCTGTGGAGATGACTCAGGAGAGAGAGAGATTTACAATGCTCAGAGAGGCAATAAATGAAGAGCTAAATCCTTGATAAGATGGCACGGTATTCAGAACAGAGATGAGTAGATAAGACTTTTATGCAAAGAGAGCCACCTTATCAATTTTTTAACTCTATATTATGGAAAATTGCAAAAAGGTACAAAAGTAGAGACGACAGTGTAGTGAGACCCTGTGTACCCTCCAACCCGGCTTTGACACACGGCCAACCTCATTTCATCCATAGTCCCACCCGATGTCATCACCCCTGCCTGGATTATTTTGAAATAAATCCAAGACACTGTAACTTGCATCCATAAATGCTTTATTATGTGCTTTCATTTGAAATAAAGACTTTTAAAAAGCTACAACAAAACTATTGTCACACTTAAAAGTTAATAATTTATTAACATCATAAAATACCCAGTCAGCATATAAATTTCCCTAATTGTCTCTCTTACATGCTTTTATTTTTTTAACAGCTGGCTTGTTCAAATCAAAACCAAAACAAGGTGCACACAGTGATTGTGGCTAACATGCTTTTTAAGGAAAGCTCCCCCTTTCTTTTCTTTCCCTCATTGGTTGAAGAAACCAGATCTTTAGTCCCACAGAATTTCTCACATTCTAGATTTTGCTGATTATATACCCGAGGTGCCATTTAACACAGTCGTCTCTCGCTGATAATTGGTTTGTATTCAGCTTGCCCTTCACCACACATGCCTGTTTCACATAGACCACATCTCTAGCTTGTATTTGTATGGCCAGACTTTTTTAACCTGCTGGATATATATTTACATGGTTAAACCATCGATTCATAGTATTGAATTGAATTGAACCTCGTTTCTGTCTTTCAGTGTATTGGCCATTCCTCCTAGTTCTGTGTCACCTGGAAGTCAGAAAGAACATCTTTGATGACCTTAATTTGCGGATGAAGCCCAGAGCGATACACAAGCCTGCAGCAGGCCACATCTGCCCCCTAAGGATGCCTGCTTCTGCGAATTCGTGTAGACATGTTGCACCAAGCTGCTGTCATTCAGGTTGAATTTCCCCTTTTTTTCTTCTCTATTTCTCAATAATTTCTCCTACAGAGAAAATTCTCCTAAAGTTCATGAGAACTTGTAAAATAGCCTCCTGAAGCTGCCCCTGGCCCTATCAGCGTGAGTTTGCATCACGGAATCATGGAGCGGGAAATACATGTTAGACGCTGCGCACCTCAGTACTGCACGGAGCAGGACACGGAAAGCGAGAGTACACACACGAGTACCCACGCTGAGTGCTCGCGCAAACACGCCCACAAGCGCTCACACGTCCCGGTCAGGGGTGTCAGCGACCCTTGCCCGGAACCCTGGGCTCCTGACCCCACATACAAGGGGCTTTCCAGAGTGTCCCGCCACTTCAGAGAGACGGGGCTGACTTCCAGCAATTGCCCCTTGCCTTTGCTCACAACCTGTTACATAAATCTACTCCACAATGTCACTGGGGCGTCACGTGATTTGGAGAGACTTGAAGCCCAGAGAGCACCCAGGGCTTTAAAATAAGCCAAGTCTCCGGGCCAGGCGCATTGCATTCCAGAACACCAAAGTGGCCTGCGTGTGTGACCCTGAACACACTGTGAGCAGGCTTTCTGGAATAGTCTGAGAACAATTTCTGGAGAAGTTTGGAATTGAATAGATACCTTTGAGGAATGAAAAAAATTTGATAGGAATGAAAAAAAATTTGAAATTGGAGGAATTGGAGCCATAGTGCAGAGTTGGGCATGGGTGTGGAATGTTCCAAATAGGGCTGTTTGCATTGCAAGTGGGAAAGGAACAGTACCTGGTCACCCACTGGAAAGGCTGGGCCCGATAGACCACTAGGCGGAAGGTTCTGGAAACGTTTCAGGGCTGTTTCTTTCTATCCCTTGGCTCTGCCCAGTGTGTCAGCCTCTTTCTCAGGAAGGCTGTCCCAGAGATGAGTCACGGCAGGAATCACAATTCTAGTGGGGACACAGTGCTTTTTTGCCAATAATTTCAGAATGGTCTCACAGAGGACTCTCATTGGGCCCCCCAGATAGGGTTGCCAGATTTAGCAAATAAAAATATAGAATGTCTGTTTAATTTGAATTTCAGATAAGCAATGAATCATTTCTGAGTATAAGTCTGTCCCACATAATATTTGGGACATATATAACAATTTATTTATTTGCCTGAAATCCAAATTTGAATTTGAATTACTGAAATAGGCATCCTGTGTTTTACCTGGCAAAACTATCCCCACACCAGCCCGTGGGGCAGGCAGACGAGGAGCTCAGCTGCTCTAGCCCGGGTCAGGTGTCCACACCCTGGATCCCAAGAGTAAAGTCAGCCCCACCCAACCCCAGGGACTGGCTGGATGCTGGGCAGACAAAACAACAGATGCCCACTGCAGCTTGCTCTGGGGACAGCAAGGAGACCAAGATAAAAGTGAAAATGGTAGTCAAGATAAAAGTGAAAATGGTAGTCACATAAATGAATCTTGCTTCCCTGTTACCCCCAGTAATGTTGGGACTTCTCCGATTGCTTTTTCCGGATCCCATGCGCCATGCCTACTGGTGTGCAGGCTCCTAGAGGAAAGGTCTATGTGTTTCTTGTTCACCCCAGCCATCTCCTTGCTGGTCACACAGAATCTTAATTGGAAATTGTCAACTAGCCAAAGGAAAGAAGCATTACATGTCCTTTATACTTCCTCCTTGGGCAAATTTAATTATTCCTACTAGATCAAAAGATATCTTCAAAATGTTTGTACATGAACAATGGTGATTCTTTGATACCAATAGCAAGGCTAACACGCCATTTGCAATTCTTCTACAATGCCGTATACCTCTGGCTGTCTCTCAAGTTCTTGAAAAGCTTGTAAGTTTCGTCGGATAATATCTCGGCAAGAAAGATGAGCGCTGTTCTCCTGCTCTCACCAGAGGCTGGGCATTCTGTCAAGACCACAGACAGAGAGGATAGAGTCTGGCAGAGTTCGGGGGCCCCATTTGGGGCTGGTTCGCCATCTTCCTGAGAACTCTGCCTTTCGGGAATCATAATAGTTGCTTTCCATGAGCAGCATTTCTGCGGAGAGAAAGCTGACCAATCCCTGTGGAAAGCGTAAGGGCGTGTCCCTTTCTTGCTCCTGGCGAAAGGCAGAGCTGGGTGTTCTACTGAAAGACAGAAGTGTGCCCTAAGGCAGATGTGCAGCGGGAAGGAAGGGAGGGGGCTGGAGGGGAAGCCAGCAGGCTGGGGTTCGGTCCTGGCCCTGCCTGTCGTCTCAGGCTGGGTTCCCTCCTGAGACTGACGGGGCTAAAGGCTGCTCCGCCTGCCGACAGCAGAGAGCCCGCAAGTACCAGGCGCTTTGCAAAGTGCCTCCCCGGGACTGCACTAAGGGGCCACGTCCCAGGGCAGCTGTCATGCTGTAGTCATCACGGGGTTGTGTGCTGGTTGCAGTAATTTTCTGACGAACGGAAATAAAATGTCGTACAGAAAAGACTTCTTGTTCTAATTCACCCGAAAGCTTCCTATGTGTCCTAAAGCCTTCTTTGTCCCAGGAAGGGAAGTGTTAACTTCCCTGGGCAGCGAGGGAAGCCCGAAGTAAAATAGAGTGCCTGGCAGAGCCGGGATATAAAGCCAGAGGGTCTGACTC
The DNA here is from genome assembly GCA_008086735.1 of Cheirogaleus medius. Classification (NCBI taxonomy): domain Eukaryota; kingdom Metazoa; phylum Chordata; class Mammalia; order Primates; family Cheirogaleidae; genus Cheirogaleus; species Cheirogaleus medius. Next base: position 76,352,100 of record VBSM01003176.1, on the reverse strand, counting down.
CAAAGCCCTGTGCTTTCTGCTTGTCCCCAGACCTGCTTCTCGAGGTGCTATGAGGAGGGAGCGAGATCGTGCTGTTAGCACAGCGTGTCCCCAGGGCGTGGAATATCACACGTGGGCAGGACAGTTGATCTTACCGATCCTACTTTCCCTCTTGCAGGACTAGCCAGCGTGCT
>VBSM01003176.1:76328111-76347977 GCA_008086735.1 Cheirogaleus medius | reverse complement strand
CTCTCTCTCTCTCTCTCTCTCTCTCTCTCTCACACACACACACACAGAGTCTAGTAGCCTGATTTATTCTACTACAAAGAAATTGTGTCCTGCTCTTTCATAGTTCGTATTTCCAATGTCCCTTAAAATTTCCGCAGCTGCTAATTAAGTATTATTAAGTCATTCAGCAATTTAGAAAAGGTTAAAACTTCTCACTGTTTTGTCTTTTCTTTCTTTTCCTCCAAATACCAAGCACCTAGACATCTTGCTCAGAAACACCACTGTGATGTCTTCTTGTCCTCCCGCATGACTAGGCCAGAGCGTGGTCGTGGAGTTCTCATCTCTGGGCGTGCGTGTGTATGAGATATTTCACTGTGTGTGTGCATGTAATATACACACATACAAAAAAAATCTGGTGAAAACCACTCAGCAACTCTGCAGTCTGTCTTAACTTTCTGCGTTTCTCTGAAATGGAAAATATTGAGAGTATGGCTCACACATGTATTTTAACAGTGCAAGGCAAAGGGAGCGTAGATGACTCATCTCTGACTCTGGAGACAAAGAGCAGACCAAGGCACAAGTGACTTCTCTCAGGCCTTTGAACTTCGGGCGAAGGACTTGGTGTCCCCTGGGAGAAGGGACAGTCTGCATTTGGGGCATCACTCAGGGCTCCCTGCCTTCCCCGAGTCCCAGGTCTCACCACCTCCCCCCTGCCTCTACCCACCAGGGGGACCTTGGGTTGTACCTTGGCTGGGACCATGACCTTGGCCAGGAGGGCATCTTGGCGCTGTGCAGGGTGCACCTGAGCCCCTGCTCAGGGCTACCCTGGGAGGTCCCCCCAAAGGTCACGGGAACCCGGGGTGTAGGGGAGAGCTGCAGCCAGCTTCCCCAGCTGAAGGTCACGGTAATGGTACCACTTGGTGTCCTCCTGACACCAGCACCAGAGCCTGGGAAATGACTTCGCCCACCTGCAGCTCTGGGGCAAGTGGACAGGACTGGGCTGAGCCCCGGAGGCCTCCTGGCCCCCAAATCCACACAGCACTTAAGAAACAGAAACAAGAAAGGTGCTGAAAATACAGGGGAGAAAAGCAGTACAGATATGGCTTAACGCAAACCCATTATTGGGTGCAGGAGAGGAAATAATAAATCAAGGTAACGATCTGGAGCAGGCACCTGGTGACACTTTCTGTAAAGATAAGCCAGTCGCACCTTAAAGAGCACATTAAACAGCTCTGCCAACCTGGGCAAACTAGCTGGGCTAAATAAACTGACAATGACTAGATAGCCCAGAAGATAAACACCATTCTGAGAAGAGTCGCTTAAAGTCTGACATTTTTAAAAGAGGGTGTTTACTTTAGGGAGAAGACGATGTAGTGGAAGGGTCAAGTACCAGACAGGAAAGAAGGCCTCTCCCAGCTCCAGCTTCCACTGCCGAGTTCTGATCCGAACCTCGGCTCGTTAAGGCTGAAATCCAACTGTATGTATCATTGTGACAGAAAATTACCGCTTCCTTTTTAAATGTCTAGCTTTTAAAGGGTTAATCCACTCTTGGAGTATTTTATTTTAAACAAAGTAAGGTCCAGGCTTTTTTTTTTTAAGTTGAGATAACTTTCCAAACATATAATGGACATCTAGAAAGATTGCACATGACTTTAAAATGATGTGCTTTAAAGCAATCCCCTGGGAACGTGCCATGCCCATACATCCAAGGCACTTTCTTATTTGTTATTTTTCATTGCCAAAGATAGAATATTAAACTCAAGTTCAGCCTCAAGTTCATCAGCACGTTTATTAACTGTGGTTTCCTCTTTCAGTGGTGAGGAGCCGCGCAGGGCCCTCCCCTAAGCAGGTGGGGCGTGCTCCCCACTGGCTCACCGCTCACCCCGTCTTTCCACTGGGGAGCCTCGTCCTCTGTGCCGTAGCCCCACGGTCCCATTTCACGGAGTGCTCTTGACATGAAATGACTCCTTGTCGCCACAGTGCAGCTAGAACGGTCTCCATGCCAACTCCTGCGCCACAGGCCCTGGGAGGGCTCCCTACCCAAACAGTCGGGTGATCGGCTGGTTCCCTTCGCCTCTCCAGCATCTCTCCTGCAGGAGGCTGGGTGGGACTGCAGGTGGGGGTCAGGGAAGGGAGCCTCCACCTTCTCAGCATCCGTCTGTCCCCACATCTCAGTCCCCACTTCCTTTGCGTCTCCAGGATATGCACATTAGACCTGCCTGAGTCTGGGCCAGAGAGAAAGTTCCCCTTTCCCTCTACTTCTCAGCTATGTAGAACCAGGGAGAGATTTCCCGGGTGTGACAAAGATTCTTTGCTTGGGCAAAGCTTAGTCAGGTTGGGAACCTCCTCCTAGGCCCATGAGTGTGCTTCCTTGTAAAATCCAGTTTTAGCAAATAACACTGTCAAGGCAATTTAGCAAGAATCCCCCACACCTGACGCCTGATCACCCTTGCTATCCGATCAAAGTTCTTCCCTTAGTACCTGGAGCTCTGCTCTCCTAGGCCTGCCTTCGGCTGGAATCCTGCTGGGTTGGTTCGGCCAGACTCAGTGTCTCCTTTCAGCAGTTTTCCATGCATCACCCCCTGCTCGTTGGCTATAAATCCCCACTTACTCCTGGTGTATACGGAATGGAATCCAGTTCTACACTGGGGTCTCTTTTTCCCTATTGCAATAGTTGTGGATAAAATTTGTCTTCACCACTTTAACATCTGTTTTCTTTGACAGGTGTTATAGACACGTCTTGCTGCTCCGTGTCCAAGCTCTCCCAGCCTTCTTGGCCTTTGCTCCCCTCCCCCCCAGGTTTGGAGGGTTGGCCTGGCTGGTGGATGAAGCACCCGTAGCCGTAGCACTCTGCCTGGACTCCTGCCCGGGGCCTGGGGCCGTCCACCCTGCAGGTTGCTTCCAATCTCCCTCTGAGAGCAGAACACTGTCCCCTTATTGGCACCTCGTAGATTGTCCCAGGATGGCTGCTGTCTGCCTGACATCTAAGTCTTGACCTCAGCTTGGTCACTGTTCTTGTCCCTTTGAGAGGACTCCTTTTCTTCTTCCTGGAATTCTTAGTCTGCTTGTCAGAACTGCCTAGGAAATGTGATCTTTCCCCGCCCAGCTGGGTCTCTGCTACCTTCCTTGGGAACTGTCTTGTCCTGGTGGTTGGCCAGGTCTCTCTCCCTCCCTGGTGTCCCCGGGAGCGGGAGTAACAGAGCTGGAGCAACTGTCATCCCTGACACCACGCGTCAGAGCACATCCATGCAGCCCGAGACAGAGCAGTAAAGGCCAACCACCTGGCCATCTGAAAGGTCAGGCTCCTGGCGCTATGAGCCTCCTTCCAAATGTCTGCAACAGCAAGGTCCTGAGATGTTCCTGGAACAGAAAACAAGGGGCTGAGGATGTGGCCACCTGGCTAAGCAGGGGCCACTTGCCACACTGGTCCAAACACGCTTCCATCTCGTGGCGTTAGCATTCAAATTTGGTGCTCGGGATGTCCTGATGCCATGAGCCCTTTCACACCCGCTCTTCATCAGAACTTGTTCTCCTTTCTCTCTGTTGTGAGAGAGATAACACAGCAGTGTTCTGAACAATAGCAGGACAGTCACCGTAGTCCATGGCAACAAAGCTGCATTGGAATGCGCCATTCAGAAAGCGAGTGAGTTTGAATGGTGTGGGTGTGGGCGGGAGCTCAGTGCACCTGGGGGTGTTGGGTGAGAGGGAGGCCCCTGGAGTCTTCACTTGGTCCCTCTCCCAGTGGATCTGAACATCTGGTTAGAAGCTTGGCCTGCATTCAGGGAGAAAGAACCTGGAATTGATGTCACAAACATGTTTATGGTCATGAAAGAAGAAGAAAGAGGGACTAGCAGTATTTACCAAGTTAAGTTCTGCACATGCATCCTCTTGTGTAATCGTTTGACCCTCCCTGCGACCCTGTGAGGTAGATATGCTTAGCCCAAGATGCGAAACCCAAGGCCCAGGAGAAGTTAAGCAACGGGTCCAAGGGTTTGTGTCCTGGCTCCACATTTCCAGCTGTGGGACCCAGGGCAGCCCAGTGGGCGGTATGGCAGGGATTGGAACCAAGTCCATCCAACTTCAATGTCCATGACGTCCCACTGCGTCCTGACACGACACGAGCCAAGATGTTTTTATGAGCATCATTTGTCCTTATCTCTCCCAAAAGCACCAAAGTTCCAAGCAGTGTAGGAGTTTCCAGAGGAGCCTGGCTTCAAGTCCAGTTCTCACTAAGGGTCCAAAGATATCTGGGTTTAGCATGTGATTCACTGACACTGTAACCTACATGTAGCAGGGGTGGAGCTGGGAGAGCATCCAACAGTAAAACATTTGTAAAAATCGAATTTTATTTTAAACACGAGCTTCTAACTCCAGGTGTGGTCAAGGAGAGGTCGAAAGATAAGGAAGTGGACAAGCCATCGAGTGCTGTGAGGACCGGGGAGTGTGTGCCGGAGCCAGGTGCGGCTGTGGCTGACCACTGCGCAGCCCTGAGCCGACGGCTTCCAGAGCGTGTCCGTGAAAATGGGGCAATGAGAGTCGCACAGGGGAGAAAATACTACCCTTATTGTGCCTGGGCATCTTGGTTTGCTGCAAAAACAGAAACCTGATGTTTTCATTCTTCCTTGAGGATTCAACTTTGCCTGTTTTCAGGCAGAGGGACTATGAGTTGACTTTCACATCCATTGCTTGATGGGACGGGTGAGTCTGGGTGGACAGAGAAGCCACAGCACGAGTCGGCCGCAGCACCAGGGTGGCTAACCAGTAGCAAGGAGCCAGGATGGAACCATCACTCGGATTCCCAGATGGTGCCAGGGCCAGTGAGCAACAGGGAGCTAATGCGAAGCCGCGCCAGAGCTGTAGTCATGGGGGACCGGGGAAGTGCTCACTGCGTGTTTGCAAACGCCTCAGGTTCATGCCATACTGAGCTTCAGCTCCTAGTCCCAGGGTGTGGGACTTAAGGGCAGTGCGGAGTAGTGAAGAGCACATGGACTTTAGAAATCCACAGGCTTGGGTTCGAATCGTGGCTGGGTCACCAGCCAGCTGTGTGACTGAGCCTCAGTTTCCCCAGTTGTAAAGAGGGCGTCACGATGGTCGTATTAGTCAGGGCCTTCGCTGGAAGAGGATGGCATAACCCCAGAGGGGAACTGAAGAGGGTTCAGTCCGACTCTTTGCTGAGAGCGGGTAGAAGCGGTGGTGCACCCAGTTCAGGAACCAGCAACGGCGAGAAGCAGCAGAGAAGTGTCTTGCTGGAACCTGGTGAGAAGTGTGGAAGTGGGAGAGGAGCTGCCCAACAGGAGCTGGGCTGGAGGTCGAGCAGCACATTCATGGCCCCGCTGCAGCCCGCAAGGCAGGCAGGGGACGCACGCCCAATTGTCTGCCCTCCTGTGGCCTCCCACTGGCTCCACGGGCCAAGCCCGGTCAGCAGCCGGAGGGCTGAGCCCAGCAGTTCACTAGGATCAGCCTCCAGGGTACAAAGCAGTTCAGAGAAGGACACAGAATGGATCTGCAGGATCACATGGGGACTCTGCGGGACTCTCAACAAATGATTTACGGACTGCCAAGTGTGTTCTGTGGGAGACCAGAATGTGCCACCCCAAAATACGGAGGCTCGTTGAGCTGAAGGCAATTTAAGAAACAGATACAGGAAAGATCTCTGCCCTCCCTGCATTTGCCTAAAAGCAGGACACAGATTTATAAAGGCAAGAAGTCTCCTGCCCTGCCTTCTACCAGGGAGAGCAAAGGTTAACCACTGAAGACCACTTTAGACTCTTACTGGCCTGGAGACGGTGCCAGAGCAATCTGCTTTAGCAAGTTTTACTAACTAACCTTTATCCGCCAGTTATTTGCCTTCCCCCAAATTGCCACCTCTAGAGACTCAAAGTTCTTTTCCTTTGTCTTGTCACTTCTCTAAAATGCACTGTTCTTTGTTGAAGACACTATATAAACCAGAATTCAAAGCCACCTGTTTGAGAACTACTCATTCCCTGGGTGTCTCCCATGTATATGTGAAATATACATGTTAATAAGCTTCCATTTGTTTTTTTCTCTTGTTAATCTGTCTGTTGTTACAGGAGTCTGTTCCGAGCGAACCCCTATGGGGTTACCCTTGTCCTACCGTCCCAAAGTCTGCTAGGTTGAGTACTCACAGATGTGGCTTACAGTGTAGCTGGGGAGTCAGTTATTTAAAAAAAAGAGAGGGAATAATTATATAATTGCAAACTATAATAGATAATATAAAGGAAAAGTATAAGTTGTGATGAGAGTTGCACAATAGATTCAGACCAAGAGTCAGGAAAAGGTGCATAAAGAAGTTGTGTTTGAGATGAAATTGGAGGGCCATGTGGGGGTCATTTTAGGTGAGGGGAAGGAGGAGGATGTGCCAAGCAAAGGCCCTAATAGTGGCAGGAATGTCCCAGGACGAAAGAAGGCTGTCGAGGGCAGAGTAGAGAGAACACGGAGTTGCAAGAGGAGGCTGAAGGGGTGGGTGGGGATAAGGCCAGGGCCACACCTGGCTGTGCAGGCCACTAAGGACGATGGCCTAAACTGTGAGCCTCCAAAAGCCATTAGGTGGGAGAGCGAGTGACATGTGTTTTTAAAGAATCAAGCTGGCAACAGAGTGAAGAAATAATTGGAGGAATCAAGAGTGGATGTTGGGAGACCAGTCAAGAGACTACCGCAGTGGTCTAAGTGTGACACGGCAGTAGGTTGTTCCGTTGGTACTGTGCTGTGCTCCGGGCGCTAGTCCCAGCCTGCCGGTGGAGCAATGCACAGGACAGACGAGGTTTCTATTCTCACGAAGCTTATGTTCTAGCAGGGAAAGATATGACAATGGTTAGGGAGTGTAAGCAGCTGGAATGCAGATGTATGCGGGCAGTCAAGCCAGCGGAACTCGCACATGGGGTTTAGGGAAGGAAAGCATCGAGGATGGAACCCAGGCTTCCGACCTTCGCTGCTGGGAGAATGCCGGTACCGTTCACTGACCTTGGGATTGCGATGCAGAACCAGACTTGGGGGAAAGATCATGAGCTCTGCCTCAGAGATGCTGAAGCTGAAGTGGCTTTAACACATTCTCGCCTTGCAGAGTAGCTGTGGCCCTAAATGACAGAATGTCTCCAAGCGCACTGCACAGAATGAAATCGCCCTTACACATCGATAAAGGGGTGCAACATGGGAACGGGGGTAAGAGCCCAAAACTCTGTGAAGGCACAGGCCTATCTGAAGATAACAATAATAATAATCAGCCACTTTCCCCTCATTTGCTTGATAATAATTGGTCACTGTCCCCCTGTTTACTTCTCTATAATTGTTACCCTGGAGTCACATAGCTGGTGGTCATAAAGATTCTTAGCTTTCTCCATAGATAGCATCACCTTTTCAAAACCCGGGGGTTGTTTCTGAGATACCTTCCAGGTCTCGTGTTCCAGAGGAATGGCTCACCCACCCATACCGAGGCCCTGACTCAGCTGGCCTTATAACCCCCACCCAAGAACCTGGCTGGCAAAGAAGACAATTTCCACACCCCTGTGGCTCCACCCCGAACCCAAGCAATTAGCAGACCCAATTGCCTAGCCTTTTGCCCACCAAGCTGTCCTTACAAACCCTTTCTCCCAAATTTTTGGGGAGGCAGAGCTGAGAACTTCCTCCCATTTCCCCAGTGAGCGCTCTGCGGAATTAAACCCTCTCTCTGCTGTTACTCCTGCTGCCTCCGTGTGTTGGCTTCCTCTCAGGCAGCAGGCGATGAACCTGGCTGGCTGGGAACAAGACTCTGGTGTTAAGTGCTCAATGAATGTCAGCAACTCATACGCTATCTGTAAAAAGCTCCGAATAAAAATGTATCTCTTAAAGGATTAGTAAATAGAGTTACTGGAAATCTTTGTATCACTGGTTTTTGTTCCCATTGAGTGGACTGAGGAAGCATCCTGCAGAACAGCCTCTGAGATGCAGGAGAAGCAGGCAAGCCCTGAGCAGGGAGTCAATCCCATCCTGGCCCTGGCAATTGGCAGCTGGGTCATTCTGAGATGGACCTAAATTAAATAGAAACTTTATAACCCCCAAATGTCTTGGGATACCCCAGAACTATTCCAGTAGACGAAATTCCTGGGTGTGGCTGTCTTTGAGTTATCCCTGACTGGCAGTTTGAGGAAGAACAAAGAGGCTGTTCAGGGCCGTGTAGCTCAGGGGCCTGCACCACGGGGATCCTTAGCAATTTCCTGGATCTGTTCCAAAATCAGGGACCTCCCAGGGGAGTTTGGAGCCTCAAAAAAGCACCCAGGGTAACCCAGTGCCCAGCCAACTGCTCTAAAACAAATTCTGCTTAAAATAAAAGCCCAAAGAGAATTGTGCAGAGGAAGAAGGGAGGGGCCCCAGGACTGGCAATGCACAGTGTACGGGGTGTTCTGGAAGCTGGGAGGGGTGGGCTTGCAATTCCCCCTTGTGTTGGGTCGGGACGTGGATGGCTTTATTTTTCTTTGCACCATTTATAGAGTTGGCTTCTGCCCACAGGCTGCCAATCCAAGGCTGGTTAAAAGAGGAGGACCCATGATGTGTGAAGCTTGGCCAATCATGTTGTGGAGACCACCTGGCAGAGGTTTATTTGTTTATTTAGTATTTATTACCATGTGTAGAAAACGTGCTAGATAATGGGGCTACCACGAAATGAATCCTCAGGTGACTCCTTTTCAGGAATAGGAGAAAAGGGTGCAGAGGGAGAGGGAACGTGGCTGTCAAAAAGCTAATCTTTCACCAGCCTCTTGCTTGGTCTATGACTCAAGCCTCAAACAGGAAAGAGGAGAACACTCTAGAGGCAATGATGACCCACAGCAATATTAGTATTGACGTCAGTTTTGATTTCAAAAACGCACAGAGTCAAGGATGTTGTTTCTGGAATTTTCTATTGGAGCCATCAGAGACGATAACATCTAGGGCAGGTGGATGCTCTGAAAGCCACGGTTGGGATTCAGTCCTGAAAATGCAGTCTGACTTTTTAGCACAGACAGGCTGACAACATGGATAGAGCGGCTGTGGCTAGAATTATTTTTCCCCCCATTCTTTCACAGTGATTTTTAAAATTCGACTTCAGAATTGGACAGAGAAAGCATCTCACTCAATGCTGGCAGTTTGAAAAAGATGCCAGATCGCTCCATGGGGAGATATGTGATCAGTCCACTACTAACGTTGTGCTTAGAAACAAACAAAGTAAGTACTTTGTTGCTAAGGGGATTAATTAGTTAATATTTATAAAGGGCTTCAAAGATGAAAAATGCTCTATAAATGTAAAATATTATTAATATCACCAGTAGTTCCGTTGCTTTTATATTATGTAAGAAGACTTGCTCTTTATCCTAGTTATGGATTCTTATAGGGAAAATGAAAGGAGAAAAAGAACAGCAAGAGTTCACAGAAGAATGCGACCCACTGGCTTTTGTTTATTTTAAAGGAATTTCTGTAACTGAAGAAGGCATTCTTGACATCTCATCCAAAAGAGAAGAATATATGGTTTACATCTCTTTATTTTATACATCGCGTGGTGTTTCCCTGCCTCCTCCCTCAGCCCTGCTTTCTCTGGCTCAGGCAACAGATAGAGGGTTTTTGAAAGCTGAGTCTTGCAGAAGGTGAGGTGGCCTTGGTCTGCTGCTCGCTGTCAGACTGCCCACAGGTGACATGGAAATCATCCACACCGGAGGGGATTTTGCCCTCCTCAGACAAAAGTCTGCTTGGTGTGCAAATGAGGTCTGGGGTGGGGGGAGGCATTAGTGGGGTGGCTTCCATCATTGTCATACATAATCATTTCGGGGTTTAGTGACAGCATAGCCAGGTGTGACCCAGATGATTCCCGAGGGTACTGGAACATGCATCCGTTTTTATTGACATGGTACCTAAGGCAGGTCAACTGGAAGGGGGTAGTCTTCATGGGGGGCCTCTAGATACACCAAATATTAGTTTAAATACTAAAGCATCAAGTCAGTGGGCCTGGGGACCTAAGGTGACATGCATGGAGAAAAGGCAGGGCCCTGGAAGATTCTCAGGAAGGTATTAATATATCTAATATAGGTCACACTTCTGTAGTAGGTTCCACCACCTTTAATTCTTGAGGATGACCCTGGAGTAGAGGACAAAAAACAGACCAGCCAGACCATAGGTAATTGCTACCATTGGCATATCCTTCCCTGGGCACTTCGTTATAAAACAAGTATATGTGCCCCTTGGGTGTTAATCGCCAGCCTATATTCTTTGGGAGGCTTAGATAGGGAGTGAGGGTAAAGACAGGGACCTAAATTAGATCAGGAAGTGAGCCAGGGTGGGTGGAATGGTGGGAAGCAGGGACAGTACACGGTATGGGTTTGAGGCTAGCGTGGAACTAGCCTCTCTCCAGTTTCCAAATGAGATGTCAGCTAATAATAGACCTGTGCACAAAATTCACTGACCAGCTGTCTTAGTCCAGTTAGTGTTGCTATAAAAGGATACCACAGCCTGGGTAATTTATAAAGAAAAAAACTTCATTTCTCACAGTTGTGGAGACTGGGAAGTCCAATATCAAGGTGCTGGCATCTTGTGAGGGCCTTCTTGCTGAGTCATCGCATGGAGGAAGACAAGAGTATGAGAGAGGGAAAGAGAGAGAGGGATGGGGTGGGAAGAGGCCAAACTCAATCTTTCCCCAGGAGCCGGCCCCCGCAGTAGCGGCATTCATTCATTCATGAGGACAGAGCCTCAAGAAATCCTAGGACCAAGAGTCAGCAGCCATTTTCTGGTGTTTGGTGACTTCTGCTGCACTTCTCAGGAATCTTCTAGGTTTTACACAGGTACAGTGAAATGTGCTGTTTGGGAAATGCAGTGGGGCCTCAGGTATGTTCACAAATAAAAACATTTTTCAAAATACCAGAGTCGTTTCAACAGTCTGACCTCCACTGAACAGTGACATGACTGGTGATTTTTATGCAGATGGTAGAACTTTCCACCTGTCTTTTGAAGATGGTTGAAATGAGAACTGAGGGTATGTTCTGGGCTTGGCATTGAAGCTGCTCTAGGGAGTGTTTCTTCCCCATTATTCTCCAAGACTCTCATACGTCCCTGACAGTCAGAAAGACCTCCACCCTGATAACCTGCAATTCCTTTTGTCTGAGAATATTTATCCATCCCATGCCAGCTGACATGTAGCACCTGTGTAAGCCTAACACCTCCCAGGTACCAAGGTGCTGAACTGAGTGTCAGTCGGAGGAAATGAGAGGGATGTCCAGAGGCAAACATCTTCCAGAAAAGGGTAGAGGTGGTTCACCTCCCTGTTAGTGAACTCCCCAAACCCTCTGCCATAGTAAGATGGTCCTTAGGGTGGGGAGGCTGAAACCAGGAGGAAATTGTTAAGGGATGTGCTTTCCTCTTACGTCAGCCTTATTTAGAATGGAAGCCCATTTTATAACTGAACTAGAATCATCCATGCCCTATGCTATGGTTTGCATGTTTTTCCCCCTCCAAAACTCATGGTGAAACTTAATCCCCAATGCAATGGTGTTGGAGGTGGGGCCTTCTGGGAGGTGTTTAGGTCAGGAGGGCCCTGCCCTTGTGAATGGATTTATGCTGCTATAAAAAGGGCTTGCAGGAATAGATTCACTCTCTTCTGCTCTTCTGCTATGCGAGGACACAGCATTTGTCCCCTCTGGATGACGCAGTGCTCAAGGCACCATCTTGGCAGCAGACACCAAACCCTCACTAGACACAAAACCTACCAGCACCTTGATCTTGGAATTCCCAATGTCTAGAACTGTTTTGAAAAAATAAATTATCTTGTCTGCAGTATTCTGTTATAGCAGCACAAAACAGACAAAGACACCCTAGTTCCTAATACCCACGGTGTTCAATTGGACATTATAATATCAGTATAATCACCAAGGATCCCCAAAAGGCAAACAGGACTTTGTTTTCTTTTACAATAACTCAGGACTCCAATCTATCAATCTTCTATCATCTCTCCATCTCTCCCTCATGTTCTCATGTCTTCATTTGTAAAGGCTGATAAAGAAAATTGCCATGGGCCAGTGCAATGGTTCTCACCTGTAATCTTAGCACTCTGGAAAGCCTAGGCGAGAGGATCATTTGAGCTCAGGAGTTCGAGACCAGCCTGAGCAAGAGTGAGACTTCATCTCTACTAAAAATAGAAAAATTATCTGGGCGTTGTGTGTGCCTGTAGTGCCAGCTACTCAGGAGGCTGGGGCAGAAGGATTGCTTGAGCCCAGGAGTTTGAGGTTGCTGTGAATTAGGCTGCCGCTGTGGCACTCTAGCCCTGGCAACAGAGTGAGACTCTGTCTCAAAAAAAACAAAACAAAACAAAAAACCAAAAAAAGAAAATTGCCAACATTGACCATAGAACAGTGGAAATATAGCTTGTGTTGTGTGTGTGCATGCATAATATGTGTTCATATATGTGCATGTGTGTCTGTGTTTGTATGTGTGTGCATCTCTGTGCACATGTGTGTGCATGGATACATGGAGTATGTCTCCGTGTCTTGTGCACGCATGTGTTCACCTCTGTGCATGTGTCTATGTGACTGTGTGCAGCGGGCAGCAGCAGGTAGCACAGAACACTGCCTGCCCTGAGCACCGCCTGCCAGCGAAGCGAGGAATGGGCTGCATTACCACTGTTAACTGCTGCCGGCCTCCGCCCTCAGTGCTTTTTGTTTTTGCTGTCTTTGTTGTTATTGTGCCCTATTTTTCCATATAGGCTTGCTCTCCCAAGTGAGATTATGAATTGCTCAAGGACAAAGACCATGTCACATTTGTGTGTGACTATGAGGCAGTTCCGAGGCAGCGCCTCCTGGTCGATCTTTGTTCAGACTCCCCCCGCCTCTTCCTTTGGGCCCCCAGAGTAAGTCTTTTCACATCGGCAGGCTGCCAGGAGGGGCCCGGCCCTCAGTGCCAGCTGCCCGTGTGAGAGGGCGTTTCTGGTAATGATGCCCGGTGGATGTCACTCCCCGAGCCCCCGACTTCTGTGCTCTGTGGTTCATGTTCACCAGCTCATTGGACAGGGCTGAGACTACAACGTGAGCACAATAGGTCTTCCCACTTCCACCCCAGATCCACTCTGCACCTTCCCCTGCCTGCCCCGTGCCCGGGAAGCTAGCTCTAAGCCTGCAGCCCTCTCACTCTTGCCCCCTACTGATTGGGCTGGCCATGGGGAGACTGAAGGTGGGAGGAAACAGGTGTCAAGATATGTGCCCCATCCCCCCTTCCCTCCCTGTCATACCTGATCCTGGCAAAGGCTGAAATCCTTTCTGGCTACCGCTCCTACTGGGTGGGGGGCTCTTCCTGACATCATCTTCAGGGCTCCGAGGATACTGGCTCTGATAACACTCTTCCCCGCCCCCCACCACCCCAGCCCCTTAGACCTGGAGTAATAACGCCTTCTCCTGTTACCACCCCTGGGGGCCTGGCTATCCCTCAGCAAGTATCCACTCAATAAACTTTCCTCAGATGAAGGCTTTGGACACACCCTCTCCACCCCCGCCCCCGCACCCTGACAGATAAAAGCCACAGATGGGAGCTCCTCAAGGGCAGGGTCCTGCCTGATTCATTGCTCAGCATAAGTAGGTAATCAACAGACAGTTTGTTAAAGAAACACTGGATGGATGAAGAATGAATACTCGCATGAATAGATGGTCTGTAACTACAATGGTGAGTGAGTCAGTGAAGTCTTAGAGCAAATAAAACAGAAACCCAGCCCCCACCTCCCTCCACCCCCATTTCCAGAGGTGATGAGAAGGGCCTTCAGTAGGGAGGAGGGTGACCCGTCACTGAGGCGGCTACGGCATGTCACGCAACAGGGAAAACCTCTGCTGCTGGAGCTCCGTGTCCAAACCTCAGCAACGGCAGCACAGTTGTTGGAAACATCCTCAAGTTTCCTGGTGCACATGGTGTCTCTCTGAACAGAAGCCAGACTATGTCTCTCCTGAATGTGGCTCATGAAATGAGAGGCAATGGGCAAGGGTATAGTTTCCCTTTTACAGCTAGAAGGAAAAAGAAAGAAGAGGGAGAGCAGCCCAGCAGCCCTGTGGGCAGAGAAGGAGAGGATGCCTACCCAAAGAGAGGGCAGGTTTTAAGGAAGAACTAAATGCATTCACGACAGGTAACTTTGCATGAGCATCCTCCATACCCCCGTCTTAGAGCCGTAACACTTCCAAGCAAGGATGCCCTTGGGATAATTCTTTTTGCATTCCTGCCTAGAAAAGAATTGCACGTGTCAAGGCAATTATTAAACGTATTCTGTCATCAAAGGCTTCAATGGCAGGTGGAGGGAAAGGGCAGAACTTGGGGACTGTCCCAGGCAGAGGGTGCCAGACTGTTACTGTCCTGTAGAGGAAGTGGACTTCTGGGGTAGATCTGGTCTGTGTGGCTGTCAATCTTCGGGGGCCTCAATGCCTGGGCCCCACAGGCTTTCATGAAGCCATGCTGTCCTCCACCCCCATCGCGTGATGCTCTACCCACTTCTCCGGATGCCTGTGTCCGCACAGGAGGAGGGTGGTGGGTCACGTGGTAAGACAGCCCCACGAATAACAAAGACAATGAATGTTGATTACACTAGACTAGATTCTGTCGGGATGATCTGTTTTGTCTTGATGCTTTAAAAGCCCTTTCCTGGTCGCAGGCTTTCATTGGCTTCCGCAGTGTCTCGGGGGCACATGATTTCACAATCGCGGTGCCAGGTGGCCACTCACTCACCCTTCAGGGAATCCCCTTCTTGCAGCCTCCATGGGTCTTATGATGTTATTTCCCCAAGAAGAGTCTTATCTGCATTGAGCTGGACAGTTGGGAACCAATCCTATTATAGATCTATTCAAAGAAGATGATTTCATTACCTCCCTACATAACACACATCCTATTAAAGATCTTTCTTTGTTATAGTCTATGTAGCTCTTAATCTATATTAACGAATTAATTGATTTGCCAGGCAATATTCTCAATGGTCTGCATGTTTTAACTCATTTAATCCTCAACTACTGTGATCTGGGTTCATACTGCTGTCATCTATATTATCAGACTAAGATGAAGACTCTCCAGGACTCAGAGAAGTTAAGTAACTTGTCCCAGGGTACACTGCTCGGAAGTCATAGAGATGATGTTCATACTCAGGCATTCTCGCTCCGTAGCCAGTGAACAACCTCACGTTACTTTCCTCTCAGTTTTTGAAAACAAATCTTTTCCTTGGGATGGTTTGACTGGAGATAGAGAACGCCTGGACACCAGTCACCGAACAGTGACTTCCTATACTGCTTTTGCTCCGTGTAATGTTTTACACTAAACAAAGTATGAGTGAGCAAGTGTTAACACGTGGCTGAAGGACAGACACACCCATACCAGCCACGGAGGAAAAGCTGGCGCTGCTTTGTCCACAGGAGGGGTGCTCAGTCCTCAAAGTGGCTTCTTGGGGGCTGTGCAAGGGCACTTTTGACTGGATTCCCTGCGACCTTTGCCCTTGGGTTTCCACCTTGGAGCCCAGCACCGATGAAAAGACTGAAGTTCACACAGGTTCACCACCTTTTATAGGTGAAGCTTGGTGGTACTGGCATCGGCATGACAAACACTGGTGAAAATAATTCTCAAGGGGCACCAGGTGACACACCCCAAGCATCTTAGACAGTTGATGAATAATTGCTGAATGAATGAATGGATGGATGGATGGATGGAAAAAAAAGATTGCATCACCAAACTGGGGGTGGTGGCTAGGAATTATCACCTCCTAGGGAATGGATTAGACAGTCACCTGCTCTTCTTGGCTGTGCAGTGGCTTGTGACAATTGGGGAACCTAGGCTTAGGGATTACAGTTAATATTAAGACCCAAAGTTTGCGTTCAGAGCCTCTTTATGTACAAGGACTTCTACTCTAAAATCATATTATGGTCAAAATTATGGTGAAGCTCTGAGGGTTCAAAAAGTTAGTCTTTACGATGTTTGAGGAAACTCAGGAAATTTCACCCCAAAATATGACTCCTTGGTATAAAGAATATTTTGAGTTTAAAGCCCTTTGAGAGAAGAAGGCATTGGCAGGGGCTTTCCCGCTATCTGCATAAACCAGACTGATCAACCAAAGGATGAAAAAGAACAATGGATTTCCCTTCCTCTGCCTGTTATCTCAATATATTGCAGAAGGAAACCAGATCTGGCCCAAATAATGTAAAACATAATACCTGTCTCTCAGGTTAATTTATAAGCCAATCTATTTCCCCTCATCCATTCATTCTTCCAAGTATCTATTTGTCCTCCCTAGCAACCTTTTATTGCCCCTAAACAGAATTGCCTACACTCCTCATTTTCCCCCTCCCCTCTAAAATGCGTGTATAAAAATATCTGGATCCCACTGGGATACTGGGTGATCACTCTGTGATTCTCCCCACGCGCGTGGTAAATAGACCCTTCTCATATTTATCTGCCTTAATTGTGAGTTGATCTTTCAGCAAACTTTCAGGAGAAAGGGCAAGTTTCCCCTCACCCTTACACGTTCATATGTTTACCCTTATTTGAAGATATACACAGTGTCTTTGGAACATGGGCTTGTGACCACAGCGTTTAGTGTTGAAGCTAAATAGCTCCGTGAAAAGGCCCAGGAGAACAAATGCCCTGTTTTCTGAATTTAGATCTAGCTCTCTCCTGCTGCCCCATAGAGAGGAACTCCACTGTGTGTATTCTCCTACTCTCTCCCATCCCAATGACAATGCCCCGATTTTCACAAACAATTAAAACTATAGGGTTGAATTCACAACAGCCAAGAGGTGGAAGCAACCTGAGTGTCCTTGATAGACAAATGGAGAAACAAAACATGGTATACACAATAATGGACTGTTATTCAGCCTTAAAAGGGAAGGCAATTCTGAGACATGGTATAACATGGATGAATCTTGAAGGCAGCATTATGCTAAGTGAAATAAGCCAGTCACAAGAGGAAAAATACTGCATGATTCCACTTGTACAATGTCTTGGTCCATTTTGTGCTGTTATAACAGAATACCACAGACTGGGTAACGTATGTAAAAAAAAAAAAAAAGAAAAAAAGACGTGTATTTGGCTCACAGTTCTGGGGGCCGGGAAGTCTAAGAGCATGACACCAGCATCTGCTCAGCATCTGGGGAGGGCCTTCCGGCTGCGTTATCCCACAGGGAAAGGTGGAAGGCGTCCCATGGCAAGGAAGCATGCTCCGAGGCTGAGAGACAAGAGGGGACCAAACTTACTCTATGTCCAGAGTGTAGTTCTGCAGTGACAGCATTAATCCATCCTCGAGGGCAGAGCCCTCATGGCCTAATCGCCTCTTAAAGACCCCACCTCTCAACACTGTGACAACGGCTATTACCTTTCAACGTGAGTTTTGCAGCAGACATTCCAATCATAGCATGTGAGGGACCCAGAATAAGCAAATCCATAGAGACAGACAGTGGAGTGGCGGTTGCCAGGAGCTGGGGGAAGAGGAGAACGGGGAGTTACTGCTTAATGGGAACAGAGTTTCAATTTGGGAAGATAAAAGGAGTTCTGGAGATTGATTGTATAATGATGTGAATGTACTTAACAATCCTAAACTGTACACATAAAAATAGTTATGATGGCAAATTTAATGTTATATATATATATATTTACCACAATTAAAATAAATAAAATTTTTGAAGTATAAAATAGAGAGAGAGTTGAAGTTCACTGTAATTTTCTTCTCCCACCACCAAGAGCCCACGTCCTGCTCAGGGGACCACTGCCCACACAGACACCAGTGGGCTTCCTTGCCTCAAAGAGGGGCTTGAAGACATTTTGCCCATGCTGAGGGTGGGCCCTGTTGTTGGAACCTGCAGTGGCCTGAGGCTCTCCCAGGCGTCCTTGTACTGGCATAACACAGGGAAGCTATCATACAAGGAGTAGAAGTTTTCAAGACCACAGGGCTATGGTTTTCAAAGCCCTTAGAACAGTGCCTGGCATATAATAATAAGTATTTGGTTAAAGGAAAGAAGAATCTGAATTGGGGGAAATGACAGACTTCTCTTGTGTCTTCTAAGGGTTAAAAAAATTGATTTGTATTTTTAAAAAATTCATCTTTAATTACTTAGAAATCCAAATATTTCGACCCTACACATCCTGGTCATAGAAACATGAGGCTGCGTATGGCACTCAGGTGTTGTTTAATTTGGTTAGCCCACATCCTTTCAACCTTTTAAAACTGAGAAATGGTATTATCTACACATGTCAAGTTAAGAATGTGCAGTAAAATGTACTTACAGGAGAAGTACCAGTGACAGGGACATAAAACAGAATCTTCAAATCACCATATTTTAAAAAGCTATGTTCTAGGAAACAAGATGAAGATACACACACACACACACACACACGGATAACAGGTGTTTATGTAACACTGCACATCCAGGGTTATGTTCTGGGCTAGATACATACCTGACTCCGCAGATGGGCAATGTGACAGGAGGAAGAAGCCCAGCGTGGGAAGACAGAAACCGGGTTCTGGCTCCGGCTGGGTCAGATTTGACGCAAGTCCCTTTGCCTCTCTAGAATTCTGTTTTCCCTTGGATACAGAAGGTAGTGATGAGATTATCTCCCTGGAGCTTTCTCAGTCTGATACTCCATAACTCAGATTTCATGGTGGTGTTCAGTGGGTCCAGGTTGCCCAAGACAAGACAAGATCCTTGGTTATCAAAGAAAGAAGCACGTAGACTCAAAGTTCTTTACTCACTGGGGCAAGAAAGTGGAATAAATAAGCATTTTAGAAGGATTTTCAATAACAAGCTTTGAAATAAGAAAGTATTTGTGTTTAATGCTTGGTTTTCCTCCAAGTGAAGTTTATTATCTCCTGAGCACTTTAAACCACGTTTTGTTTTAAATATTTTTAAATAGCTTTCAGCTAGTTTACAATACTTTTTTTAGACCATATATAATTCCCAGGCAGTTTCAGCAAATGAAGAAAAATACAAACAAATTTTTAATGAGTTTGCTTAGATAATGCTCATAAGAGTTCTCTTTCGGTCAATGTAATGATAAACTGTCTCCGATATTTATGAATATCCTGTGCTCAAGGGTTTTCTTTTTGTTTTTCTTGAAGTATCTAGGGATGGAAATCTTATATAGGCAATAAGATTTGTAAACAATTTCTTTGCTTTGTATTGAGTTGTATTTATCAAATTGAGTTTAAAATGTACCGAAGTGAAACAAATTGTGTTAGAATGAATCCATTTAGGAGCTTTATTTTGTTTGAATTAGAGACTCATTACGAAGTCAGAACATTGCTTGCTTGATCTATTACTGATTCTAAGACCAGACTTGTACAGTCCCAGACAAGCTGAACTCCGGTTCCTTTAGAAACCGTCTCCCTCTTCTCTCCACTGTCTCTGAAGTCTGTGGCCACTGACATTGATAATTGTCCTTTGAGTTCCACTCAGTCAACATTTATTGAGTGCCAGGCTCTGTGCTTGGTGGGTTTGGGGGGTGTGTTGGATGTTTTCTTTGATATATATAGTGAGAGGTTTGTCTTACAGAACCTGGAGTTACTGAACTCCTTAAGCTATATTGATTGTCCATTATTATTAATAATAATTTATTGTTTACAGAGCATTCTCCATAAATATCACTGTCCATCAAACTCAGCTGCCCAAATCTGTGACCCTAATCTCATTATAGAGAGAGGAAAGGGAGGCTTGAGAGGCTAAGGAGCCCCACCTGGATGGACTTGTATGATTACTAATATCAACACCAAGTCCCCAGAGACACAGCCCTGTCTTTCCCCGGTATCCTCTTCCTGCCGCTCCTGGGCACAGCTACTCTCTGCCACCTGCAGACTCTTGTACTCGTTCATCTGTCTGCCCAGCACCGCCCCCCCTGCCCCCACCCTGCATTCCAGACAGCGAACAGCTACCTCTTCCC
>VBSM01003176.1:76231409-76328011 GCA_008086735.1 Cheirogaleus medius | reverse complement strand
AAAAAAAAAAAAAAAGAAATGAAATGAGCTCCAATGGCCTTGCAAATAGGACTTGATCTGTATGAAAATCAATGAGACAAAACCCACTGCTATTGGAAATGATGGAGGCATATTCATGCCTGACCAGTACCCACAGACTCCTCATAGCACCCCAGAAACTCTGCCATTTAGTCTTTCTGCTCTGCCACAGCAGCCTCAGCTGACATATGCCCAGGGCCCAGCCCCACAGCACCCGTCTCCGAGCCCCTCTTCCCCCTCTGTGCACTCAGGAGCTGGTGTCGAGTCCCTGCTTCCAGCTAGTCTTGCCTCGAGTGACGCTTTGTGATGCTTCGTCTGGGTGTGCTAGGGAACACTTTGCCTTTGGAATTTCTAAAATCTACTTTTTCGACCAATTCTTTTTCTTCGTGGTTTTCTGTTTTGGTCTTTTGTTACCTTTGTAAAATCCTACATTTAAAGGAGAAAATGTCTTTTTTTAAACACATGCTTGTCATGATGCATGTTATGTATCAGTGTGATTACATATTTCTGGGCTCAATATATACATATTCCAGAACATAACTCTAGAAAGCAGATTTTCACATCAATTCCTGTTATCATGTGTGTGTGTGTGTGTGTGTGTGTGCTCATGGGTGGATCTTTTCTCATAATACCTAAGGCCCTTATGAAGCCAGTGGATGTAAAACGGGAAACCAGGGCAAAGCCGAACCACACAGAGGTATTACACAAGCTCTGAGCCTAGAAATTATAACTCTGTTTTTCAATACTTTCTCAGATGGCCACTGCTATAATTTGGATATTTGTCCTCGAAACCTCATGTTGAAATTTGATCCTCAATGTTGGAGATGGGACCTAGTGGGAGGTGTTTGGGTCTTGGAAGTGAATCCCTCATGAATGGATGAATGCCCTCCCATGGGAGTGAGTGATTTCTCACTCTTAGTTCCTGGGAGAACTGCTGTTGAAAAGAGCCTGTCACCTCCCCCTGCCCCTTGCTTCCTCTCCCGCCATGTGATCTCTGCACACCAGCTCCCTTTCACTTTCCACCATGCGTGGAAGCTGTCTGAGGGCCTCGCCAGATGCCCAATCTTCCAGCCAGTAGAACTGTGAGCCAAATAAACCTGTTTTCTTTATAATTACCCAGCTCAGGTATTCTTTTATAGCAACAGTAAATGGACGAAGACAGCCACCTATAAAGGGAAACTCCTTGGAAAATTTCAGGGAACGCCTTGCTTCCCAGGCTACTGAAGGACAAAAATGGCCATGTGGTGTTTGGGATCTAAGTGAGGAGGAGCTCAGGGGCCTTAACACTACTTTCTCAAGTGGAACTCTCTTCCTGGCTTCGACTGACAAGGAGAGAGTTCCATGACCCTGTGAACAAAACATAAGATGCACCTAAAAAAATTTTTTTTTATTTCACACCATCATTGGGTTTGCTTTCCTAAAGTTAACTCATTCCCTCCATTCAAATCTTCATCATCATCTACTGGGTAAAGTCCAAACTCTTGAGTGTGGCTTCTAGGCTGTCTCTGTCCCGGCTGTTCTCCTGTACTCTGCTGGCACCATCTTCCACACATTTCCCGACTCTGCTAATGCCACCAGGAGGCACCTACACAAACCCACACACCTGCACCCCATGTCTGCTCCTGCTGTTTCCTCAACCTGGAGCCCCTCCACCCTTCCCCAGCCACCCAAATCCCACTTGTCATTAAACAGTCATCCCAGTTGCCCCCTCTTCTGCCCTTATCCACCCCTGAGCCATCCTAACTTATCTCTTCCTCCCAGCTCCCTGCACACTTAGCTGCAACTTCCACCATATCACCTGTTTCATTTGGCCTTAGGTTCCGAAGAACATCCCTTTGTCTCCCTTTAGCTGTCACTTCTTTAAGTGGAGGGTCAATGTCTCATTCTTCATCCTTTCCCTCCCCCACACTTCCCCGGGCTGTGCAAATGGTGCCATGAATGTTTGTTGAATGAACTCTGTTGAATTTTCAGCCAACCCTGAAGGGAAAAGGCAGTTCCCAGCAGGGTAGGTTAAGTTGCATGGGATATTTTCAGACTCATAGGACGTGAAAGGATGCTGAGAGGTTACTTCAACTATCTCTGCCTCCCGACAAGCCCAGCAAAGCCCAGTGAGAAGGACGAGCCTCGTTCTGTTTGCTGAGGAAGGAGGGAGAGTCGCAGCGACTCCCTAATACTCCTTGGCAGGAAACCCTCTGCACCATCCATCTTCAAGCCTGTGTGTTGGTCATTATTGTTACAGCAGCACTTTAGCGGCTGGTTTTTATTATTATGGGATTAACTGAGATTGCTGTGCATGCCCCCAGAGGCTTTTTAAAGCAACTGTTTTAAAAATTGAAAGCACCGTCAGAGAGTAGAGCTAATAAAATGTGCTTGGTGGGCGCATCCCATTTAGCAAAGTTTCATACCTTCCGCCCCCAGGACTGATGAAAATTAAAGATTTTCCTATGCTTCAGCATTAAAAGAAAAACCAGCTGTGATTTTACACTCCATGTTTATTCGGAATCACCCTGTCATTATGAAAAGGGGGAGAGGAAAATATCTAATGCTCCCGTCTTTCCTATTTTCTTTTACATGGCTAATGGAACCAAATTTCTTATAAAATGGCTTTCCTTCAGCACTAACTCCCAAGCAATGGATCTTTCACTGGAATATCTGAGTGTTGGTGGCAGGATTCATTTACAGAATCTCTACATCATTAATTTAAAAGATTGCCAAGCTAAATACAATGAATACGTAATGTGAGGGTTGGGGGCAGGGCCCAGCCATGGGGAATTCGGAAGGGAGGCCTGGCCCCTGTTCTCCCAGGAAGGCAGGAAACATTCCATCCCCACCTACCACCCACACCAAACCCCTCAAGCCCTTCCTTGGCACACAGCTCATTCTCCGTCCAGGGGATTCCACAGGGACCTGCTGTCAGGTGCAAAACACCTGACCACTTAGACCTGGTCTTTTTTTCTGAGATAGAGTCTTGCTCTGTCACCTGGGCTAGAGTTCCGTGGGGTCAGCCTAGCTCATTGCAACCCCAAAGTCCTGGGCTCAAACAATACTCCTGCCTCGGCCTCCCGAGTAGCTGGGACTACAGGCATGCATCATCATGTCCAGCTAACTTTTTCTATTTTTAGTAGAGACGGGGGTCTTGCTCTTGCTCTGGCTGGTCTCAAACTCCTGACCTTAAGTCATCCTCTCGCCTTGACCTCCCAGAGCCCTAGGATCACAGGTGTGAGCCACCACGCCCAGCCTTAGACCTGGTATTGACTTGGTCTCATCCCACCAATCAGCCTCGATATTCAAGGTCGATGCTGGCCACAGGCCAGTCTGTGCAGAGCAGCGTGAAGAGGGTTGGCCCTGGCATCAGAAGCTCCCACTTAGTCAACTTACTAGTTTTGTGACCCTGCATAAGTCACTTATAACTGAGGCTCAGAGGTGAGCCTCAGTTTCTTCACCTATGAAATGGGGATAAAAATGATGACCTCACAAGGTTCTTAAGCTGACTGAGTGAGCACGTGTGTGTGTGTGTGTGTGTGTGTATGTGTGTATAAAGCACTGAGCGCAGCAGGTGCCCATGGGCAGCTCCCACTCCCTTGCTCACCACCTTGCAAGCCTGGGCACGCTGTGGCCAATGGCTGTAACACAGAGGGTGAGGGGGACGGTCTCAGCACTGTGTTGGGGTGGTCTAAGTGGGCCATATTTGGGGAAATGAAGGAGGTGCCCTCTCAGCACCTCTAAAGCCCCAGCACGTTGAGTGCCTCGGCTCCTCTCAGACGGGCAGCAAGCCCTGCCCCGGGCCCTCCCGCAGGAGAACGGAGGAGGACAAACTCCTCTCCCTACCCACGCCTGGACGTTCTGCAATTTCCCCAGGTCGCGGCAAAGCCCACGCTGCTCAGATTCTTTACATCTGCCTCACGCTTGACGCAGATGTAGGTTCAGCAGGAAAATGGGGCAGCCACAACTTCATCGGTTGGGGATAGAAACACCAACCCTGTCCTGTTCTCAAAGATCTCCAATTGCCCTTAGATTGTTGATATTGCAGAGGTTCCTGTGGCTTCCCCCACCCATGTCTCTGACTGCGCCTCCCACTAGGCTTCCCCGCTGTGCTCACAGCATCACCCTTGTTTTTTCTAGAACATTCTACAGCACCCTCTTCCTCAAGGGCTTGCATTTGCCATTCTCTCTGCCTGGGGTACACCCCCCAAGTCCACATAGCATGTTTCTCTTTACTCAAACACCACCCTCTTTGCCGACCACATTATTTCAAATTGCAACTTGCTCCGGTTTCTCCGCGGCATCTCTCATGACTCTGCCCCACCATTAGAACACTAAGTTAGAGGGGGTAACTGAGGACAGCCCACCCAGCTAATATTCTAACAGTAGGGTCCCTCTGGGGTTTAGTGCCCAAACTTCAAAGAATGTGCACATCTCTCAAAGCAGTATTTTCTCCAGTCATCGCTAATGTGGGAAAAATGTACACTTAAGTCCCCCTAGCTCAATGTGACATCTTTAAAATGATGAGCAGGAGAATCTCGAGTTGAATGTCAGATTGTATGCAGATGTCTTGGAAGGCGGGCGGAGGGACAGCCAAGGGCTGTGTGTCTCTCCGGGCTCAAAATTCTTTGCTTGGTGAGTAACAGTTCATTTCAGGAAATTGCCTTTTGTTTTTAGTGTAAAAATAAAAATGTACCATAAATGTTACCCCCATTTTTACCTAAACATTTTTAATTGATGGCTACTTGTCTTATTTATTGGCCAGTATCACCTTGAAGGCAAAGTTATGACATAACACGCAGACTGAGTGACTGTCAACAACCTTGTTATTGATTAGAGATCAAGGCAAGTGACGATTTAAGCATCTGTAATTATATATTCTATAGGTGTTAACCTCGTGTGGGTTGCGTGTTAGGAAATTGCCTGGGGATTCGGGTAGACTTGTAAGGTATCACAATTTTCCCCATTTAACATAAGGGAAATGGGCTCCCAGGCTGGGTTTTGTGTATAGAATCTCTGATTTTCAGGAACAGATTGCTGACCTTAAGTGGGAGGTGGCTGCATTGTCCTTATTTATTTCGCTTGTTGTCATTCTGCCCTCACTAACACGTAAGCCCCACGTGAGCAGGAACCTCAGTCTGTTTTGTCCCCTGACACTTCCCAGCGCATAGTAGGAGCTCAGCACACCCTGGTGGAGGAGGAAATCTGTCTCTGGCCTCCTAGGGCCCAGCAGGATCTGCCTAGGAAGGGCACAGCACTGGCCCCCGTTTGGGGCCACCACCCCCACAGAGACCACACTGGGCGAGGGGAAGACTGAAAAATCTGTGCAGCTCTGAGTGGCCTGTAAACGATTCCCAGGGACTGTAGGTTAGACCTCATCCGAGCAGAGTTGCCATTGCAGTGCCTCAGCTCTAAAAGTCTATCGAAACTAGAGGGGTAGTCTGCTAACATTAATTGAGCACCAACGATGTGAAGCAATGATAGGCACAATATGCATGCATCATCTACCAGGCTGCTTGTAAACCGGCTCCCAAGGATCCCTGCCTCCTAGCATTCCCACCCTTGCACAGTGCCCTCCTTTTGTGGGTGAGCTGGATCTAGCGTCTTGCTGCACAACAAAATCTGGCAGAAGGGATGGAGGCCACTGCTGAGATTAGCTTATAAAAGACAGACTCCCTTCTTGCTGGCATTCTTTTTCTCTCTGGCTCTTCTGCCTGACGTTCTCTGATGAAGCCGCCCTCTGGAGAAGCCCCCACGGCAAGGAACTGAGGACGGCCCCCAGCCAGCCGGCTGTGAGGATGGAGCCTCAGTTCCATAGCCCGAGGGAAACTGAGGCCTGCCACAACACACACGTGAGCTTGGAAGCAGCTCCTCCTCACACTGAGTCTTGAGAGGATGGCAACCCAGATGACACTGCGATGTCATCTTGTGAGATCCTGAGTTAGAGGACCCAGCCAAGCTGCACCGGGATTCTTGAGCCACAGAAACTGTGAGATAATCCATGTTGCTGTTTTAAGTTATTAAGTTTTGGGGTAATTTGTTACCCAGCAGTAGCTCACTAATACACATTATTTCACTGAGTCTTCACAACATGCCATTTGACAGGTGGGGACACTCTGTGGCTAGACCAAGATTCAGCCCCCAAACTGTCTGAGTCCATTTTTCCTGCTCTTTCCCACCACCCTGTTCTTCCCCAAGACGTCCACAGTGGAAGTAGCAGGAAAGCCACCGGGGGTCCGTTCTCCTGAGCATCCTGAGTCTCCCTCACTCACTTTCATGGACGACGGGTCATCTGTCCCTCTGCCACATGCAACACACATGCGTGTCTTCAGAGAGAATCTTTCACACACCAGGGTCAGGCCCTCAGACAGGCTGTGCCACTTCAGGGGACAAAATCAACTTTTATTTTCAGGAAGCCGTCTGCCTCCCTTCTAGTTTAGAAATTTGGCCGGAGCTGGAAAAGAATAAATAAATATTTAAGGACAGTGTGAGGTTGGGCTAATTTCTCTCCCACACATTTGTCATCTCTTATTTTGTCAAAGGGCCACTGCCAAGGATAAGGGCGGATTAAGGGATCAGTCAATATCAATACCTAACGCGTGGGCTCGGGGCGTGACATCAACGTCAGGCTTACAGAAAACACGCCCAGGGCCTGGTGAGACAGACATTCAAGTGGGGGTGAGCTGCCTCGGCCCCCTGGGCATGGCCTCTAGAGCAGGCCCCTCCCCCTACCCCCCACTTTGAGGGGCGCATGTTGCCCGGGACATTGCTAAGGAGGCCTCTTCCCCCTTGCAGGGGTTTCATCACATTCAATGTTCCCTAATCAGGGGCGGCCTGGCCAGCTTTACCCAGCCCTTCAGCACTGACTTGACGACCGTCTGTGCTAAACAGAGGTCACCTCCTCGGGCTAGTTCCTCATCCAAGAATAAAATACTGAACTGGATTGCCTTTGTTGTTTCTTAAGGAAAAATCCACAGTAACAAATGAAATTAAGCAACACACACCCAGCTAATTAGTCCACATCAATCACCACCTAGACACAGCCAGGGTTTCTTCCGCAACAGTAAGAGCGTTGACCAGAATCCTCCAGAAAAATCCACCCCCTCCACATTTCGCTTGGACGGCTGCCCTTCCTGCTCCATTTTCACTTCTACAAACCCCTTCTTGCTGTAGAGAAGGTGGACAAGGCCTCCTCCCTCTGACTCACTCTCTGGCCACGTCGTTTCTCTGGAAAGTTCCCCAGCAGAGCTCCGGTAGGTGAGGTCAGACCAGCACAACCTAGCAGGGTTTAGTTGTGACCAAGTAAACAGGGTCAAGCAGTATCTATCCAGGAAGGGTGAGGTCAGATAAGGTAGAGTTTAGGGTTGTAAATAATAAAAATTAAATCAAAATTGAAATTAATCTGACAAGACTAACATGCTCTTTGACTCGAGGGCACATTTTTCGCTGCTCTGTGGGATCGTTACACAGAAATGCAATTTATGAATGTGATGGGTGATGCGTGTACTAAAACATGTGACTGACTGCTGCCAGTGTTTACTATTTTCCTTCCGTATTTGTAATCAGTCACGGTGGCCCCCATTTTCTCCACTGTAACGTGCATTCCCATAACTGAGCAAGAGACAAAGGTATAGATTAGCTCTGTAGACCCTGGCCTCACCCACCCCAGCCCCCTCTCTTGGTGGCCCTGTCTGCTGGGCAGGGAGAACTTGCTGTGGAGAAGAACACGTCTCTGGGGCCTGGGCTTGGAGACAGATGTACCCAGGGAATGAATGATGCCGTGATTTGGGGCCTCCAGGGTAACAGAGGGAAGAGGGCAATCGGGGCTGTGCAGGGGCCTAGACAAGGAGGCCGGGGTAAGGCCACATGTGGGAAGAGATACCGAAAGTGCAAATGGGCTCAGGCTGAGCAGACAGCGGTGGCAGGACTCAGGCCACTAAGAAAGGTCAAGCTGGAAGAGCAGACACCATGACAAAGGCAGGTCACCACCCAAACCAGGTGATCAGTGGAGACTAAACAGTAGCCAAGGAAAGTCCAACAGGGAGGGGGTACGAAGGAGCAACAGGAGTGAGCATCTCCCGAAGGTGTTTGAGGTTGGAAAACTTCTGTCCCATTGCAAAAGCCCCAGTGACTAACAGCCAGTAGGATGATCAGGAAGTCGTATGTGGTTATTTCAAGCTTGGGCTTGCCGTGAGCCAGGTATATGGTAACTAGCTCAGTGACCTTAGTTAACATAAGCTATTTAAGCTCTCTGAGCCTCCATTTCCTCATCTATAAAATGGGGTTAATAATAGCAGCTGACTTACGGGGCTGTTGTGAGGATTAAAGAAGAGCATGCACTCGATGAATGTGTCCCCAACACACAGGCAGGGCTGGACAAACAGGGACTGTGCATGCCATTGCTGGTGACAATAAACCCGAGTGTGGCTTTCAACGCTGGGACAACTTAGGGGAGTGGAGAAAGCCGAGTTGGACATCTGTTGCCAGGTGCCTTTAAGATGCTGCAGGTGAGAATCTTTCACAAGCCACCTTGGGAGTTCTCCACAAAGCAGAATTGATTAGGTCATCCCAGCAATGTGTCCAGTATTCCTCACCTTGTTCCGACGCCTGCAGTTCCAGAGCTCCTGTGTGCATCTTGCAGAACCTCTTCCCCTGACCCCAGGCCTCTTCCCAGGTCCCTCCACCGTGCCTGAGAGTTCTTGATGCTCGACTCCCTGTGTGGCTTTGGAGCACCTTTCTCATTTGCCTCCCAGGCCTGAAATGACAGGACCTCCGGCCTAGGCTGTGTGTATGTAGGATGGAGGGTTACCAACATGGTTCAGCTCACCCAGGAGTGGTGGCACAGGCACGATTCAGAAATGAACTCTGAACTTCAAGCATCCGATGTTCCAGGATGTAGAGAAAAAGGAGCAGGAAAGGGACGGAGGTGACTTCAGCAAGTAACGAGTCAGGCCTGTCCCAGGATGCAGTGGGGGTGGCTCCGTGGTCCAGTGGGCCCCAGAAAGGCCAGTGCTGTGTCTGTCCCACAGGTCCCGGCAACTCCTGGGAGCAGGTCTTCCGCAAACACATAGCCATTGGCCACGCTAGGGGAGGAGCCTTCCCTGACACCCCTCTCACAGCCCCCGCGTCTTTCCTGCAGCTCCAGCATGAAAAAGGGCCTCCCACTCCGGCACCAGCAACCAGGCTTGAAACTCAAACACTGTTCAACTCGATCACGCTGAAAGGCATGTAATAATTACAGCTGTTGCTCTATATCCCGGGCAAATGCTTGCTCAAATCATTTTACATAATCCTCAACAGAGCTCTAAAAACTAATATTATCTGCATGGTACTGACGAGAAAACTGAGGCTAGAGAGGTTAAATTAATGGCCCCAGTTTACAGCGCATGACGTGGCAGAGCTGAGATGAAAATCTAGGTTTGGCGGACACCAGAGGTCCTCCATTTATGCACGCGGCTATCTCATCTCCCTGGCATAAAGCCCTGGTGTCAGGGATTAGCTCCTCGGATGGGGAAAAGGGCTCAAGACAGCAAGGATGCCTGAAGGTGAGAGGGGATAGAAAAGGAAGACTAGATGGCAAGGCTAAAGTCTCCGCCTGTACCATTTGCTTGGACCTCCGTCTGCGTGCTTCTAGCTGCGCGTGTCCTGACAGAGGAAGTGCCCCAAGATGGTTAATGCCGGAGGCCGCCAGACACTTGTAAGACGGGGCCATGGTCATACCCAGGCCAACAGTTAAACCCACGGCCAGAAAGAAACCACTAGCCATGCCGCCTCCCACCCAGATAAGTGGAAATCAGCGAGCCGACAGCACAAAGGCTGCAGGGACAGCATCTTGCAAATTAAGAAGGCCAGACCCAGGAGGTCCTAAGCCCAGGGACAACAGGCTTTCTAGTTTTAAAAATATATATATGTATCAGAAAAGCAAGTAATCATTTCATTTAAGGTTTGAAAGCTTCATGAGAGTTAGCCATCCAAACACATGCCAAACATATCTTCTTACTCTGTTAAGTCCTCCTAGATCTGACCACTAATTAAAGCTTGCTCAGAGCCCATGTGCCCGGCTGCTTCTGCTGATGGCTTGGAGACATTCCA
Organism: Cheirogaleus medius; assembly: GCA_008086735.1. Taxonomy (NCBI): domain Eukaryota; kingdom Metazoa; phylum Chordata; class Mammalia; order Primates; family Cheirogaleidae; genus Cheirogaleus; species Cheirogaleus medius. Next base: position 76,317,919 of record VBSM01003176.1, on the reverse strand, counting down.
AGGGTGACCTTCAGGAACAAGCAACTTCAAACACCACGCAACCCTCCACCTAATCATAGGCTGTGTCTCCAAACATTCATTTGTAAACAAGGTGCTTGGAATAAGGGAGACATCTCTCTAAACAAACAATGCTGGTTCAACACCAAGCCCGTGAGTGCACACCTACCTCTAGCACACAACAGCTAAAGAATCCAGCTAAAGATTTTGTAGGGCTTGGCATGGCCATAGAGTTTGGGCTTTGCTCTGAACTTATTGGGGAACTGTGAATTTACTGGGGAGCTTTTCTTCCTGAGAGTTACCTAATGAAAACGATGCCTCGTGACAGGTAATCTGGATGTGTTGCACAGCGTAGGTTGACGCAGAGAGACCAGTAAAGGTGACATTGCAAAACTCCCATTTGGAGCTGATAAAGCCTTAAAGGGATTGTAACTGAAATATACAAAAATGTATTTACATTCATTAATTCAACCAATTCTTCTTCACCATTTACTATGTCCCCTGGAGATTCTATTCATTGCACAAATATTTATCAAGCATCCAACTACGTGGGAAGGACAGTGCCAGGCTCTGGAGACACAGTGCTCCCTACCCTTATGAAATTTTGCAGTTTAGAAAAGAATATAGACACTAAAACTCATGGTTACCCAGGTGGGGCACATCAGAAAGGGGAAGAGAAAGGTGCAAGGGGGGGGCACAAGAGGACAGCAGGTGGAGGAGTAGGAAGGCTGAGTTTGTTCCCCCAAGTGTTAACAGCTCTTGGTAGTATTAAACAGCTCTTAAGTATTAACAGCCTTTGGTAGTGTTGACGCTGGAAATAACCGGGCAAGACACGGAGAGTTGGAGAACTGTCTTTATTCCATCTGCACCCTCAGCCGTCTTCTGTTCTTCTAATCCCCCTTCCCCGGTCTCCTCCTGCTTTTATACCTTTAGTAGGACTCAGAAAGCGTCCAATCAGCAACAAGCGTTAACAGCCAATCAGCAACGAGCTATAACATCCAATCAGGAACAGTAGGATTCAAAAAGTAACCAATCAGGATCACGCAAGCAGCGCGGCCAGAGGACAGAAGCAGGCGGTTGAGCATCGAGTGGGGGCCCAGACCCGCACAGGAGGCCCGGCTCCAGCGCATCCGTGCACCGGAACACCCGCCCGCCGCCTCCAACCGGCCCCACCAGGGTCGCGCAAGTAGCCTGGCCGGAGGATGGAAGCAGGCGGCCGAGCATAGAGCAAGGGCCTGGACCGGCACACGAGGCCCGGCTCCAGCAGCGCGCACCCGCACACCCGTCCGCCGCCGCCTCCAGCCGGCTCCGCACAGCACCGGCCCGCGGGGATGCGGAGCGGCGGGGAGGCGGCGAGCGGCCGCATCCCAGCGCCAGACAGTTTTCCCCATCAAGTTGAGGGAGTCAGATTAAGACGGGAGAGAGGCATGTTCCAGGCAGGCGGACAGCATGTGCAAAGGTCAGGAGGTGGCAGAGAGCGCCCAGTGTGAAGAGCTGCAGGAAACTTTAGTGTGGTTGGAGCAGAGCACGCCAGGAAGGCTGGAAGCGGTGCTGGACTGTGAAGGGCTCCGTAAACTACGGAAAGGGGTTCTGTCTCCATACTTCGGGCTACCTGGGTAGTTACATGATCCGACGGAGATTTTATTTATTTCATACTCTCAGTATAGTCTGGAGGAGGGATGGTGGAGGGGCAAGGCTGGGGTTAGGAAGCCCAGGTAGGAGGCTCCCAATGGGGTCCAAGTGAGCAGGAGCCTGAATGAGGGGGCGGTGGAGAAAAGCCGATGGACTCTGGGGATACCGGAGAGGTTGACTGGCCAAGCCTTGGTCATGAGCGAGACCTGGTGGGTGAGGGGGAGAGAGACGAAGGCAACTGCTGGGCATGGCAGCCAGCGAGGGGGGAGATCACGGAGTCAGTGACTGCGGCTGCAGTCGTTAGGGGAGAGCAAGGCTTGGAGGAGAAATGAGATCAGTGGGACAGGTGGAGTCCCTCACTGCCACGATAGACTGGCAGGGATGTGAGGAGGGCTGGAGAGCTGAGTCCAGAACTCAGGCCATCTGAGCCCATGAGAAGAGTCTGGAGATTTTCAAGTGGAGCTGGGAATCAGGGTCACCAAGGAGGATGGGGCGCCGGGCAGGGTGTTAAGAGAGAGAAGGGGCTTTAGAGATGTGTCAAAGGCGGCTGGGCAGAAACTGGTGTCTGACTAGCTTCGGGGAGGAGGAAGGGGGCAACAGGGACTGCGTCTGTCCTGGTGACAGCGAGAATGGCAATCCCATCCATCAGCAGAAAGGGGAGAGCGAGGAGCCGGAGCCCTGCCAACGCCAGCAAGTCAGGGAGCCCACCACGTGGAGACAGCACTCTCCAGCCCGACATGCTGACCGGGCTCCTCCTCCCCTAAAGAGAGATGATGGATTGATCAACCGAGAGACAGAATCTGCCCATATGTAGTGGCCGCCTGCCACGTGTCAGCCACTTTCCCCTGCTCTGGAGACACAGAAACAGATAAGATATCGTTGCTCCCCCAAGGAAACCTAATCTACAGGGAGAGCTAGACTTGAAACAGAGAATGATCCACACGATGCGACTTCTTTAATCATAGACACCTGCCAGGAACATGACTAGAGTCATGAAGGAACGAGTTGCCCCTCCACCTCCCAGAAGAGGCTCAATTCTGGTGTCTGTGTTTGTCTGCTACGGCTGCCACAACAAAGGACCTCAAACTAGGTGGCCTAAAACAACAGGAATTTATTCCTTCACCATTGTGGAAGCTAGAAGTCCAAAATCAAGGTGTTGACAAGGCCACAGTCCCTCTGAAGGCTCTAGGGAAGGATCCTTCCTTGCCCCATCCTAGATCCCGGTGGCTCCCAGCTACCCATGGCTTTCCTTGGTTTGTGGCAGCACAAACCAGTCTCGGCCTCTGTCTTCCTGTGGCCTTCATCCCTTTGTGTCTCTGTAACCAAATCCCCCTCTTTCTTCTCTTATAAAGACACCGGAGTTGGATTTAAGGGCCACATTAACCCAGTATGACCTCCTCTTAACTTGATTACACGTGCAAAACCCTATTTCCAGATAAGGTCTCATGCATACGTACCAGGGGTTAGGACTTGAACGTATCTTTCTGATTCACTGTAGTATCCACCTGTGTCCAGCACCATGGTTGGTGCCTGACACATAATAAATAGGTGCCCAAGGTATGTTTGTTTAATTGCATTGGTAGTGTATTGTGTCAAAAAAGGAAGAATAAGGGTCTCTGCTAAAAGGAATTATGATTTTTATCTGAGATGCCACCCTAAGGTCAATTCTGGGAAAGGATTTCACAGCTCATAATTACCAGTGTTTCTTTGACAAATCCCTTTCTATCAGTAAGTAAATCTTACAGTACCTGTGCTGGGTTGAAGGGTCTATTAGAGCCTCTTTTTCTCCAAGGGGAAAATCAAATCACTTCATCAGGAGAAATGCTAAAATTAGGGTGAAGCTTCTCATCATATATGTCATGAAGCCTTAATGTGGATGACTTTTTCCCAGCAGATTAAGAATTCTCCAAGAATTGGCACAACTTCTATGGAGACAAATTCAGCAATACCCACTGAATTTTAAAATATATTTACCCTTTGACCCAGTGGTTCTAGTTATAGGCATTTATCCTATAGATAATATTCTCATACATGGAAAAACAGCATAGTACAAGTTTTTTTTTTAATCACAGTATTTATCATCTATGAAAGACTAGTTAAGTAAATAATGATACATTCAGACAATCATTTAGGACTGATTCTACTGCATGTAGACTCTGTCTTTAACAAATGAAGAGCTTATTTTCCCAGGTCATAAGAAGTCCAGAGGTAGGTGGCCCAGAGCCAAGATGGTAGCTCTGCCTGCCACCTTCTACTCTTCTGCTGGGCCATCCTGCATATGAGCTTCCTTCCTCATGCTCACAACGTGGCTGCCGTGCACCTGGACACCAGAGCTGCATTCCAGGAGGAAGAACAAGGAGGTAGGAGAGAAAGCCTGATTCTTCTAATCTGGAAGATAACATCTTTTCCAGAGCATCCACCAAAAACACTCATGCATATACCTCAGTAACCACAGCCAGGTATGTGACTAACCTATACCCAAGGGACCTGCCAAGCGCAGTCCCTCACAATTTGAGGTGAGTTGGTTTGGATGAAGGAACAGTAATTAACAAGCATTATGAAGAATCAGGCAGCTCTGGATGTATGGCTATGGGTCTGTCACCAACATACACTGCCAAGCAACAAATAAGCAGAGCAGTATGCACGGCATATTACCACGTGTGTGCTGTCCTGAGTAGGGGGTGTGCATATATATAGTCCTGCAAATGCTCAGAGTGTCTTTGGAAGGAAGCCCAGGTTTTGGTAACAGTGTTTGCCTCCAGGAAGGAGCTGTGGGAGGCAGAGGAAGGAGGGAGACTTCCTTTCCATCCTTTGCTCTTTTGTGATTTTGAATGTTCAAACATGCCCGTGCATTATCTATTCAAATATTAAGTAATTTTTAAAAGGCAAGAGGAACAAAAACTTTTCACCTTGTCCTTACTTTGATCTTAGTGTTGTGAATGATGGGGTTCAGGACATGCTACCCCAAAATATGGCACTGTAGCATTTGAGAAAACAGCAGAAGCAGGAAGACCACCTTGTCTTCCCCTCCCCAGCTGCCCCCCTGCTACCCAGAGGAAAAGCACATCCTTATCTCTGAAGACCAGGGTCATAGAGAAGAATCTGAACAAACAGGCTTTGCTAAGTTCTCCCCAGTCTATCACCATTGGATCACACCTTCTTATCCAATCACATTCTCCGCAACTATCCACTCCTTCATCAAACCAACGTAAAAAATACACAGGTCTGCCTGTGTCTCTGTGTCTTCATCTCCAGAGTCTCCCATGTGACCTAAAAACTTATATTAAATAAATTTATAAGCTTTTATCTTGTTTATCTTTTGTTGTTGGGGTCTCACACATAAACCTAAGGATTGGTGGGGAAAAATATCTTTTCCTCCTCTGCATGACCCTGAAGTCAAAAACATGAGAGATACTGAGCATCTAATTAGATGCTTTTAAGTAGCTGTGAGTCATGGATCTGCCAGATGGGGAAGTATGAAAAGGATGCAGCTTTCTTTTGCCAAATCAGGTAATAAAGTTGAGAGGTTACCAAAGGCATGATGGAGAGGCTAGCAGTCTCACACAGTCTTTGGAGCCAAACAGGAAGACATTAAAATGTCTTAAGAGAGCCAAAGAAACGCAAACTTCTTTAAAGAACTGTAAAAATCAGCCAATCTGTGATCTGTCCACACTCAAGGAGGAGATGCAAGATCCACATCGGAAGGAAGAATTAGATGAGCCTGTTGCATGGCTCAGAGTCCCAGTTATGGTTCATGGTGTCACGCCAGGGTCTTGGGACTAAATCAAATCCTATCTCCTGACCAAAAATCTCTGAAGAATGTCTAACCTCACCCTCCTGAGATAGAAACCCCAGCTTGCTAGAGACAACTATCTTCTTAGTAGGTAAGTGATGCTTACTCCAAGAAGCTAGAATTAAGTATTGAGATTAGGAAGGAAATCAAACCCATCTCTTTTTATGTACATGTAGGAATTATCTATGTATACTTGACCTTCATGCTACTACTAGTCATGTTTAAGAGAAATTGGTATGTTGGAGGAGCTAACAGATTAGCTTTGTAATTCCAACTTGATTTAATTGAGTGGTTGATTTAGACTTAGGATTTGAAGCCGAAAAGTGTAAGAGAATAAAGCTAGTAAACAGTAATGGAAAGTCTTAGAAAATTTACTAGTCATTGTATTTATAGGTTTGGCTTATCATATTTATAAAAATGACTTAAGTGTTAGAGAAGGCTTTGTTAGTCTGCTTGGAATGCTAAGACAGAAAATAAAATAGAATTATTCATAAATGTTTAAGGGTGTAGGGGAGGAAAACTATCTTTTCTTCCTACCCATTTTAGGTTCGTTGGCTGGGGCCCCTGTAACAAAAGACAGTAAAAAGAGAGAAACATACAAATTTATGTCATGTACGGTCACAAGAAACGGGAGCCTTTGTAAGGAAATGAAGATGCAAAGAAACTCAAACCTGGATATTTTCATGCTAGGTTTGATGAAGTATGGAGGGCTGCAGAGAAATATGACTGCACGCAGGGGGTGTAAGGTAAATGTAATGAACTGGGGGAATTTAGCAAGGCCCGCTTGCTCCGAACCTCTCTGTGTCCCTGTGTCTTCGGAGATAAGGATGTCCCTTTCCTTCAGGTATAGGGAAGGCACCTCTTGAATGACCATCTTAATGCTTTCGGGAGAAGGTCAGAAAATCCTTCCTAGGGCTTCTGCAGGGGAAAGGGTGGGGGAAGGTGGGAGGGAGCTTCCAGCGCACGCTGTCTCTCGAATACCTTCAGCTTGAAACAGTCAACGTGCCCAGGCACTGTATCCTGGAGTAGCCTATCCTGAGCCCCATTGAGGGAATTTAATTAAGTTATAAAAGCCTTTTGATAGTAATTGTGAAACTTTTCTAATTTTAAAAACAGAATTACAAGATTTGTGACTTGAACTTCAAAGCCCAAGAAATGAGATTTTTAAAAAAGTCATAGCTTTGATAAATTGAGTATTAAATGAGGTAACAACATAACTGTAAACTATTTTTTTCCATCAACAAAAGTTGTTTTCAAGGGTTGGAAAAATTCCCCTTGACGTCTTAGGAGCCTCGATGGTATAATAGGAAGCTTCTCCAGTCCCCTCTGCCCACACGCCATCTCCTTTGTCCTGCTGCGCGACTCTTCTGGTCTAGAGCACTTAACGCCTTCAAACACACTATGCAACTTACTTTTTTTAAAAAAATTGTTTATTTTATTGTGCTCAAATATACAACACATAACATTTACCATTTCAATCAGTTTTAAGTGCATGATTCAGTGGTGTTACGTCCGTTCACAATGTTGTATAACCGTCAACGAACGTTTTTATTACGCATAGTGTTGACTGTGTATTTCCCCTTTGGAATGCATGCACGCCCTGGGAGGGGACCGTGTTGTGCTTCTGGGTGTTCCCAGAACCTGGGACAGTGTGCTCGGCACCAGAGTGGCCAGTGACTTCTTGCCTGGGTCTAACTACCTCCCTAGGAAGGTCACTTGGTGACACCAAACCATAAAGCAGTCCCTGGGAGCAAAGAAGACAGAGCCCTTTGCTCTCCCTTTCTTCTCTCCATAGGAGGTAGGAAAAGCCCTAAGGAAAGAAGAGGTGTCCTAGTCCCAGGTGGCGCCTGGCCAGACTGAGAGACTGTGGTGCAAACCCGGCTCTCGGCTGTTGCTGGCCCGGTGGAGGGACGGCCTGGGGGAGGGACTGCCCGCACCTTCTCCAAACCAGGTGGACAGCAGCTCCCCTTGTCGCCCTGGGGAGTAACCTGAGATAGTGGCTAGCTTTGTTTAATGACCAACGCAAGCATAATTGTTAAGAATGAGTACATTAGGGGAATGTAAATGGGACAAAAGTTTATAAATGAACTTTTCATTTATTATACTTTATACAAAAGTTTCAAAAATCTTTTTCAGTAATTTACTCTTAAAATGGTGTTATGATTAGGTAATAGTCATGAAACGTCTGAGTCATTTTTAAGCAAGATAAAAATACTGAAACATAAATTGCTGAACGTAAGTTTATTTTTTGGTTTCTTAAATTTTGTAGAAAGACAAAATGTACTTAGGTCTGTTAATAAATATGTCCTGTTGCATACTGAAAGTTTGTCTCCCTTTCCCCACCCTACAAGGAAAGCAACTTTATTTCTTTTTTTCTTGTTTGTTTTGTTTTGTTTTTTTAAATAGAGATGAAGTCTCACTCTTGCTCAGGTTGGTCTTGAATTCCTGAGCTCAAGCAATCCTCCCACCTCGGCCTCCCAGAGTGCTAGGATTACAGGTGTGAGCCAACATGCCCAGCTGAAAGCAACTTTAAAGTGACCAGTCTGTTTTGTATTCTTCGTTTCTGCTTTCTTCTGCCCTTTTTCTATACGTAAAGCTGACCTTCTCTGCTCAAGTTACTGGAACACTTACTCTATTTATGGAATGAAGTGTTGCCTGATTCTAGCATTGCAAGTAAAGCCAACTGAGATCTTTAAACTAAATTTGCAATAATTTTGTCTTTTGACAGATCTAAATTCCCAAATCCAAATGGCCAAAAACACAAAATGATGTTTAAATGTGATTGAGTTCAGGGAAACAGAAAATAAGTAACAATAAACTATGAGTTCTCACTTTAAGTCTATCGACTGACAAAAATTATGAAAGAATATTAATACCCATTGCTCTCAGAGATGCTGGGAAAAAGAGTAGCCTCTTATATGACTGGTAGAAATGTGAACTGTAACTGCTTTTTAAGAAAGCTGTTTGAAAAACAATCTGGCAGCACTTATTAAATATTTTTTTAAAATCTGTATTATTTATAAACCAGCAATCTCACTCTTAGGGAATCTAGCTGTTAGAAGTAAAAGAATCAATTTGAAATTATAGTTATAAGGTTGCTTTTATACATCACTCTCTGTAGTGTGGGAAGGAAACCTGGAAGCAAATGAATGCTGATCAACAGACAGGAGCTAAATTCATTGTGGAACTTCCCCTCACGGTTTGCAGGAGCTGCCTCCAGAGGTACCGCACGCGCCTCTTCTCAACTCCGCTCCACTCAAACTTCACATCAGTAGCTTGAAACCAACCACGGTGGAAATGTTTAGGGCACAGATATCAGCAAACACTAGAAGTCAGGGCTTCCCCTGGGAGAGCTGGCTGTTATACATTTACCCGTACACAACCACCTCCATTCCATAAAACAATACACAGGGACTAAAGATCATGTGCTGAACCAGTTAAATTGTAGGTAGTTTCATGAGGTTTCATTGAATGAGATAAAAATACTAAATAGTATGCATACTCTTCCATTTTTGAAACAAATAAAAAAAAACCTTGGAAGAGTATGTATGTACATAAGTATTTTATATATACGATTATATGAACATGGAGGAAAGTACCATGTTTCCCCGAAAATAAGACAGGGTCTTATGTTTATTTTTCCTCAAGAAGACACCCTAGGGCTTATTTTCAGGGGATGTGTTATTTTCCCCTCAAAGCCTCAGCTTGCAACACGCCCAGGATGGCCGGGACCTGACAGGGGGAGCCGACCTTGTTGGTGGGGCTGCCCGCACCTTTCCGGTCACCTCTGGGGTAGTAGCTGTCACGATGGGGCAGATGAGAAGGGCTGCGCGTCTTCTTTACCGCTCCACGACGAGATGCATGGGTTGTGCAGATGCGCTGCGTAGCCACACCAATCACTAGGTCTTATTTTCGGGGTAGGGCTTATATTGTGCAAATGCTTAGAAATCCTGCTAGGGCTTATTTTATGGGTAGGTCTTATTTTCAGGAAAACACGGTAGGAAGGATATATAGGGGAGGGTAATGTGATTAGGGGAAGTGGGGGAAAGATTTTTTTTAAAATGACTCCATATATAACTCACATGCCCATAAACACGTACATACACAAGTGTGTATGTATGTGTGCTCATAAAGAAATTAAGGAAACAAAGGCTAAGTTTATATCCACAGATTTGTAGGGATGTCCGTGCTATGTCATTAAATGAAAAAACAAGTCGCAGAGCCATGTGTTTCGTGGCTGTTTCAATCGAGAAGCAAGCCCAAGCCCTAGTGTGTGTGCATGTCTGCCTGCACAGGCTTGCATGAGCAACATAAAAACTTGCAAGGGTTTAGACTTTGGATATCTCAGGAGAGGGGTAGGATTAGGAGTAATGGTGAGCTTCTTCTTTATAAATCTTTGAACTGTTTTACCTTTTACAACCAATGTGTTAGACTTTCATAATTTTAAAAACATCAAATGAAAAAAATTCCGGAAAAAAAAATAGTTCTTTCAGCTCGTCAACACTCTTTCACATATATTACCACCTCCGCCCCACCCACCTGTGTTAGAAGAATAAACACTGTTATCTCCACGTCACTGTTGAGGAAGCAGAGCTCAGCATGGAAACCGCCTTGCCCGTGACCACAGACTGTGACCTGCGGAACCGTCTCCCACCCAGGTCTCTTGACCCACGGACCACATGTCTTAGCAGAGACCCCAGTGGACGTGACAGAGGAGAAGCAGCAGCGACAACAGAAAGTGGCCAATGGTGTCTTTCCTGGCCAGGACACTTATGCAGGCAGGAATGAACTCTGCCTACGACATAAAACATATACGTATGTGCAATTATCAATATTTACCATATATATCTAACGAGGCTATTTGTCTAACCTTGCTTGAAACAGCCAGCATTTGTAATCTTATCACATCGTCTGGAGCCTTCATTGCTAGTCTCACGGGTTACTCTAGATCACATGGCCAAAAGAATGTTCATAAACATCACCTACGGCAGGGAGGAGGGAGTGGTTCACGACATATCCTTCCTCGATATCAGTAAGGTGCCTTTCCTGGGTCCTTTCTGCTGGCTCCACAAGAAGGGTTTTCGATGTAGAGACCTTGCAAGTCCTCACCTGCAGGAAGTCCCCCTGGGGCATGGATTTGTGTATTGTTCCTTTCCCATATCAGCATCTTTGACAAACACACCCCGTGCTTATTTAAGAGATCTCTAAGTCCCTGAAAACCAAGAAGTATGCACCGTGACGTGGACAAATGAACCCTAGCAGCAGCCCCAGGAAGAATCGGGCCTGTTGGCACCAACACACCCGTCTTTCCACCCTCAGTGGCTCTTAGCATGTTCTTATCTTTACTGGCAAGGCATGTCTTTTGAAAATGGATTGGGAGTTATGCTTAGGGGTTCAGAAATGTTCTTTCCACACCTACGTTGATTTGGGTGTGTTTGAACAAGACGGGTGAGTTTTAGTGGAACTAGTCGTAGTGTGGTGAGCAGAGTCCCGGGCCTGGAGTCCATAGACCCGCAGACAGACCCAGCTCTGCTACCAGCCGTGGGATCTCGAACAAGCCACAACTGCTGTGCGGGTCAGTGTCCGCATCTCTAATAAAAAGATTGTACACCCGCTTCACCTCCGTCATGGATCACTGTGAGCATCGAACTAGAAAATGGATGAGAAAATGCTTTGCAGATCGTGAAGTACCTTCCACACACAAATTGTTGTTATTGAGTTCCTGGGCCGCAGGAAATGAGAAGGCCCCTCCTCGGGGTGCCCTGTTTTCAGGAACATATGAAAAAAAAATACATATATATGGCTTCAATTTGAAATGCTTCATTGGTTAATCTAAGTTCCCCGGTAAATCTTTTTGTAATGTTGAATGAAATTCCCTTAAGAGATTCTGTTGATATATCTTTGAGGAGGTAAAAAGCAGTGTTTGCCACCAACAAATAGCAATTTTTAAAAGATGCTTCTTCTTGACCATAGTTATTTCTGCTTGACACTATGCAAATGTCTTCATTGCAACAATATTTTCTCCTTGTTTCCTAAAGGAGAGCTTTGGGAACAGGCTTAGTATAATGTGTTGCTTGAGACTTTCAAAATGCAAATAAGTCTTTCAATGCAAAAGTTCAGAATATTCTTCTAAATTTAAAAGAAATCCACTTTAAGTTTTGGGGAAGCAACTTGGCAAACATTCTTAAAATTAAAATTAAAAATAATAATCTCTTCGGATATAAATGTGACAGAGCATATATCAAAGCTAATATTCACTGTCTCCTATGTGCCAAGCACAAGGCTAAGTGTTTTACGTGGATCATCTCATTTAATCATCACAACTCAATGAGTAGGTATATTATTATCCCCATTTTGCAAATAAGGAAAACTAGGCTACTGAATTTAACAAGACATTACTTTTTCCCCAAATGCATTCACGGAAATATCACTGATAAAGTGGATAATGGTTAAATTTAGAACACCACCAAGCCCCGGCAGATGGGCAAAGAACACTAGAAGACCACGCTTTCTATACGCCAGACACTGTGCTAGACCCTTGTCACAAACTGTGTCATCCAACCTTCCCATTGCCCTGGTATTGCCCAGAAAAGGAAAGGAGGCACACCACTATTGTTGAGATGGTTACTGGCTGCCAGGCCTTGTGCTGGGTGGCTTTCGATGGCTTTCTCAATTAAACATAAACAGACAATCCACAGATATGGAAATTCAGTGAACCCATATAGTAAACAAATGGAAAAAAATGGTCAACATCTCTAATAATAAAAAATTACAACTTAAAACATCAATGAGATAGCAATTGCACTTGTCACATTAGCCAAACAAAGTTAAATGCCAATGGTAGTGACTTCATAGTGGAGCTAATTTATTTGTATATTGCTGGTGGCATATTTATGATCAAACACTAAGTGCAGACGCGGAATATAAATGTGTGCCCGCTCTAAGATTACCCGCGTGAAGTAAGGGAACCCAGCAAAATGAAAACAGCTGTTGTGTTTGAGTGGCATGAAGTCTTTAATCTCCTAAACTGTCTTCACCGTTTTATGATATTGTTTTTACAATAAATACAACTGGGAAGAAAGGGATTTTATTATCCTGTTGTATCACTTATAGTTGAGGGTTACATTCCTGACTTAAATAAATCATGGATGTGCCAAGAAATAATGAAAAAGCCAAGATTCAGTCATTTTCAGCTTCTGCCTTCACCTGAGATATCAAAAGTCAACTCTAACACATAGAATTTTATGATCCTCATTCCACTCCCTCCATTTTGTTGATGAAAAAATGAAGGCCCAGAGACACAGAATTCCTTGTCAAGGTCAAACAGTTGCCGGTGGAGCTGCAGCCAGCACCTATTGCTTCATTTTTTTTTTAATGCCATGAAATGAAAATGCATGTACTATTTATATGAAACCACCAAAAATTCAGCATTCAAAAAAATGAGTAGATCTCAGAATTAAAATGCTGGAGCAAGTGTGTCCCTGGGGTCCATTCTAGAACCTCTGGTTGGGGTACGTTGGCCACCAGACTTGAGGTGTGGCCTTACTTTAGGGCAGTGGGGTCCCCGGGCCAGCTGCGTCAGCATTACCTGGGAACGTGTTAGAAATGCAAATCCTCGGGGCCCATCCATGATGAGGTGAATCATGAATTCTAAGAGTAGCCCAGCAATGTCGGTTAACATAACAAGCTCTCCGGGTGCTTCTGATGCAGGCTGAAGGCTGATAACCAGGCTCCGGGCATTTCTTCTCCAAGTTCAACGTGCATAGGAATCACCTGGAGATTCTGTTAAGTTGCAGGCTGCGATTCAGCAGGTGTGAAGGATGGGATGTGGGAACCTGCACTTCTAACAAACTCAGGATATACCCAAGCTGCTTCTTTGGGGACCACACTTTGAGTAGCAAGATTGGACTGAAGCCGTGTGCCCACGGTGGGCTGTGAATGGGTGCCAGGCCTGCGTAGACACTGGACCTCAGCCCCCTGTGTCCCTCCTACTCAGAGTGTGATCCAGAGCCAGCATCAGGTATTCTCTGGAGCTTGTCAGAAATGCAGGCTCTCAGCCCCCACCCCTGACCACTGCATAGAATCTGCATTTTAACCGGATCCGCAGATTTCCTTGGCGGCAACATTAAAGTTGGAGCAGCCTTGCTGGAGGAATACTGCTGGCTGTGGAGGGACAGTCAGTCTCTGAGCCAGTCACCCCAGCCAAGCAGCATCAAGACCCCAACCTAGTGCAACTGACACACACAAAAAAGCTAATGGCTCGGGTATGGGAGGCGAGCCAGGGTCTCACCAGACAGAACGACCAACAACAGGGGCTGGGGGTTGTGGGGGACAGAAATCCCTCAGGAGTGTTTTAAAATGTAGGAGTATTAAGAACAAGTATCTCCCCCAACAGAAACAAAATAAGACAAATTGATAACTGCTGTTGGAAGTTCTGCCAAGCCGTATAACTTCCCCACACGTGGGTGGGCACGTGGCCAGCACTGAAGTTACCCTCGCCTCCTCCCAAACCTTCCCTCCCAGCCCTCACCCCACCCCAGAAACCAGGGCAGAAGCGAGAAAGGAACCCTGGTGGAGAAAAGGTTCAGAGCAGAGGCATCTTAGAGCAATCGCCCGCTGTTAGGAACTTCCTATGGCTGCTGTAACAAATTTCCACAATCCCAGTGGCTTAAAACGTACATAAACGTACATACATAAACGTCTCTAACAGTTCTGGGGGGCTGTGCCGCCTGCACTCCTTGGCTCAAGGCCTCTTCCTCCGTCTTCAAAGCCAGCAGCTACAGCATGTTAAAATCCCTCCTCCCTCCGATCTCTGCTTCCATCCTCACTTCTCCTTCTCGGAATCTCCTGCCTCCCGCTTTCCTTTATAAAGAGCCTTAAGAATACATGAGCCCATCCAGATAATCCAGGATTATACCCCATGGCAAGGGCTTTGATTTAATCACATCTGCAATAACATATCCACAGGTGCAGGGATTAGAATGAGGACATCCTTGGGAGGGACACTATTCCACCCATCACACCTACTCTCTAAAGCTCCTCTCATGGGTCTAGTGGGGGAGGATGTCACCTTGCCAGGGGCCGCTAGGCTTCTGTGGCCCTGCTTTCCAGTGTAGGAAGGTAATGTTAATGTCACTGCCTCGTTCAGAGCTGAGAACATTGCAGTACTTCATGTGTCAGACGCCCCACTGTCGGCATGACTGGGCTTCAGTTATTTATAATGTCAATGGCTTGCTTTTTGCATTAATGTCCCCGTTTGCATTCAGTGAATTCTAAGATAGGAGCTGCTCCAAGCCACGCTGGAGAGTCTTTTCTGTTCTGTGGGGCACCAAGACTCACAGGGAGAGCTTAATGACACCGAATGGGGCACTTTTATTTATCAGGCTCAGCTGTCCCCTCGCCAACCCCAATTACGTCTGAAATACACTTATCTCATGAAGCTCCCGTTGAGCACCGGCTTTCTCGCTTGTTCTAGATGACTTAAGACCTGGGGAAGGGCTCCGGGTGAGTGACCGGCCTCAGGCCCCCGCTGCCATGGAGGAGCCTGTGGACAAGGCCTTTGCAGCTGCTGTCGCTGAGACCTGGAGCAGGAAGCCCGTGGGGTCAGGGGCCCCTGCGCCCCAGCGGGTCCCGGCTTATGCTGGTCGAGTTCCTTCTGCCGACCAGAGGTAAGGAGGGAGCCACTCCTTGCAGCTGGGGGTAGAAAAATCCTTCTTCCCTCAGCAAACCCTGTGCATCTGGACAGTGCTAAATGCCGGGGATGTGACAATAAGAGGCCCGGTCCCCACCCAGCGGGAGCTGACTTGGAATGCTGGGGAAGCCGCAGCAGCACAGGGCGGTAGGTGGCACAGGGTGGCACGAGGACAGAGGAGGAGCCCCTCTCCAGCCCGGGAGGCAGCGCTGGAGCAGGGCTCAGAGGATGAGGAGGAGTCAGTCAGGGGAAGGGGAGGGGGCAGAGGGGGTCCCCGGCACACAGAGAAGCAGGACCACAGCGAGCACGCGGTAGCAGCCGGCTTCGCGTCACTGCGGCTGTCCATGCGCTCCTGCCGCACAGCCCGGGCACTGCCATCGTGGCATCGAACAGTTAACCTCACACCTGCCATGTGCCAGGCTCCCTGGGCTTTCCACTTTAACTCACTGGATGTTCCCAGCCACCTTGTAGAGTAGCGACAGTTAGCATATTGGAAGGAAGCTGAGGCACGGAGCACTTAAGACAGAGGTGAGGAGCAAATCAAGGATGCCCTTCCTCACAGCCTGATTCTGGAGCCTGGATGACTCACTACCCTGAAGTTCCCCATCCCTGCTCCCGGTGAGTGGCGGCACAGTGCCGGACAAGCAGTTCTGGATGCTTCTAGAGAGAGCCTTAGAAGAGGGCTCAGCCTCTGTTTCAGGAGTGTGTCGGGCAGGGGGGGACCTGTGGGCCCTCCACAGAGGTAGGTGGAGGCGGGAGGGACCCTTGTCACTGGGTCCGAATGGCTCCAACATGTCATGGAAACGGAGCCCCCGGCAGAGACAACAGCACTCCCTTTAGCTCCCAGATCTTTAACCCGGAAACGCACTGGCCTGTCAAGAAGTCACCCGGAGCAGAGTGTCAGGCGCTCCCGGCGCTCGCTCTGTGGTCGGCACCTGCGGGAGGCCTGGCCAACACGTCCGACGCAGATGGCCGCGGAGGAATGCTCTAGAGGCTGAAGGGGGGTGGGAGGACAGACACCTGTGCCGAGGCCTGGGTCCTGGGAAATAACCTGGGTGCTTATAACCGAGTCCACAGGGTTCCTCTGCCCTCCTGAGCTCCTCCTTTGCCATCTCCAGTACGAGCCACAGACAACTTCCAGCTCCAGGGAGAACGCACTCTTCAGGGGCCACACATGGTGACATGTTTTTCCTTCTCAGGACAGTGCAACTGAGCACCCACTCCAGCCCCACGCCAGCACTCACCTCGCTCCTTCGGCCTTTCCGCTGGGAAGCGACCGAGCCATGCAAGCCCCCTTGGGGCAGCCTCCTGCCTGCACAGCTGGTCTCCTCAGCCTGTAAGCGAAGGCCACGCCACGGCAGAGCTCTGCCGACCTGGGTGTCGCAAAGAACTGAGGCAGAGCCTCGGGCTGCAGCCAGACTGGCCAGGGAGCCAGAACGCTTCAGGCCATTAGAGAAGCTCCAGCAATCAAGTTCTTCACCTGAAATGACCCGTGAAATAAAGATTCTTGGTGCTACTTGAGGGAAAATTAAGTGCAAATTATTCCAAGTAGCCAGCTAAGTATTACTGGTTTTTATTTCACTTTTTTAGTGTTTTCTGTTGTCCTGATTCTACTTCAAGGGCAGAGAAAATGGAGTTAGATTCTTCAGTTTGTGATTGTCATCAGCATGGTTAAGAGTTGCAGAGTTCAAACCCTGGGTCTCCCACTGGCGGGCTGTGTGGCCCGGGCAGCACGCCCCATCTCTCTGCTAACTAGGGTTAGCGACTGTGCTGCCACCGCCAGCCCGTTGTGAGGGGGAATGAGGTACTGCACACAAAGCACTTAGCGCCATGACTGACGTGTAATAGCAGCCGTGTGAGTGTTGCTGTGTTGTTGCTTATTTTACTTTCCCCTTTTATTATTGTTATTTTACTTTTCTCCTCCTTCTCTGATCTCTGATTCCTTTCCCCTCTCCATGAAACTAGCCTAAAATATTTGTTCTAATACCTGTTATCTCCAAAGACAGGCTTTCCAAAGTCAGAATTAATTCCAGGCCACAAGTCACAGCTGACAGCCAACGGTGCTGTGTTAACAATTCCCACAAGTGCCGTGTGAATCGTGGCCAGCCACGGTGATCTCCATGTTCTGGGCTAACAATTGCATTTACCTGTAACATAAATTCTTTCTAGGCAGAGAATTTTTATGGATGGTGTATAAGTCTGGATTCTCAGTTGCAAACAACAGAAATGGGTCCTGGCTGAAATGCTCATAGAATGCCCAACAAGGGGGTGGGAGGATCCCTCTAATCTACGCCATTGTACAGGACCTAGGCTGAGAACAGCTCCATCGTATTCAACATGCAGTTTCTAAGGCTGCCCAGGGCACGGGCATCCAGGGAATGGGGGAGAGAGGGAGAGAGAGAGTCGTGCATGGGAGGTTTTATTGGCCAGGCCTGGAGGTCGCTCCTTGTCACTGACTACAATTCAGTCACATGGCCTAGGAAATGGGGGGCTGGTGGTCTACAATGGTTACTATTGCCGCTTGACCATATCCTTTGTTCTCAGTGATCCGTGACCCTAATTTTGTCCTACCTTTCCAGCCCACCTGGGTTCCCCATTCTGATCTCAAAAAGAGATTATGGCCTCAAAAAGCCATGCAAATTTATTAACATGTACATGGGAAAGAACTACAGAGTGATTACCCCAACTCCCTAGTAGCGTTCAGAAGCTCATATACCATCTTGAGATTGCAGATGGGGGTTCCGAGCTTAGCAAAACCAGTTCTGGGAGGGGAGAAGGGGGGACCCGGCTAGCAAAGGTGGTCTTGTTCTGTAGGTGAAGTCTCCCAAGTAGCAGCCCTCGGAAAGACTAGATGGTAACTGTTTCTTTCAGACCTTTAAAGGTGTCGGAGTCTCAGTTAATCTCTCCTAGATCCGGACAAGGAAAGGGTCTCAGAGAAAGCCTGGCTGCACGGAGGCAGATTTTCCTTAAAGATGCAAATCCCCCCAACTAAAGACAGCGTCGCAGGGCTACTCTGCCTGTCTGCAGGCCATCCGGACAGCCATCTCAAAATATATCAAAGGAGTAGATGTTGGGGTGAAATATTTTTATTTCCTTTCCAATTAAGGGGCTGTCGTGCGTCCTGCCTATCACTGGCTACTGGACATCCTGTGGCCTCACCGGCCCCGCAAAGTGAAGCCAAGACTGGCCGGGCTTTCAAATCCTCCTTCTGCTCAAACTAAGCACCCCCTTTGTTTCTTTCTTTGTTTGTTTGCTTTTTGTTTTTGAGACAGAGTCTCGCTCTGTCACCCCAGGTGCCTGGACTCATCATAGCTCACTGCAACTTCACACTCCTGGGCTCAAGAGGTCCCCCTGCCTCAGCCTCCCAGAGTGCTAGGATCGCCTGCGTGAGCCACCACGCCAGCCCCCTTTGTTTTTAAAGGCATTTTTCACAACCTTCCTAAAAGCACAGCTACTCCCATTCCATGTTTTATTAGATGGTGCATCCAGAAAAGCAATGTGGGGCTCAACTGAACATTGCATTTCTCTTTATTAGATGTCGTTGTTGTTCTCTCACCTCAGCTACTTGTCTGGGGCAGGAACAGGTGCGGCACAGAGCGCTCAAGCGCCATGTCGGGAGGGAGGTGTTCCTGGACGCAGGAGGTGGGAGCACCAGCTGCGGTTAAAGCGTGTGTGCTGCTCGGCCCCGGTGCGCATCTCCCTCTGCAGCCTGCTGTGGATCCCACTTACCAGGAGGCCAGAGGAACTCAGCTTGTGACAGTGGGTTCCTTGGCCATAGAGATAGATTATTATTTTAGGCAGCGACTTCACGAAGGGCCAGAGGGAGCGAATGGAAATAAGTAGCTCCCTTGCACTTGGCTGCGACGGCCTTGGATTTGGTAAACCGGACGATCAACTGCAGTGATTGAATTGTGTTCCCCAAATAAAACCAGTCCACGTCCTAATCCCTGGTACTGTAACAGAGTACTCACCCCTCCTCCCGTGGATATGGAAGGGAAATATAGAGAGTGGGGAATATGTAACAGAGGGAGTGGCCTGAAAAAAAAAAGACAAAAATATTTTCTGTCTCTTTAAAACATCCTCCACTGCTTTTTGAGAACCGAAACCTGCATCCCTGGCCCTGGCCAGTGGGTGGGAGGGGCAGGGTGAGTCTTTCGTTATTTGTGCTACAGGAGATGGCCCAGCCTGGACCTGGTAAAGGGAGGTCCCGGGTGGAGGTCAGGGGACTCTCTTCAGTGCAGATGGGATGATCAGAATCATCTACTGTAGCTGAACAGCTGAAGCTGAGAACCTGTCCTTTAAAAGCTCTGTTTCTGCTTATTATTAGGACAGTGGCATTTCAGACAGGAGTCTCCATCCTCCTCTTACTGGCAAAGTAATGAATTTTCTCTTTCCTTCTCCTCAAAACACGCGTTCTCGTTCTTCTGATGAGGCCTCGAGCACAAGTGGCCGAGCTTTCGGTAACAGTACCTATGAATGTGGTGGCCTTTTTTAGAAATAGGGTCTTTGCAGGTATAAGTACACTATGGATTGAGCGATCATCTGGTGTCCATATAAGAGAACGAAGAGGGAAATTTGAGACAGAGACAGAGAGAGGAAGGCCGCCTGAAGGCGGAGGCAGAGGTTGGAGTGATACATCGATCTGCCAAGGAAGCCTGGAGCCACCAGAAGTTAGGAGAAGGGAATGGGACAGTTTCTGCCTCAGAGTCCCCAGGAGAAACCAGCCTTGCCAAGGACACCTTGATTTTGCACTGTTAGCCTCCAGAACTGTGAGAGAATAAATTCCTGTTGTTTTGTGGTAATCTTTAAAGGCAGCCCTAGGAAACTAATACACCATGAAGGAGCTCAGGAAATTTCACCCCAGAATGTGACTCCTTGGTATAAAGAGTATTTTGAATTAAAGGCCCTTAGAGAGCAACAGGCCCTTGGAAGGGGCCTTCCCTCCTCGAGCCTAACCAGACAGACCCATCACAAGAACAATGAACTTCCCTTCCCCTCCCTGTTGTCAAAAATGCAACAAGGTCTGGTCCAAATCATTTTAAGCATAATACCTGTCTCTCAGGTTAATTTACGAGCCAATCTGTTTCCCCCATCCATTCATCCTCCCTAGCAACCACTTACGGCCCCTAAACAGAATTACCTATGTTCCTCCTCTCCCCCTCCCCTCTAAAATATCTGGCCCCCATTGGGATATCTGGTAATCACTCTGTGATTCTCCCCATGTGCATGGTAAATAAACCTCTTTGTCTTATTAATCCGCCTTAATTGTGAGTTGATCTTTCAGCACACTTTCAGGGGAAAGAGGCACCTCTCCTGGGAGTCCAGGACCTGTCTTAGAAAAAGCCCTGAACAGGGTCAAGAGACCAGATTGCAGACCCCTCCTCCACAGACTATACCAAAGGGAATTTTATACCAAACCCTAAACTATAAAAGTGACGAGAGGGGAGCTCAGCTGCTTGGAGCATGGCAGCAGGGACAGAGGCCTTGAGCCCCACTCTCCCGGCCTCTCCCACCCCACAACTGCCTCCACATACCCACTCCTGCTGCGAGGCACCGCCATGCATCCTGGGGATCCCAGAAGACAGCCTGAAGTCACAGGTGCTGAGGGGG
The DNA here is from genome assembly GCA_008086735.1 of Cheirogaleus medius. NCBI lineage: Eukaryota > Metazoa > Chordata > Mammalia > Primates > Cheirogaleidae > Cheirogaleus > Cheirogaleus medius. The sequence goes on along the minus strand of VBSM01003176.1, from coordinate 76,297,196 downwards.
ACCCACTGCACCTGCCCTGGCACAGGCAGATGGGGCCTTGACACCCAGCTCCACCAATGACCACCAGATGGCCTCAGATATGTAGTTGCTTATCTGAGCCTCAGTCTTTTCATCTGTAAAACGGGGATACTAATTCCCATCTGCTATGGACCGAATTGTGTCCCTACCCCCACCATTCATTCATATGTTGAAGCCCTAACTCACAACGTGACTGTATCTGGGGATAGGGTCTTTAGAAAGCAATAAAGGTTAAATGAGGTCATAAGGGTGGGATCCTAATTTGATAGGAGTGTGGCCTTATAAGAAGAGGAAGATCTTTTTCTCTCTCTCTTTCCCTCCCATCCCCCTAGCATGTGAGGACACAGCAAGAAAGTGGCGTTTGCAAGCCAAGAAGAGGGCCCTCACCAGTCATGCTGGCACCCCGAACTCAGACTCCCAGTCTCCAGAACTGTGAGAAATAAACGTCTGTGGTTTAAGCCACCCGGTGGCGTATGGTTATTTGCTGGGGCAGCCCAAGCAGACTAAGACACCATCTCACCCTGTTATTTGGAGGGTTAAGTGAGAAACACAGGTACCTGCAGCACCCACGGTAGGCACTGAGTCACCAAGTCAAGGTCACCTCCCATCTCCCTTTTCTCATGCCGTTGCTCCTGGCCCCCTCCTGTCTGTCTGTCTGTCTGTAAGACCTTGGTCGTGGGCCTTGGCAGACCTGGGCAGCTTCGGTTTCTGCCACTTCCCTCCATGTGTGCTCATAATAAACTAGCGTAGCCTTGCCTGTGCACACAGGTCCTTCTGCTCAGACCACCTCTCCCTGCACTCCCCCCTGCGCCCCCCGTGACACACACACCCTCCACTTGCACAGGACAGACTTCTATGCACCTCTGCAGACCGTCTCAAATGGCACGGCAGAGCTGCTCCTGTGGGGCCGAGGGGAAACTTCCCCTTACCCAAAATTTCCGATTAGGAAGAGAAAGAGGTTTATCGGCCATGCACACAGGGAGAATCACAGAGTGATTACCCAATATCCCAGTGGGGTCCAGAAATTTCTATATCCTCATTTTAGAGGGGAGGAGGAGACAAGGAATATAGGTAATTCTGTTTAGGGGCAGTAAATGGCTGCTGGGGAGGATGAATGGAGCTTACTATTTAGAGCAAAGGTTCTAGAGGTGTGATCCAGAGTTCCCAAGGGCACTTGAGTCCCCTTAAAGAGCGTGCAAGTTCCAAACCATTTCCATAGTAATATCAAGACGTTATTTGCCTTTTTCACTCTCATTCTCTCGTATGTGGGTATAGTGATATTTTTCAGAGGCTGGAAGAAGTGGGATATCATAAAAGATGGAAAGCAGAAGCAGATATAAGAATCTAGCTGTTCTCTGTTTAGTCATATATAAAAGAGATTTGCAAAAATGTAAAAAAAATGCTATCCCCCAAAGGGACCCCCCTCCTCATTATCATCACACTGAGGGGTTAGGATTTCAATGTATGAACTCGGGGATACGCACACAATACCTCATAAACGCTCGTCTCTTCTCACATCTCTTCCTTTTCTCCTCTCTGACTCTCCTTTTATTAAACCCAACACACTTAAAACAGCGGCCATTGGCGTGTCACACGGAGTGCTGAAAGACAGGAAAAAGCCTAAATGTTTTCCCTATTCTCACTACTCGATATGACAGTTCTGATACCAGATGCGTGGGTTCTTCCCCCACACAACAAGCAAGAAATTCTGCAGAGGACATCAGCCAGGTGTCCCTAATTCAATTCGGTTCTGACACCATCTACCTGGAAATAGTGTCCGATCCCACAGGTTAAGAGCGAGGTCCGACAGGACTGTCCCCACTTCAGACGCCAGTCGCGTAACCTGTGCTTCTGATTAGCCAGCTGTAAATCGGGATTTCCGGGACTCCCTCCTTGGGTTCAATTAATTTGCTAGAGCAGCTCATAGAACTCAGGGAAACACTTCTGTCATTTGTCATAAAGAACAGCACAGAGGATGCAGATGGACAGCCAGATGGAGGAGATGCGTAGGGCAAGGTGTGTGGGAGGGGACTTGCAGCTTCCCTGCCCTCTCCAGGCCCAACACCTTCCAGGAACCTCCACGTGTTTAGCTCTCCGGAAGCTCCCTGAACTCAATCCTTTTGGGGTTTTATGGAGGCTTCATTACTTAGGCGTGATTGATTACTTCATTGGGCATTGGTGAGCAACTCAACCTTCAGCCTCTCTCCTCTCCCTGCAGGTTGGAGAATAGAGCTGAAGTCCCCACCCTCTAGTCATGCCTGAGGGTGTTCTCTCTGGTGACCAGCTCTCATCCTGGGGGTACCTAGGTGTCCCCAGCCATCAGATCATTCCATTAGCATATAAAATACACTTATTATTCCAAAGATTCCAAGAGTTTTAGGAGCTGTATATCAGGAAATGGGGACGAAGACCAACTATATATTTTGCAATATTATAGGTGCCCTCTGAGTCCCAGGGCTCCAGCCAACAGGGCTGTTTCCAGGTGGAGATTGGGCCTCCCTGCAAAGAGGAGGTTACTGGACAGTGTCAGCTGCTCATAGGCTACTGGAAAGTGTCCACTTGCCCTCCCAGGGCTTCCCGCCATGAACACAGAGCTGCTCTTGTCTGCAGAGAAGGGAATGGTGCACAAATGGGCATTGGGTGACCGGGGGCAGTGAGAGAACGCTGGCCTCAGAGTCACTTGCCCCAGGTTAGGTCATCCCTTTGTCCTTAATCAACTGGGTCACTCCGGGAGGGTCCCATGACATCCCTGAAACCCCTTCCTTGTCTGTAAAATAGGGGCCTGAGTTATGTAACCACCAGTATCCTGTGAACTTGAAACTGACTCCACTGTTTGCCAAATATATAACTTCGAGCTAGCTATATATTTAACCTCCCAACGTTTCCATTTTTCTGATGTGTAATTTGAGCATGAACAAAATCCTGACTTTGTAAGGTTTAGAAATAACATATATAAGGCACTTGGCCCTGGGCCAGCCACGCAACAGGCACTTAAACAGCAGAAGTTCTTGTCACTTCTAGTTGTAGACCTTAGTCTTGTGATAAAATTGTGACCCAGGCCACTACTGTCACTTTGGACACTCAAGATACACAGACGCCTTACCCGGTGGGGCTGGCAAAGCGACTCAATGGTCCATTTGGGGCAGAGCTCGGGCAGCAAGCCCCGCCCCTGTGCTGCGGTCCAGACCAGCTTCCTCCCAGTTAAGCGAATTTTCAAAAGACATCTAGGTCGGAGCCATAATTAGCAGTGACTGAAGGCTTTGAGTGGAAACAGCAAGCTTCTGCTGATCTATAGCAGTTGCTTATTTCAGAGAGGAAAGGCAGATATCAAAGGTGCTGGAATTGCAGATGCACCCAGAGCCCTCAGCCTGAGTGCTGAGCGGGTGCTGTGTTGCAGCCCCACACTCCGAACCGGAAGCCCTCCCTCCCCGCCAAGGAGAGTCACCTCCAGCGAAATCCCTCCAGCCTCCAGCACCCCCTCACTGGGAGCTCTCAGGCTCTGCCCAGGCACTCAGGGGCCAGGTTCTCAAAGAGATTTCCAGCACCTCAATGGCAAACTGTCTTCCACTTCTCTGTTCTGTGAACCTGGCATCTCTGATGTGACATGGGACTTTTTTACCTTCTTACTCCTAGAAGTCCACTTTGCAACCAAACAAAGGCTCACCTACCACCCTCACAGCCTACACTGAGCCCCTGTGGGATAAAGAAAGTTATCAGATGCTCACAAATCAGAGCTTTGGGAGACCCCTAATTCTAAACTCATGTACACACCAGCCCAAGCACACACGGATGTCCATCTTCTCAAAGTGGTCCGAGTACCATCCAAGCGCCTACACGTGTGCATATTAGAATATTTTGTTTCTTTTTTGCATTTAGGCTCAGTTCTGGTTTCCATGTGGCCAGTGCATTTCAGTTATTTATCTCCATTTTTGTCCTCCCAAGAAGGAACAAGAGAATTGCTTCATTCTAAGGTAAATTATTGTAGGAAAAAAGAGAGTTGCTTCAATGGGCGAGATGGACAGCATTTAAACCTCTGCTGTGAAAACTCTGATTTTTTTTCAAGGCTACTTTGAAAGAGATTTCCATTGTGAGTGTCCTTGCACCTGCACAGATATACCCATCTGGCCAGTTGCTTTTCAGTAAAACTAGCAGAGACGACATTCATACTCCCCTACCTCTTGTCACTCCGACCCCTTGAGTTAGTGGGGCCAAGTGACTTGTGCCGACCAGGGAAATGTGAGCAGCAGCCGCTGGGATCCTGCCCAGGCTGAGGTAGGAAGAGCTGACATGATTTCTCCATCTCTTTCTTTTCCTGCCCTGGAGGCTGCCATCCCTCCCATCCTCTGCAGAGGTGTCGCTGCAAGAAAGAGGAAGGCCACCTGACCCACATCAGACTTTGTGCGTGAGCTCTAATCCTGAAACTTGCAGGTGTGTCTACTGTGGCCACTACCACCCAGCAGCTTCAGACAGCCCCTTTCACGTTCTTAGAAGTAGGTCGCTGGTGCAATTTACTATCCTATGTTTGCTTCTCAAGCTTGTGTGGAGTCTCTGCCGTGTGCCAGGGACCACTGGGCCTGGGATCAGGAAGGTGGAGTCAATCACTCCCCGTGCCTCACCTAAAGGATCCTATAGTCCATTAGGGAAGGCAGACACATGGTCAACTAGCGCTCCTGAACAGATCTGATATAGGCAAAATAATCATCTCTGGGGAATTGTCTCAAAGTTCTTGTTTCAGCAAACCCAGAGCAATCGTAGGTGCTCACGGGAAATATTAGCATGAAAGGGTATGTTTCCTTCGGTTGGACTTAACTGGACAGCTGTTTCACTAAATCAAATTCAATTAGGCTATTAACCGAGTCATAATTCTTCACCTAACAATCACCTACCGACCCAGGCACATCCTAAGCAGGAGAAAGACCCCACCCTAGGAAATGTATAATCGAGTAAATGTGTAATAAACAAACTCACTCCCAGGAAAGTGTTTGTTCCCTCAAGTTGTGAAATAAAAAACAAAGCAGGCTTGAGGGGTCATTTTATACCCACTAGGTTGTAAAAAATAAATAAATAAAATAAAAGTGTTTTTTAAATACTAGCCTTCTGTTTAGTTCGCTAGGGCTGCCATGACAAAATACCACACACTGAATGGCTTAAACAACAGAAATGTATTGTTCTGGAGGCCAGAAGTTCAAGATCAAGGTGTGAGCAGGGTTGGTTCCTTCTGAAGACTGTGAGGAAGAGTTCGTTCCAGGCCTCCGTCTCCCAGCCTCCGGGGTTTGCTGGCAGCCTTCGTTGCTTTTGCCTTGTCAAGGCTTCGCCCTTCTCTGCCTTCATCTACACGCAGTGTTCTCCCTGTTCGTGCACCTGTCCCCACGGCCAAATTTCCCCTTTCTTATAAGGACAGCAATCATATTGGATTAGGGCTCACCCTAATGGCCTCAGCTTCACCTGATCATCTGTAAAAACCCTGTTTCCAAATAAGGTCACATTCAAAGGTCCTGTTGGTTAAGACTTCGACATCTTTTGAGAGACACAATTCAACCCATAAAAATGCCCAGCTCTGGCAAGGTGGAGGTGGAACTGGTCTGCTTATACAATGATGTTCATAGCAGTAAAAATAACTATGAAATGTTAGGGAAGCCATATGGTCATATGCAACAATAACTACCAAGGTGAATGAATATCCTTTGGCCCGCAGACCCCGCTCTTTAGGGATGGACACTGCTGTGCAGGTCAAATTGGGGTACAGCATCAACAGAAAGGACTCAATGCTATAGGTTAAAAACAATTTTTTGGACCCAAGTCATTTTCATTTTACTTATTTATTTTTTGAGACAGGGACCCACTCTGTCACCCAGGCTGGAGTGCAGTGGTATGATCATAGCTCACTGCAGCCTCGAACCCCTGGGCTCAAGCAATCTCTTGCCTCAGCCTTCCCAGTAGCTGGGGAGTCCAGGTGCATACCACCACACCTAGCTAATTTTTCTTTTTCCTTTTTTTATTTTTAGAGACAGGGTCTCCCTATGTTGCCCAGTTTGATCTCGTGGGTTCAAACTGTCCTCTCCCTTTGGCCTCCCAAAGTGCTGAGAATAAGGGCATGAGCCTGGCCATTTTAATTATATTTAAATGTATATATATTATAGTCACCATTTATAGCCCTAGAGTCTCCAAATGTTCATTTTTTTCCTGCTGTTAGGAGAACTTCAGTGGAAAGTTTGATAAGATCTGTCTTCAGGAAATAATTCAACAGAAGCTGAACCCTCTAGGCACAAAGATGATTGTAGCAGCAGTTATTGCTATTCCCAAACCAGAAACAAAGAGCCATTCAGCTAATATTTGGTGAGCACCTTCTATCTGTCAGGTATTGTGCTAGGGGCCGGGAGCACAGTGGTGAAAAATCATTCCTGGTCCCTATTTGCAAAGAGCTGATGGGTCCCAATTGGTGAATGTTTCAATAAATTATATTCTTAACATGTTAGCATAACATGCAGACATTAAATGGTAATTAAGAAAAATGTAAATAACATTTAAAATTCATAAAGAATTTAAAGCGGCATATTATACTATTAACTATTTGAAATATGCGTACTTGTTGACTTTTGTCTGTTTTGTTCGATTCTGTATCCCTGGTGTTGAGAACAATGCCTGACACATAGTAAGTGCTTAATAAGAATTTGAGGAACTGAATTAATATATTGAGGACTGGGAGGCTATATGCAAAGTAAAAATAAAAAAAAGAAGACCACTATTGTGCTTGGGTAATGGGATCATGAATATGTCTTCCTCCTTTTTTTTCCCAAAAATGTCTTTTATGCAGTTGTTACTACTGTTTGTTGAAAAATAAGTTCATAAATTTAAAAAAAGAGTCCCTATGCCAAGGAAATGAATGTCTTCAAAAAATTAAAAATAAAAGAACAATGACTCTAGGATGTCCCTTGGGCTGAAAGGCTGTCAGATCTCCATCTGTCTCGGCGCTGGATGGAGGAGGGGCCGTTGCAAAGGTCCCCGTGAGAAGCGATGAGGACCCAAACCAAGAAGGTACCAACCAGGGTGTCAAGGAGGGGCTGCTTCTCCAGACTTTTGATGGGGTTCAGAAAACAATACCCCAAAAAGAAGTCCTCAGAAGCAAAACCTTTTCCTCTGGCCCTCTCCTGCCCTCCTGTCTCAGTCCCACTCTCTCCCGAGGCTAGTCATGGAAACTAGAATCCCTCTTCCCCAGAGCAAGGCATACAAGCCAGAACCCCTCTTCCCAAAAGCCATAAAACTGAAAATTATTCTGTGTAAAAACTGGCCATAAAGAAATTATCTGACCTGCCTTGGTCTTAAGACCCCCGTTCCAGAGAGGGCCCGTCCCCACACCCAGACGGAAGGATGCTGCTCAGAGAGACCAAGAAGAACCCAGACAGACAGGCCTTGCCGGCTTCCAGCCAGCCTGTTAGCATTTGCTCAGACCCTTTTTGTCCAATCACATTTCTGCACGGCTGTGCATACTTTGTTGAACCTAAACATAAAAATGGACAATTTCCCCTGTATCTTCCAGTTTTCATTCTGAAGGCTCCTGTATACACATGTTCAATAAATTCGTATGCTTTTTCTCCCGTTACTCAATCTGCCTTATGGGATTTTTCAGCAAATCTTTATGGGGCCAGAGGCCTTCGCTCCTCACACCTTCTCATCTTCCAAGCCCAGTTTCTCTGCTCCAGTGTCCCTAATGCTGCATTGGCTTCTGGCCCCCTCTCCTCCCGCTCCTCCAAAAGACCAGTGGGACTTGTTCTCCCACATGTGGGTGCCGTGCAGACAAGTTTAGAAAAGCCCATCTTGAATACCGGGCTGGTATGGTCACCCAGTTGACACAAGAAGTTCACGTTTCTACCTGTCCTGCAAAAGGACAGTCCCCACAAATAAAACTCAAAATGAACTCGCAATGTCCCCTTGTCCCTCCCCAGTCAGGCAAGTGGCTCAAATCAGAAAGCTGGTGCTTCCCGACAGCCCCCTCTCTCCATCCCGCTGACATCTACACAGCGATCCTTCCCTGAGCCTTACGGATTCCCCCTAAAAACACACGTCCCGGAGCCTCCCGCTCTCTCCACCCTACACCGCTGTCCGAGTCCAACGCCCCTTCACTGGTCTCACTGTTTCTACCACTGGCCTCTCCAATCCATTCTTTACGTAATAGATAAAAAGATCTTTTTAAAAACACCACCCAGATTATGTTACTTTCCTGCTCCATGTCACTAGCTTCAGTGGTGCCCATTTCACTTGGGATAAAATATAGAATCTTCACAGGGACGGCAAGTGCCCAGGTTCTGTCTCTCCAGCCTCTCTCCCTGCCCTACCTCCCCTCACGTACTTTGCTGGCTACACTGGCCTTTTTTAGTCTCTCAAGTGAGTCAAGCTTTTCCATACCGCAGGGCCTTTGCACATGCTGTTTTTCCTGCCTGGAATGCCCTTATCCCCACTCTTGGCCTAATCGACAGCTATTCATTCTTCAGCTCTCAGCTTAACGTCATCTCCTTAGAAGGGTCTTTTATAACCTTTTCATATAGGTTAGAAATCCCTACTATACTCTCTAAAAGTACTCAGTACTTTTCTTTCATGCAGCTATCTAAATGTATACATTTCTTGTTCATCTGTGTGATTATTGGTTTTAATGCCTGTTTCTCCCATTAGCCTATAACACCTATGAGAGCAGAACATGTCTGCTTTGTTCACCGTTGTCACCCACCTGGCACCTAGCAAGGTGCCCAGCTCACGGTGAGCCCTCAACTCATATTTGCCAAGTGAATGATTCAATGAACAAACCCAGATATGACTTACATCACAAGAAATATTCCCTGGTTATGCCCTTAATCTGTTGAATCCAAATTTATTCAAGAGTTACATGATGAAGAGTAACCAAAACACATAATTCTTTCGCTAACATGGGAGATGTATTCCAAGGGCATACGTCATGGTTTGACAGTTCATTTCTAGAGGTAGAAATATTGCAGGCAATCAGATGCAGCCCAGGGTGCCAGACAAGGGTTTATCTTGCAAACATCATTAAATACTTTATAAATTAGGCAATTTCAGGCTGCAAGGGATAAAGACATACTCAGCTTGTCTCAGTGAATGGAGGTCTATCAGTTAGGACTCTTAATATTGCATGTGACAAAGGACCTAACTCAAGCTGCCTTAAACAACAACGAGGATTTATTGGCTTCATAACTGAAAAGCCGGGAGACAAGACTGTCCTTCTTTGGGTAAGACGTGATTCTGTGGTCTAATGATGTCACCGGGGTCCCAGTTCCTCCCAGCCGCTGACTGGCCATCCATGTGTTGCTTTGTCCTTAGGTTACGCTCAGTCACTGGTCACTCGGGTTCTTCTTTCACGGAAGCAAAAGGACTGCAGCCCCCAGACCTCGTGTCCTCACAGCCCTGAGCTAGAGGAGAGAGTGCCTTTCTTCCAGAATGGCCTGTAGTGACCCTCCAACCTGACTGATTCCTGATGTCCCAGCAGCTCTGCCCCCAAACGCAGCATAGCTGGAGTATAGGCTGGACACATGCAATTCTTGAATTTCTTTTGCAGAAAATTATAAAGGAGAAACCAAAACTGTCCCATAATTCCACCATTCAGATGACACCGAAGTTTTCCGGTAACAGTAATCAATGCACAAAGAAAGAAAATAAACAGTATAGAATAAAATGTAAACACTTCTCCTCCCACCCCTGCCCCCAAAGGCATCACTGTTATCAGTTTCTTGTATATTTCCCATTAAAAAGAATTTGTGCATTTACCAAAATATAGAGTGTATCATTTAAAGAATTTTGTGGAAAATGGATGACACCATTTATAGTGTTCTGTTTCTTGCTTTTTTCAGTACACAACATAACTCAGAGATTGCTCTATATCAGCAAACAGAGTTCCTCTTAAATCTCTTTAAAAGATGTAAGAGTGTACCATAGTTTATTTACTCAGATTTCGGTCGTTGGACATTTGGGTTGTTGGCCACACAAACAGTGCTGCAGTGGACATCCTTCTTCATCGACCGTGACATTCTTTTGGGGGGATTCCAGAGTCAGCTCCTAGCATTGGAATCGCTGGGTCAAAGGTCACTCACCTTTGAAAACTGTTCATGTATGTTTCCAAAATCCCTTTTGTTGAGTCCACTACTTCAGCCTCTAGTCCCATTTGAAATGTCACAAATGCTGCTCATCATGACACGTGGGTGTCCTGTGGTAGTATGTGGTGGGAGTTTCTGGGAATCCGTGTTTTTAAAAGCTCATTGTGGATTCTGAAGCTCATCCAGGTGAGAGAGCCATCACCCCACCTTGCCACACAGGTGCCCAAAGCCACCAAGGTTGCATTCGTTGTCACTTTGCATCTGCCCCCATACTCTGGCCAGCAAGGGGCATTACGAAACTGTATAATTTTTGCCAATCGGATTCATGAAAACAGTTTGGCATTGCTGTTCTGATTTGCATTTCCTTACTTCTGAGGAAAGATGAACCCCTCTTCGCATGTTTATTGCTCAGTGGCATTTCTTTTTCTTGCTCTGCCATTTCAGAGTCTCCGCGCAGCATTTACTGGGTTGTTTGTATTTTTCTTATTTATAGGTGCTCTTTGCAAATTACAGAGATTACTCTGTGTTCACCTGTGTTCCAGATATTTTTCCCCTTGATATAATTTCTTCTCACTGATTAATAGGTTTGTTTGTTTAGCTATACAGAGGTTTCTGTTTTCTTCTCTTTTAATATGGTGAAATTTTTAAATCTTTTGTCTTTATGGTTTCTGGAAGAATTGAGTTTTTAAAACTCCCTGGGTGATTCTGCCAAGTTTGGGAGTTATATCTTGCAAGACAGGATATAAATAAGGAACAGAATACAGCCCCTGCCCTCGGGGGTCTACAACTACGTGGGAGAGGAAAGAGGTTACATATAAAGGGCACGGTCTGAGAAGTTTCGGAGGAGTGATGAGGATGGGCTGGGCCTTTCCTTGCCCCGGGGCCCGCAGATCCCTGTGAAGGGGGGTGGGAGACCCCCGTGGGCAGCAAAGGCAGAGAAGAGCCAGCCGCACCGTGGAGGGGAGGTGGCCGGGGTGGCAGCATGGAACAGCAGAAGCGAGGCCTTCAGGCTGCATCCGCACCGCACTGGAGCGCAGACTCGAGGTCCCAGGGCGCTCCCAGCCATCAGTCCCCACCCTGCCCTCCAGAGCCGGCGAGGCCAGGCTGCAGGGCTGACCCTGCCACCCTCTGGACAGGCTACGAGGCAGAGCATCCCTTCAGCCTCTGTCTTGCCCAACTGGAGACAATCAAGTAAAAGCGTGAAGCGAGCACTTGGGTCAGTTTTTGCTTCTTGCCATCAAAAGACCCTGCTTAATGCAGAGCTGGGGGATTCTGAGCAAAGCTGGATTTCCGAGGGCTCCAGTGGACAGAGGGGAGTATAAGGTGGAGAAACCAAAGCAATTTCTAGCCTGGGGTCTGCGGGGGGAGAACTGATGGTACTCAACTCTGTATCCCTCGTGGCTTCTAGAGCAGGGTCCTGGGTTACACTGCAGCTTGGATGAATGAATGAATGAATCAGTCCATGTGAAAGGATTTGAGTTGGGCCTGGAAAGACTACAGATAAGGACTCTTTCTTTCTGTCCCAGTGCAAAAGAATGCCTGGCATGCAGTAAGTGCTCAGTGGAGTTGTCAGATGGGGCTGGGGTGATGAGGGGAACCAAAGAGCAGAGGTAAGAATAAAAAGCAATGTTCACAGGACAGTGAGAGCAGCCTCTTCAAGCAGGAAAAGTACACACAGGAGGGCAAGTTGGAGCCTCGATGCCAGGCTAAGGGAGACGGTCTCTGTCTGCCCACACGTGGAGTCACTGATGACTCCGTTTAGGCCAAGACGCAGTTAAAACCAGTGTCTTAGGAAGACTCATCTGGTGACAATAATAGGACGGATTAGAAGTTAGGAAGAAATTTTAAAACACCCCCTGTCAAGAGGGAGTTAGAATCTGGGCTAAGGTCGGGGCAGTGAATTGGAAAAGAAAGGATAGATTCAAGTCACGGGGCAAAGAAGGGACTGGAGGTATCTGGAAGGGAGGAGGGCAGAGGGGTGGGGGGAGGTGGAGGCAGACGGGCCTGGCTGGCTTGGGGACTTACACCCTCGTGGCTCGGCTCACCTGCTCCCCCCACGAGAGTCAGTTGTTATATTTTTCTAGTCCCTGGAATCTTCTAATATGTTCTCCTTAACCTCCCTCTAGGCTCACAATTTGCCTTCTTTGAACATCTAGGTGCCAAAGAGGAAAAGGCAAGAAGACAAAAGACTAAGAGACAGTCCTGCCAGCAGGAGCCGGGCTCCGGGCCAGAGCCCTGGATCAGCAAAGAGACAGGACCAGCATGGAGAGGAACACGCGGGGAGCGACCTGTCCCTGCCGGCGCGGAGGGAGGCTGGAGCCCTCTCAGAAAGGCCTCCGGCACCTGCTGATGTGAGACTTTTCTTCTGCAGGAAATGAGGAGAGTCTAGAGTATTCCGGGCGGGGGATGAGATGGGTCAGCCCTCTCTGGGTATCGTGGATAGGGAGGGACAGAGCCCAGAGCCAGTGAGATCACAGAGGAAGCTGTGTCACTGACTTGGGGGTGGGGACTGAGGGGGACTGACACTCGGGTGGTGGCCGTGGAAAGAAGGGGACACAGCAAGGGGAGGAGGGACAGGATTCAGTGCCTGGACAAGGAGGAAGAAGGAGAAGGCGGGGTGGAGGCCTGTGTCCCTCTTCTTGTCACTGAGCCCTACAACCCCATGCTGTGGCTTCCCCACCGTGGAGGGACCTGGCACAGCCGGTCCCGAAGGGTGTCAGGGACCAGGGACCTCTTCTTGCAAGTCCTGTTTCCATCCTGAGTCTCAACACACAACACAGGGCTGATGTGAGAACCTACAGGCCTCCAACTTGGGAATTCACTGTCATTAAAAGGTTCAAAAGTGATGGTTTTTTTTTTTTTTGAGACAGAGTCTCACTCTGTTGCCCGGGCTAGAGTGCTGTGGCATCAGCCTAGCTCACAGCAACCTCAAACTCCTGGGCTCAAGCAATCCTCCTGCCTCAGCCTCCCGAGGAGCTGGGACTACAGGCATGCACCACCATGCCCGGCTAATTTTTTCTATATATTTTTAGTTGGCCAATTAATTTCTATTTTTAGTAGAGACGGGGTCTCGCTCTTGCTCAGGCTGGTTTCGAACTCCTGACCTTGAGCGATCCGCCCACCTCAGCCTACCAGAGTGCTAGGATTACAGGCGTGAGCCACCTCGCCCGGCCAAAAGTGATGTTTTTAACCACGGTGAAGGCCCAAGCAGCAGCACGACTGTGGTGGCTCAAATCCCAGGACCTGCTGCCCAGGAGACAGCCTCAGTGCGTGTGAGTTTGTGTCACTGGATGGATAGACCGTCCGTGAGGGCCGGGAGAGGACTCCTCTACCTTCGTCACTTCATTTCGGCAGAGTCACCTGAGCTAACGGTTCCTCCAGGAACCCCACAGAAAATGTGTCCAGTGATCACATTTTGCTTTCCATGTGCCGAAAAGTTAACTTTAGAACTCTGTAGTCTCGAGAAAATGGGGCTCCTTGTTATGAAGAAAAATCAACAACTCTTCCAAGTTTGCTCTAATGAAAAATGGATGGATCGATTTCATAGCTCATGGCTATGCTTGTAATACCTCCCTCTGAGGTTTCCGTCTGTATTCACTCTTGTTCAATGCTTGTTCTTCTTCAAAAAAGGAGTGATATTCAGGATATTCAAAAAATCCAATAATATTTATACGATTATGAAGGCAATAGCATTATTTGGTTGGGAATCATAATAATAAACCCAGCACCCAACACAATACCTGGAGTCTCACCTGTACTCCTGGGGGTGGCTGAGCCCAGTCTTCTTTTAGTTTGGGTGTAATTTCTACAAGTATCCATCTGCCTCACTTTCTTCCCTGCACCTGATTCTAGCCTCCCTGAGGTCCAGGAATGCCTTCAGACCCCAGCTCCAACACACCTGGGGTCCCCCCACCCCAGCATTCAGAGCATAATAAAAGCATGATGAGAGTGAGTATGTAATGATGAGTAACAGATCACTCAGGATTTTGAAACCAGCAAGCGAAATTATTTTACACTATTTTAATCATGGCGACTCATGCCATTTTGGTGTAATTAGCCTTTTATTCTTACTCATAGTTTAATTATGAAACAAATATGCAAATGTATGCTAATGGTGTCGCTAAGCAAATTATCCATCACATTTGAGGAAGCACTCAGGCAAATTTTAAAATGGGATCATGGATCTGACAGACAGTTCCAGAAATGGACTTAAAAACAATGGGCAGAGTTCCCTAAATGCACAGTGAACTTGGCCTCTAGAAATATAGCTTTTTGGAGAGCTTTCGTGAACATGTGTTGAGAGACTCCAAGGGAAATGAATATTTTCCCCTCGGTTCCTGCTGAGCCTTCTGGATTCAGACAGGAGCCCATATCTCTGGATCTGCTTGCGTGCTAAAGCTCACAGGGACATAGCCTAAGCCAGAAGACCCTCATCCCCACGCTCTCCAGAAAGAGAAGGAAGGTCTTGACTGGGGTCCAACTGTTGGTCACGGTGTGCTTCTGTACACTGCTCTTCATAATCCCACTGAAGCCGTGGTCCGTATGGTCCTGTCTCACACCGATGGTGGAGTCAAGAAGCACCACCCACCAACCCCAGAGTCATCCCCAAATAATGGAAGTTCTTCGTAGGCATTTCTTAATCACTGTGACAGAGACACGTGGGCCACTACAACATTCCTTTAAATCTCCTTCCTTTTCCATCTAGTTTCCTCGTACTCCGGCACCTCTCTCCCCAAAACGTCCTAAAGAACTCCTTCCCAGCCATAGCCTGGGTGGGCAGAGAAGCAGCCCCCTTCCCGGAGGACAGGGACAGGCGAGTCCACTGAGACGCCCTGCCCCCGCTGATGGGCAGGGGAAGGGCCTGGGGGCGCTTGACTCACTGCCCTTCCACTCTCTCTGTGGCCTTCCACGTGTGTGTCCCCCGCAGCGGCGGGACCACACATCTGCAGAGGGAACCCGAGCTGCAGAACAGCAGGTCAGACAGGCCTGCACGGCCTTGCCTCGCAGCACGTGTGGACGGTGGCGGGGCTCCCTGTACTCAGCGCCAGCGATGAAATCTTTCTGTCACCAGAGGTGTAAAGGATCCTCAGATCTAAGTGAATGTCAAGGCCATCAAGCATCACCAGCAGATACTGTTGTTAATAAATCTGAGAACTACGCCCTCCTTCCCTGGCACAGGGCCGTACCTGAGTTTTCTCTAGCCGATGGCGACGGCCCCCAGCCATCCCATCTCCTACCCTGGGCCCCACCTTCCCCACTGCTCCCTGTTAAAACCATTTTCTATGGAGCCACCGGAGGGCTCAGAAGAAACCTTGGATGCGTCCTTTCAAGTGCAGGGACTGGCCTTGCACCCAGCCTCGGCCTCTCCTGTGATTCCGCCACTCCATGGCTCCTACCCTTCCCTGTGCTCCCTGGGTCCATTGTCAGAGCCAGCACAGAGAAGGACGGCTCCAACGAGGTGCGGAAGAGTCTCCCCCCTCACCCCAGAGGGGCTAATCTTACCCAGATTGTTTTTTCCTCAAAGACAATCTGCTCCTGCCCAGCTTCCCATACCCACCTCATCAACAGTCCAAACACAATTCTGGAACTGTCAAAACAAGACCCGAAGACCTGACACAGACAATTAACCTAAGTCAAGGCAACCCACCCACCACCTCCTGCTTCTCCCGGATGTCTCGTCAGGACTCCAGCAAGCTCCGGTCCCCCTGTTCCCAGCTGTGATATCACCGGGAGCAGGTTGTTGAGCTGGGGACTCCTGACATTAGGCTGGAAGCTATAATTACCCGGTGTGTAATTTGGTTGCTAAATGGATTGTTTACAAAGGTGTGCGTGATGAAATCGCAGGCGGGCGGGGCGGAGAGGCAGGCAGTCATTAACGTCCCCACCTCCCTCCGGGCTCCCACCTGCCAATTGCGGCTGAGGGCTCGGCTGGCAGACTCTGACCTTGCTGAGTCACCTGGGCCTCGTGTTCTGTGACGTTTGGGAAATACCTGGCCTTCCTCCCTCAGGTTCCATCCGGTAATCACTCCCAGCGGAAGCAGACTCACCTCAGCACAGGACGGGGGACAGAGTTCTGTTGTCACAGGCCCCCAGGGTTAGCCTGAAAGGAAAACGAGCCCAGTGGAAGTCCCCGAGGCCCAACTGGGGGGCAGGCGGGGGGGGGAGGATCAAAATCACGTTCATTCCAGGCAGGTGCCCCCCATGGGAGTCCCTACAAAAGTATCAGATCTGGAGCGTTTCTGCCAACAACTGAAGTAATGACATGAGGACCACCCGACTACCTCTGCAGGAAGACGGGAGAATGGACAGAGGCTGAAATGTCAAAAGACTTCTCTGAGATCAGACAATCCCTTGTCAAAAAACAAGGTGACATGCACTAGGGACAAAGAGAGGTGGTTCATTTAGTAATCTGCAAAAAGCTAGAAACACAAACTAGGAGTCATGAGTTAAATATTAAAAGGTCCGGAAGGTCAGATCATATCTCAGATCAAACGTGCCTTTGTAATAAAACACTATCTTAAACCAGAGAAAGAACTCTACCACAATCTGTGTGTGTTTCTATCAAAAGAATTTAAGAATGAAAGAATCTTAAAAACTAAGAATAAAAGGATTTACCAAGAAAGGATCCCTCTAGTGTTGAGAATGGAAATTTTGGAAAGGCATGAAAAATCAGGCACAGTCCATGAACAGGAAACAAAATAACTAAAGGGCTGGGAAATTCCTTGAAGGAAGAGGGTGTGGAGCATCCAAAAGCGTTCACTCTACACAAAGGCAGGTGCGAGCTGCTCCAATCCTAACAGTACACGCAGCGTTCTCAGGAATTCTAGGCACAGTGGTGCAGATTTCTGTCTGACATTGGTCTTTCAGGACCTTATCTTAGGAGATTGAGTTAATAAATCACTGAGATAATATTAACAGGAGGTTCACCTGCAAAGTGGCCCCACTGTCCCTGCCAGAACCCAAGAAAAGGCTGGCAGCTAGGTAGTCGTGAACCAACTCCTCTCTCTGCAGATATTCATGGCACCCACGGGACTCCAGGATGGTGGAACCCTGAGCATCCGTGGTGAACATGACGGGCTCCATCTTTGTTCTCACAAGACTCACATGGAAATGAGCCATAATGTATGGAGCCAGAAGGGCATGGAAGATAAAACTCACTGTAAGTTCTACTCAACCCCACGGGCCTTGAGCATGGAGAGGAAAACCCTAAATTTTGGCAAGAAGGCAAAATATGATTGGCAAGACCCTTCCCCCTCAAGTGGCTTCGAGGAGCCTGAGGTTGCTCAGAAGCCGAGAAGCTTCTCTGCTCAGAGACCCACCCCTCATCCTCCCAGGCCATCTAGTCCTGCCATCGGTCCCCTTGTTCTCTCTGGCCTGTCTGCTGACTCTGAGGGTTGGGTTGGTCCAGAACCTTCCAGCCTGTGCCCATGAGGTGAACGGTTGGTGTCCAGTCCCTTCACTCCGTTGTACCCACATAGCCTCTAAATTGTTGCCACAGAGTGACAGGGCCCAGTTTCAAGCTACCACTGGGAGAGACGAGACCTAGAGCTCCCTTCCGGTGAGCTCTGCCACCTGCGAGGTTCCTGCTGAACGCTGCCTCTTCATCTCAGAGCGAAGCTGGGTCTGCATCTTGGCAAATGGCAGTTGGACTTTGCAGCTGCCTTTGTGGAGACAGGAGCTACGAAGAAGGAAGGAAGAGCCACACTGGTTCACTATATTCCAGAAATAATTAAAAACACCTGCTATACACACGTTACTTCATATAATCTTCTCTCCAACTACATAAGAAGGGCTCCTATCAGCAGCCACACTTAACATATGAGGAAACTGAGGCACAGACCGGTCACATGGTCACACGGAGCTTGCAAAGCCTGGGGCTCTCCTGCAGGCAGTTTGGCCTGGAGTCTGTGCTCTGCCCCAGGCTGTGTGCCACCGTCAGGAGAGTCTGTGGCACTTGGTGACTTACAGTCCAGACCTTCCAAGGTGCTTAGGCACAAATTCATTCATCCATCTATCCATTCATGAAAAAAGTCAAAATAAATGAATAAAAACATTCATCAAGTACCTAACCTATGCCGTTCATTTTGCTGGTAACTAGAATTTTTTATATGAAATTAATACTTTTTCAATGTCCCTCGTTTTAATCCTCATAACCAACAAAGTGCTAATTTTCCCATTTTAGAAACAAGGAAATGGAGGCTCAATGGTTTAAGCCATGAACCTGTGTGCTTGGACCATGATTCAAACAAAGGCTTGCAGGAAAGAGCCAGCTCCTCCCTTCAGGGCTAAGTGCAGAGAGTTTAATGAAAATGCTATTTACAGGCCGGGCGCGGTGGCTCACGCCTGTAATCCTAGCACTCTGGTAGGCCGAGGCGGGTGGATAGCTCAAGGTCAGGAGTTCGAAACCAGCCTGACCAAGAGCGAGACCCCATCTCTAAAAAAAAAAAAAGAAAATGCTATTTACAGAGGCCTGGACAGGCATAAACAAACTGGCCAGGGGTGGCAGAGCCGGAAGCCGGTTCACCCTGAAGCCTAAAGGAGTGAGGGCAGACAGTGGGGTTCTAGCCAACCAGGGGGTGAGGGGGTGGGAGGAGGGACAGGGCTCCTGACGGGAGCTGGGCAGAGAAGGGCCAAGAATGAATGGGGTGGGGGGACAGTTTGAGACCATCCAGCACGGATGGTAAAACATGGAGCCAGGATGGGGAATCACTGCAGTATCCAGCTGTTCCCAGTGAACCGAAGAGCGCAGAGCACTAGGTATCAAAAAGTCATCCCTGATGTGACCCCAGACCCAGCAGACCAGGCACAGTCCAGGAGAACATTCTGAAGTGATGTGTCAACCATCCTGCCCTTGCCTTCATCCCCCAAGATGGAGGAGATATGGCTGTAAAGCAGAGTGCCCCCCACCACCCCCCAACACTGCAATAGCCTAGGAGAACAAACGAATGACAAATATGGGAATCATTTCTGTAGCAATATCCTGATCTCACACAGCTCCAACCCAGAACTGAAATTAAGGTGCAGCTCCACGGTTCGTGGCCCTGAGGAATTCAACATAATAAGCACTCCAGTGCACAAACACCTTCTCCTCTCCTGCACTGTGCAGGCCCCTCTTTTTCTAACATTACGCTATCAGACTCAACTAACGCGGTCCTGGGCATACAGACACGCCAGTATATGTTCAGCAGAGGCGTGAGACTTTGCTCAGTAACTTTGGAGGGAGAGCCTGCATCTGGGAGGCAGGGAGCCCAGCAGGAATGAGAGGAGGAAGAGATTTGGAAGCGCGTGCAATCCCAAAGAGAATAGCCACTGAAGATGCCAAACAGACATGGAGCAAAAGGGGCCCCTGGTGATAATAATCATTTCAGCATCATTCGGTTATGATTACTAGGTTACATAATGCTCATTACTACCTCCCTCAACAAAAACTTGACTTTTCCACAAGAGTCAGGGCAGTAGCTGTCGTTTTGATTGAAAAAAATCTAACTTTAAGAATACATTCTTCTTCAAACCCAATCAAGAGCCCGAGCTGAGCCTGCAGACATTTTGTCTCCTTCCCCGCCTCTACCCGGGGCGCCATCTAGCGTCCATCAGCCTGCACTACAATCTCCAGCCAACTTAAATAAGGCTTTTCTTGCAAAGAGCTGGTTTCATAGAAAGTCATGAGACCCGGAATGAGAAAAAAAACTGGCCTCTCTGATAAACATTTTTCAAAAGTGGTTGAGCAATAAAGACTTCCATTTATTGGATTTCACACATGATTTTGCTTGAGCCAAACCAAAGACTCATGACTCTTAAAAACATGAATACGGTGTTTGGGCATTTTTCTCATGGCTGGTTTTAGGAAAGATATTTATGTGCAAATCAAAAAATGACTGCAAACGGAATAGGAGTACACATTTTGCAAGGTGTAGCATATACAGCTGAAACTTATTGAGGCTTCTGTTAGGAACTGCACTGTTTCCCCTGTCTCCTCCCCCCCCCACCACCAAAAAATTCGTATGGTGAAGTCCCAAACCCTAGCACTTCAGAATGTAACTGTATTTGGAGATGAGATCTTTAAAGAAGTAATTAAGTTAAAAATGAGGTATTTAGGGTGGGTGCTAATCCAATCTGGCTGGTGTCCTTACAAGAAGAGAAACTTTGGACACACACACACATACACAAAGGAAAGACCATGTGAGGACACAACAAAAAGGCTGCCGTCTGCAAGCCAAAAAGGGAGGTCTCAGGAGAAGCCAAACCTGCCAACACCTTGACCTTGGACTTCCAGCCTCCAGAACTGTGAGAAAATTAATTTCTGTTGTCTAGGCCAGCAGCCTGTGGTATTTTGCTATGGCAGCCCTAGCAATCTGACACACCCTTAAACTCCACCCCGCCCCGCGCCCCAAGCTGGGCCCACGTTAGGAGACTGGAGGGGACATTGGTCACGTCTATGCTGAGTGCGTGAAGCAAGCTCTGCACCCCTTTTTATACACAAGGAACCTTGAACCCGGAAGCATGTGGCAATGGCTTTGGGACCCCACTCTGCCCACTTCTCACCCCCGTCAGTGGGGGGTGCTGTTTTCCGTTAAACTTCTACCCGAACCGGTTTCCCGGGTGGCGGTGTAGGGGACTCAGCCCCTGCCTCAGTGGGGAAGTTGCACACTTTGGCGGAGCTTCCTGTGTAAGCTCTGGCAAGGGACCGCACCGCGCCGAGCCCTGACTGCGCGCCCTGTAACAGGAGAGTGACCCGATGCTCGGAAAACGGAACGTGCCCATTTCGTGCGGGGCTCAGCTCAGCATCTGGCGCGTAGCAACTGCTCGGTGCGCCGCCAACGGCCGCGCCTCAGCGGGGTGCGGTGGTCGGAATCCCCGGACTCCCGCAAGTGAAAGCGTGGGGACCCCGGCCTCTCTTTCTCTTCGCGGGAGAGCGCAGGGGCGCCGGGTGTGGAGGCGTGGACGGTTAAGTACCCCTGCTGTCGCCGGCCGCAGGCCCTAGGGAGCTCCCGGCTCTGCTCGTGCCACCGACCCCGGTTCCACGAACCCCCAAAGAAAGGCAGTCTTCTCACTGAGCATAGGGGCCTCTGGCTGGGAATGGAGAGATGCACGCCTTTCTCGCGCGGGGAGGCACGAGGGCTGCAGGGGTGAGTACGGAAGGGCACCGCTGCAAGGCGGCCAGACGCCTCGGAACCGCAGCGCCGCCCCGGCCATTTCCCAGGGAGATCGATCCTCCGGCAGGGCCATTTCCTCCGCCGGGCGGGCGCTCCGGGCCCATTAGTGACTCTGTGACCCGGGGCACGGAGCGCGTCACCGCCCGCGCGCTCGCTGCCCGGCGCCGCGCCGTCCCCCACCGACCCGCACGGGCCGCGGAGCCCGAGCCCCTGTCGCCTGTCGCCCGGCTCCGCTCCAGGTCCCTTCCTCTGGCTGCGTCCCGGCGCCCGAGCCGCAGCCCTACGAGCCTGGGTCACCTCGCGGCGCGATACACACGCGCAGGGCGTCCCCGCGCGGCTGTCGCATCCCGGCGCGGGTGGCCCTGAGCGCGGCGTCCCCTGGCGGACGCCACTTCCCTACCGCTTCCCAGGCACAAGGCCGCTTTCCTCTTCAGGGGTTCAGGGGTGGTTTTCGGAGAAAGAAAACAGTGGAGGGATTTTCCCATTGGTGCCTCAGGGGTCTTGGTGACAAGATTCACGCCAGCTAAGGAGTAAAAGAACGGAGATGCGATAAAAAAAAGCAGAATGGTAAGGCTTGGAAAGTGCAGACAAAATGCTATGCATCTGCTTGCTACGACCCGAAAAGCAACTGAATACTCTCTATTTGATTTGCACTTACCTTACGGGGCAAACACAGTATTGGCTTTCTCTCCTGCAATCGTGTATGCTTTGGCAGGGAATGAGTTCCAAATACAACCTGTTTTCTTACACATACTGAGCACGTAACGCTGACCTTCACGAAGGTTTTCTTCCCAAACAATGAACAAATACGTAGGGTAATGAATGAAAGAGTTAAAGCACCATAGAACACAGCTGGAGTAACTTTAAAAGGTTTTATTTAGTTATTTTGATGGAAACAGAAATAATAAGAAAAATGTCTTTATAAGAACATCTGAAAAAGCTTAGAACTCTAAATAGCAACGCTAATCCAGCTGGTAGTCAGTTTGGGCTGCTATGACAAAATACTATAGACTGGGTAGCTTATAAGCTTTATAAACAACAGTTTATAGTTTATAAACAACAGGAATTTATTTCTCACAGTTCTGGAAGCTGGGAAGTCCAAGATCAAGTGACTGGCAGATCCAGCGTCTGGTGAGGACTGCTTTCTTGTTCATAGGTGACACTTTCTAGCTGTGCGTTTACCTGGTGGAAGAGGTGTGGGAGCTCTCAAGGGCCTCCTCTAAAAGGCCACTAATCCCACTGGTGAGGGCTCTGTCCGTATGACCTAATCACCTCCCACAGACCCCACTTCCTAATGCCGTCGCCTTGGTGATTAGATTTTAGTATGAATTTGGGGAGGACACAAACATTCAGACCTTAGCATCAGCCCTGTGTTGTATTCCCTTCATAAAATATGTAAGTGTGGAAGATGCCTGGGAATTTCAGCCATCTAAGTCAGGCACTTAGCGCTTGGGATGTGGCCCCTTTCCTGTAGTGACATGGACCCTCTCCTGTAACCGCACTCTCCGTGTAGACATCTGTGCTGTCCGTTGTGCACAGGGTGGAATCTCACAGGAGCCCAAACAGCAGTGAGCGTGCGGATGTTTCTCAATGCCACAGTTAAAGAAGGAGGAGGAAGAGGAAATAAATATCAGTGACTTCCTTTGCAATGTAAGTTAACAGAGCCTTTTTAAACCAAATCAGCAAGGTTGGGTTGTGTCCTTCTGGGCCTGGGGTCTTCAAGCCTTGGAAAACCAGAAAGGGCAGAGAAGCTAAGACAGATGGTGGGTCTCCTGGGAGGCTCAGGGCTGAGCCTGCCTCGAAGGAAGTCTCTTCGTCAGCACCCGGCAACTCTGCCATTCCCAAAACCAGCTTAGATGGTACCAGCTGTCTTTCTGCCACTCAGCTTTCAGGGCAAGGGCTTTGTCCTGGAGGGAGCCGTCCCACTAGCCCTGCCATTGTGCTTACTCAGGGAATGACAGTCCTGGGGGGCAGGAGTCAGGAGAAACGCTCTCAGCTGAAGTGGATCAAGGGAGCAGAGGAGCCTCACAGGGGCAGGTGGAGAGTGACCTTAAATCTACATAGTTTGGGTGAAAAACAGCATACATAATTCTTTAGTGTTTGTGTTAAGCCTTTTAATTCAAGTCATCAAGTGTTTACAAATGCTTTCTAATTTGAGAAGACATGGAATAATTTGAAGACAAAGAATTAAGAAAAGAAGGTAGTTTACTATGCATATGTAGGCGAAAGAATAACTTATCTAATATAGGCTATGTAACACCAAAGAAAGCCAGCAGTCTCTCCATTATTTAGCAAATATCAGGCACCTGTTGTGGCCAAATGTTCTTAGAGAAAGCAGTAAAAGTCCTGTTTATATGAAGACATAATGGAACTATACTTTATAACAGTTGTTCTCAAAGTGTGGTCCTCAGAAAGCAGCGGCATCACCTGGGAACTTACTAGAAATGCAAATTATCAGGTCTCTCCCTAGACCTCCTGAATCAGAAACTCTGAAGATGGGGCCCAGCAACTCAACTTGTCTTTTAACAAGCCCTCCAGGTGATTTTGCTGTACCCTAAAGTCTTAGAATCACTGCCCTACATAGTGTCTTCCTTGTGTTGTCAAATATTTAACTAAATTTAAAAGTCAGAGTAGATCCAAAAGTAATAGACTTAAAATTGGGCTTGGAATATGGGAAATCTTGATAAATATGAAATCATCACTCCCAACTCCAGCAGAAATCACAAATGTTTGATTGCTAGATCTAAGAAGATATCAACAGAATTAGAGCACTGGGGCTGGGCACTTTGGCTCATGCCTGTAATCCCAGCACTTTGGGAGGCCAACGCCAGAAGATGGCTTGAGGCCAGGAGTTCGAGACCACCCTGGGCAACATAGCAAGATCTCATCTCTACAAAAATAAAAAGATTAGCCAGGTGTGGTGGTGCACACCTGTAGTCCCAGCTACTCTGGAGGCTGAGGCAGGAGGATCCCTTGAGCCCAGGAGTTCAAGGTTATAGAGAGCTATGATTGGGCCACTGCCCTCCAGCCTGGGTGACAGTGAGACTCTGTCTCTAAAATAAATAAATAAATTGTAACAGGAGTTTAAAGCCAACAGTGTGTCATTCATTTGGGCTAACATATCATAGTCAGGACCAAGCAACCCACAGCACCAATGCAAATGAATTAGGGTCTGTAAAGACAATGTGCCCAGCATAAAAGTCAATAATGTAATAATATGGTGTGACCACCAGAAAAGCTAATGAGATGCTAGAGTCTCTTAAAGGAAGAAATATCTTTCAAGGGGTGTGTGGAAGACTGAAAAAATCCCCCCACCAAAGGTATGTACATCCTAATCCCTGGAACCTGTGAATGTTACCTTACATGGAAAAATGGTGATTGGGGGAGGTCTCTGTGATTGGGATTAAATTAAGGGTCTTGAGAGAGGGAGATTATCTTGGATTATCCAGCTAGTCCTAAATGTAATCACATGCATTCTTATACGAAAGAGGCAGAGGGTGACTTGACTACACACATAAGAGAAAGTGATATGAAGACAGAGCAGAGAGATTCAAAGATGCTGGCCTTGATCATCCGAGTGGTGCAGCCACAGGCCAACAAATGCCAGCAGCCAGCAGGAGCGAAGAATTGACTCTCCCCTAGAGTTTCTGGAGGGAGCGAAGCCCTGGCTCCCTCCATCTTGGTTTTGGCCCAGGGATACTGATTTTGAAATTCCGGTCTCCAGAACTGTAAGAGAATAAATGTGTGCTGTTTTAAGCCACCAAGTTTGCAGTAAATTGTCACAGTAATCCAGGGAGAGAGGAGAGTCCTGTTTCATTCTTCACTTGGTAGTGCTATGTTTGGTTCTGAGCGCCACACTTGGGGAGGTACATTTGCCAAAAGAGGCATTAAGAGTTTTCTGAATGGTCCCAGGAAGAAAACTGAGGACTTATGGTTGCAAACTGCAAGGTGACAAGTTTCCGCTTAAAATAAGGAAGCAGTCCCTGGACAAAGAGAGAATGAACAGCCTGGCAAGGTAGTGACTCCACCATGGCTAAAGGTATTCAAGCAGAGACTGAGCAGCCCTTGGTTATGAGTGTGAATGGTTTGAAGGGAGTCCAAGCTCCAGAGACAGGGTGCATTAGATGCTGCGTGAGGTCCCGTTGGAACCCGGAGCTTCCGAGCCTGGGGGCGTTTACAGCAGCTTTATTCTCACTAGAGCTGAGGCAGCCAGGAAGAAAGAAGGTACAAAAGGTTGTAAAAGTCTGAGCCTGCGATGATTAAACCCAGGCACGGATGTGGCTTCGGAGATGGAGAGGAAGAAATGCATTTTTAAAAAGGTTTTGGAGGCTTAAGTAATCAGTCTTTGGCAGCAGCTCGAATTTGGAGAGAGAAGGGTATTTATTAGGTACCTACTAAGAGCAGTGACCCAGGAGCCACGGGCAAAATAAATATAAGTCGGACAACCGTCCCCAGGGAGAGGACAGAGCACACATGCAGTCACTGGGAAATGAGGTTCTAATCTTTTTTTTAATATGGGTAAAAGGGTAGAAAGGATGGGATCAAAAAAGGCTAGATTCGTCAAAGCTGTTGGTTTTGTTTGGGGACGTGGGCTTTAAAGGGTGGCCACATCTAGCTAAGAAAAGAGGAAGGGACACTTTGAGAAGAGGAGAGAGTGCTGCAGCCGTGGAGGGGAGAAGGAGAGGAGGGAATTGAAAAGGCCGGACTTGCTGAAATAACAGGAAAGTATCTAATCCCGCAATTTCCTAATAACAGCTAAAAATCAGTCATGAGCTCTCTCCCTGCTCTCTGCTCTTTCTCTCCCTACTGACAGGCACCCTGCAGGGATCCCATTTTCAAAACATCTGAAAAGAGCCTAAACAGACAGAAAGGAAACGTAAATCTTTCTCTTTAAAACTGCTTTTGAGAATCCGTTTCACAGCCTTGGGGAGTCCCCGCACAGACAGCAGGGGGCGCTAGCTCAGGCCTCAGTCTCTGCCCAGGGGCAGCATCAATGACAAGACCACAGTCATCAGTGATAATCCCGGCCGTCGCTTCTGTTACCGGCTTCTGTCATTGGCTAAGAAGAGGAGCGGATGCAGCGCTCACAGTACGCTGTTAATTCGGCTACAGCCATAAATCGTCTTCACCCTTTTTTAAAAAAATTCCTAAATAAAAAGCCTGAATACCTGATTCTCTCTGCCAACACACTCTTCCTCTTCCTCCTTCACTGTGTTGGCCCTTACCCGCTTGGGAAAGTAAAATAAATTTCTTCTTTCTATCCTAATCTTTGTCTGGAGAAATTTTTCTCAAACCCCCGTGCACCGTACTCCACCCTAACACGAGCGTTCTGGGTTGGAGCAACATAAGCAATGCTGGCAGGGCTGTGTAGACAACAGTAGGAGGGGGTTTGGATCCGGGTGGGTGAGCAGCTCGGACTCAGAGGCTGGGCTTGAAGCAAAGGTTGCGAGTGCAAAGTGCACAGCGACTGGTTGTTGTCACACTCAATCTGAATGTGGTTGCAAAGTCTCCAGAGAGGATCTTGGTGGCCTAGGGGTAGGGAAGCACTTCTTAAAGGAGACCTCAGACTTGCACGCCATAAGGTAAAAGCTTAATGGATCTGCATACATCCCAATTAAAGGATTCTGTTCAAAGAAGGACAAAGTTACGAGACAGATGACAGATTGGGAAAAGACACTTGCAACATCAAAACTGACTAGGGAATAGCATCTAGAATATGCAAGAACCCTGCAAATCAACAAAAAGGTTAGAAACACCCTCTCCTCAAACGAAGGATCACAAGAGGCAATTTGCAGGGGGGAAACCCCTGAATAGCAGGCATATGAAGAGATGTTCAAACTCATTAGTAATCAGGGAAATACAGATTAAATAACAGCGAGATAGCATTTACACATGTCCAGTTGGCACAAACGAGGAAGTTGCATAATGCCAAGTGGTGGAGGGATGTAGGAATATTGGAATTCTCGGGCTTTGCTGGGGGTTTGTAGACTGGCGCGGCCAATCCAATTCAGAGCAGTACTTCACGAGATGAAAAGTACCTGTCTTCTATTTCCTAACGATGCCACTCGGGCATGTTTCTCAGCAAGATCCTGCTGCACTCTAAGAGACTTTGCATAACAAGACTTGTTGCAGTTCTGCTGGTGGCAGTAGGTGTCCCTCTATGGGGCTGGATGGGCACAGTGGAAGAGGTACACTCTGAAACACTCTGCGGAAGGTGGAAGGAACAGACCTCACAGACACGTGGCAAAATGAACCCAGCTTTTCAAATATAGCACTGAGTCAAGACAGCGAGAAGTGCTGAGCTATAGGACATTTGTGTACATTTAATAATATGCACATGTTAACACTGTGTTTTTGATAGAGCACGTGCTGCTAACAACATACATGGAACACATTGGAATGGGTGCCCATGAGGGGAAGGGGA
The DNA here is from genome assembly GCA_008086735.1 of Cheirogaleus medius. Classification (NCBI taxonomy): domain Eukaryota; kingdom Metazoa; phylum Chordata; class Mammalia; order Primates; family Cheirogaleidae; genus Cheirogaleus; species Cheirogaleus medius. The sequence goes on along the minus strand of VBSM01003176.1, from coordinate 76,269,501 downwards.
TGGAAATGGAGGATGGAAGCCAAAAAAAAAATAAATCTGAGCACGCATGAATGAATGAATGAATGAGATGGGGCCCTGCAGGCACCAATGCTGTAGGGTCCCATGAACTGAAGAGAGTGGTTAACCCAACCCTCTGCTCCTACGTATAAAATATACAGAAGTCTTAAGCACTACATCCATTGCCAAGGCAATCCTCCACCTGAGTATTAGCAGATGACGTATGAACGGTAGTAAGAAAGTGGTAGCTCGAGGAGCCTGTTATGGGTTATAAAGTCATAACAAAAAATTTTTTTGAATTGTATAGACCTACCAAGCCAGTAGATCAAAGAACACCATTAGACACAGCATTGCGTTCCTTTGCAAAGACACAGCATTGCATTCCTTCGCAAAGCATCAGCAGGGTCCCTGTGAAAAGAGGAAGAAATGTGGCGGAGTAAGAAGTACCGGATGCATAGCTGAGCAACTAAATCCAGCAAAGCCTGGTCCATCAATTTAATTCATCTAGAGCTGTGATTATAAGAATTTGCAGGCTTGTACTCTCTGAGCATCTTATAAAAGTTTTGACCCCTTCTTCCAAGAAAAATATACGCAGGCATCTACAAAATCATATATGTGATGGCTGGAGTGGCGGGGCAGGGAGTATGAGCCCTTGGCACTGTGGATCTCAAGCTAAAAACCAAGTTCGAGAACCAAGTTTATAAGCAGGGATACCCACCATTGAGATTGGAATAAGAATCTCCAGCGGTGACATGTGTATTTTTTAAAATGTCCCCAGGTTATAATGATATGCATCCGCAGGCAAAGCAGCGAATCGAGCTTGCTGACCCCAAAATCACCTAAGGATCTTTTTTTGTGAAATGTTGGTCTCCAGGCCTCATCACCAAGAGGTTCCACTGTATTCTGGCTCAGGAATTTTACCCAGGTTGACTCAGGGTGGGACCTACGCCAGGCAGTCACAGCCCTTCCTGGGGACGTTTCTAAGGATAAGCAGGTAGAGAGGCAGGCCCTCTCTGCAAACCCCACTGGTGCCCCACCCAGATCCTCTGACCAGCTGCTGTCTCAAATCTCATGCCTGTGACCTCAAAGGACTTGCCTTGGCTGGTGGAAGACACTTGACCAAAGGCTTCTGAGGGGATCCATGCCCCAGCCCCCAGGGGGCGATGCCTCTGAGACAGACAGTCTGCGTTTGAGTCCAGGACCCATCATTTCATATAACAGAATCATCCACAGCCATTAAGCATGATAATGATAAACATTAAAAATGACAATGTAGATCCAGAGGTGATGTCTACAATGTTTAACAACTGGGAGAGCAGAGATGCTGACCAAGCAGAATAGACCCAGCCACAGCCAGGAGGCTCGGCCAGAATGTTCCAGGAGAGTATCAGTCCCATGGAGATCTATGTTCACTGACATATAGAATAGTGACATGTATGTAAAATCATGTATAAATTCTACATACATAAAAAGGTACCTGAAAGAATGTTCACCAAAAACCAACAGTGGTTATTATTACCCGTGGATAAGAGGCCCAGGATGACCTTCTAAAATGTTCTTCTTTACATTTTCTGTGTTGCTTGAACGTTTCAGATGACGCTTTGTGTGGAGGCCCCTCCTGGGTGCTGCAGGTGGAGAACCGACCGGAAGTGAGAACCCCTGAGGCTGGGTCACCTGGTAAGTAGTGTGCTGCTCTGAACTTCAATTTCTTTATTTATGAAAAAGGACCAATGTTGCCAATTTCACGGGGATTTCGGGAAGATAAAATAACATAAAAATAAGAGTTAATGTGTACTGAGTGCTTAGTACGAGCCTGGCACTGTGCTAAGTTATTTACATGTATTATTTCAATAATCGTACAATCCTATAGCATTGTGGCTCCTGTTATCCCTATTCTAGATGAGGAGACTGGGGCACAGAGAGGTTAGCAGTCTGCCCCGCGCCCCACATTCAGTGACCTGTGATGTACATGACCCCTGTCACTCACTCTGCCTGAGTACTAGTAGTAAACTTGCCCGCTTCTCCATTCACACATGTCACCAACCCAGCAGTGCCTGGCATGGAATGAACACTCCATAAATAATTCATTTCTTACTTCTTGTCCACTTTTCAGCAGTGCATTAACTTGGTCCTCTGGAGACATGCTTTTGTCCCTTCCATAGATTAACGCTGGGACCCAACTGCTTTGGCGAGTTGTTTTGCCCTGAGCCCTAGCAGGGTGTGTGGGGTGTGTGTGTGTGTGTGCGTGTGCGTGTTGAACTCCTATGGGTTGTCCTCTGTTGCCAGTCACTTCTACCACCCGTAGGCATTGCACAAGGATGGCGAAGTGTGCCCTTTGCCCACACAGCTTGGGAAAGGACTGAAGATGGGTAAAGGTGCTGGCCGAATGTGAGTCGCTCTCACAGGGCTGGCAAGGCTACGGCGGGCCGGGGGGAGGCCCTGAGCAGAGCAATAAAAACAGGCTCTGCAAGCACACAGGCGCGCGTCCTGCTCTGAAGTCTGCGGGCTGCACGGTACAGAATGTTCCCGGTGCTGGGGAGTTGGAAGGCTCTGATACATAAAACAATTCTAATTGTCTATTTTTAAAAGTAAGGTTGGGAAAATGAAGGATGGGAATAGTATGCACAGAATTTAGCTGAAAGATTTTACTGGTTATTTCAAAAATTCATTATCCAACTTTTTTCATTTTTTTTTTTATTTAAATAAAAGCTCCTGGGAAAGAAACAGACATTTTCTCTATTGTTTTCTTTCCCAGATCTTTACATGTAATCATGAGATGTGGGAACTGGAAGGAATTGTAGAAATCATCCGAGTTAATCCCTTCCTACTACAACGAGAGACGTGAGGCCTGGAGTTGGTAAGACTTGGCCACGGGCCCACAGTGAGCTAAAAGGAATCCAATCTCTAGATGTCTTCAATCAAAGCCTCTCACAGTTTGAAGAGTTTTAAAGACCAAATTAGTCTAATCCCTCTAAAGTGAAGTCCTTTTACAGCTGACCACCCTCTGCGCCGGGATCCATTCAGTCTGGAATGCTCGCCAGCCCCGAAGGGGTCCGTCCATCTCCGAGGAGTGTTGGGTGCTCATAAAAGTCTCCATTTTGTGGATCAGAATTGGATCTTATGTGGCCTCCACCTGTATCAATGTCACTTTGCTTGCCTGCTGCTAGAACCTAGAGAATCCACAATCTAGTGTTTCTGTGAGTCCTATCCTACCTCTGGACTAAACGCCTGGTGTAGAAGAGGCAGCCAAAAGCATACCAACTTGCCCGCAAGCCCTACTTCCAAAAACAATATCATCACCTGAGCGTACCCTTAGTTTCCACCGTGGATGACATTCTCCTAAACCCTGGCAGGGGATCCAGCACAGGAGGAGAATTCTCTCTGGCCTCGCCCCTGCTTTCACTGCCCCTAAGGGTGCTGCCATAACAGAGCTCCCTAAGGTCTCTTCCTGCATGGCCGCATGCTACACATCTACCCAACCCATAAACCACAGCCAGCCAAAGGCTGACGATACGCCCAAGAGCTTCCATGCTGCACCCAAGCTCCGAACTCCTCGTCCACGTCTTAAGAGTTTATGCTTTGGAGTCTAGATCAGAACTGTATGGGGGCCGAAGCCCTGCTGATCTTTCCTAGGCAGCAAAGCTGAGCAGCCAGAGTTCACGAAGGGGTGGTAGCCAGCTGCCAGGCACAGGGAGAAGCAAAGCCAGGAGGAAGGGCATGGAAGTACAGACAGGAAGGAGGAGGCCATCATTAAAGAGACCGTATCTTGAAGTAACAGCTACCTGTTATTAATTACTGGGTGCCAGTCCCTATGCTAAGCATTTTATGTATGTTATCATATTAAATTGCAATTAATCTACACGAGAACCTAGTAAGAAAGCTATTGCCATTCTAGTTTACAGAGGGGAAACTGAGGCACTGGGCAGATGAATCATTTTTAGTAAGTGGCTAAGATAGAATTCAAACCTGGATTTGCCCAGCTCCAGCTGGAGACTCTTCTCAACTACTATCCCACATGGCTCCTTCTGTCGACCCCCCCTGGAGCTAAGGGAGGGCGCCTCTCCCTCCTCCCACTTCCTGGGGCCACAGTGGCTTAGGAGCTCCCAAGTGTCTTTAGCATCTGGCCATCATCCCCCCTTGGTCTGAGTGGCAGGTGCTGCTGCAGGCTGGGCCTCAGTTTATTGCAGAAGACACCAAGGCAGATGGCACACCCTACTCCTTCTCTCTCTCCACACGGGGCCTCCCTGAGACCAGGCGGCCAGTCACTGGGCAGAGGGACTGTTTCCTTCAGTGGAGCAAGAGATCTGTCTGAGGCCTCAACTCACATCTGGAACCTCCAGGGACTTTAAGGACTTCCAGTACAAGTGTTTCTGGAGGTTGTTTCCAAGCAAACCATGAAGTGCTAGGAATTATGGCAGGGCTATCCCAGCAGCTTCCTGAACACCAATGGCCAGAGACTGAGGCCCAAAGTGACTCCAGTTTATCCAGGGCAGCGTCTTCAGTGGCCCCGCCTGCCTGGGGGTAGGACTCAGCATTCAAAAGTCAGCCAGCGTGCATGGCATCCTGTTGCCGCCTGCTTACACAGCTTTGACATAGCTCTTTATCGCCAACACAGCAGAGTTGGAGCCCAGCTCACACGCACTTTTCACAACTCGGTTTACTACTAATAGCTTCATTTTCTATCTGACTCACACACCTCCCTTCTCTCCTTCCACACTAAGCCTTCGCTCCCCAACAACTCCGGGGTTCTTCTGTGAACTGGGCCCTGGCACATTCTGCTTCCCTACCCAAAATTCACTTCCCCTTTTCTCTACCTCACAAACTCCTACTTAGTCTTCAAGGCCCAGTTCAAATGTCCCCTCTCCTCCCTGATCCCCAGGTGTTATTTCTTCTTCTGCAACACATAGTCATTTTCAAACCTCTATCATCCTAATTAATGTGCAGGACTCTTACAACCTGTTTAGGTGTGGCTTCCCTATTAGACCCTGTAGTAGTGATGACAATAACTAGCTGTATCTGGAGTGACATGTCATTTGGTAGCACATCCTAATTATTAGCAGGGCCCCACGTATTTATTTAACAGGTGCAAGATTCGCTCCAATATCTCACTTTGCTTATGATGATACTCGCACCCACATTTCCTGTCTCAGAGCCTCTAAGTCAAAGCCACTGGTTGACACCTCCCATCTGGTTCTTCAATTTGATTAGTCCTGTGGTTTTCACTTTTCCTCATTCTGATCATTCTCCTTTTTTTCCCATGATGTTCTGTCTTCATGAAGTTTCATTTTGCACTCGCGGTCTATTTGATCCTCTTCCAATGTTTGGTTACCATGTCTACACCTCTCAGACTTCTCATACAGAATTCAGCCACTTGTAATTGCTTAGAACTTTCAAACTTTTGAGCACATAAAAATTTAGAAATACATACAGTTCTTCCAAAGAATCACTAATAGTTGTTATATATCAATATGAAAATTTGAATCAAAAGCCATGTGATCACCGATTCTTGAATGTTCATTGTCAAGGGTGATCACAGCACCTCACACTCAGCCGTCCTTGGGGAGACAACCCAAGCGTCATTGATGTGGATGCAGGTTTCGTAGCTGGTGTAGAGAGATAGAGATGGCACGTGGGAGTGGTGCCAACCCTCCTGGAGTCCTCACCACGTGCTGCATTCCTCAAACCTAGGAGCTTTACATGCACGAAAGCAGCTGGGCCTCGAGATAACCAGGAAGTGAGAGGGGCTGTCTGGGCACCTTCTGATCCCTCTCTGTACCCCAGAGCCCAGTGTGCTGTTTCTTCAACAGGACGTTTCCTGAAATGGTTGCAGAACCAATGATTGAGTCAATGAGTGGCTGGCAGTCCCTCTCATTCACATCAGCAAGATGTGGCCACCTTGGGAACTGATAACATTGTGGCTTCCATGGGGAGGCAGGCGGGTGGTGATGTGAGGATGGAGGGTGAGGGGAATCATGGTGTCTACAGGTCTGGAGAATTTGACCCTTTCCAGCCCCTGAAGAGGTGTGGTGTCTACACCTAAAGCAGGTGCCCAAGCAAATCTATTGAGATGTAGGGAACTGCAACTAGAAATTCTATATGTAATTATTTTGTTTAAGAATAACAACTTGAGTTATGTAAATATTTGATATATAGATTGACAGTAGAATATCTATGATGCAAACATGTGCATATGTATAATTTGAAATAAACATGCATGTATTGGGAGTATCATGCTCAAACATTTTTAATGACAGAGGAGCACAGTCACTTGGGGAGGGGGCAGCCCATCCAATATATGTGGGGGAGGTAGGAAGGGACAGGCCTGGAGGAAGTTTCCCATCACCCTGAGATGGTCACATGCTGCTTTGTAGCAGAGTGGGATAAAAGTGTTACTCCAGAATAGAGGAAAGGATCTCTCTGAGGACCTGAACTGCATATTCTGATTGGGAAACTGTTCTATAATAGCTTTCTCAGCCAACAGAACTCCAATTCCCCTGTGCCGTAGGTGTCTCTGACACACAGAACGGGTATTAGTAGGTCAGCCGGTCATTAACAATGATCAGTCACCATTTACTGAGATGGCCATTGCCTTTTCAAATGCCACGTCAGATTCTCACAACTACCTTATGTTGGGTGGAACACTGCCTCGATTTTACAGAAGAGGAATCAGGCTCAGAGAAGCTAAAGAAGTGGCCTTACTCCCAGCTAGCAAATGGCAAAGCCAAGGTTTGGACAGAGGCCTGTCTGACTCCAAAGCCCAGATTCTTGCCACCATGCTGCACTGATAATACCTGAGCTGGTTCAGGGAGGAGCTCTCTTCCCAAATCGCTGGGACATCCTCAGGGGTCAGGTTGCTCCGTTTGCAGAAACATCTTTGCAGGGACAAGCTGAGTCATGTCAGCTCGGCACAGTTTCTGAGCACTCTTTGTGATGGAAGTTATTTAACATGATCAGAAGAAAAGCAAGACATTAAAAACCCTTGCTCTGAATTCTGAAACTGGGTGTAAGGAATAATCCAATGTTCCCCGAGACCTCACAGCCCTCGTGGCCACGCCAGGCACATGGCCCTGAACCCGAAGAGCTGACCACCATCAAACGACTAGATGTTTACCAAACACACCCACGAACAGGAATGCCAGTTATTCAGCGGGCATCACGCTCACTACGTTAGAGAAGAAATATCCTCCCCTCAAACTATAGTGGTTTCTCTGTTACATGGACATAGATGATCATTTCTAAAAATTCATCACCCTGGTGGTGAGTTGGAGTTTTGAGAACCTCGTGATTATTTTGTGTTTCTTTTTCTATAGTTGTTGACTGTTTTCTTGCCTTCTGAGCTGAAATTATATGCAACACTCATTGTCAATTCTCACTGGCATTCGAAGAGCCAATGGTTGGAACCCACGGGGGAGGGGTGTGGGGGGGGAAGGGAAGGGCTTTTGGGGCACTAGGGAAGAAACAAGTAAAATAGAAGAAGGAGGAGGAAAATCACAGCTTCACAAAAGTTTATTTTTTTAAATTTATTTTTAAATTGGCAACTAACATTTGTATTTATTTGACATGTACAACATGATGTTTTGAAATATGCATACATTGTGGATGGCTAAATCCAGCTAATGAGCACATGCATGGCCTCACATACTTATTTCTGTGGTAGGAACATTTTAAATCTACTCTCAGCAACATCAAGAATACAGTACATTGTTACTAACTATAGTCACCATGTCGTACACTGATCTCCTGAACTTCTCCCCATCTAACTGAAAAATTTTTTTATTTCAGGATATTATGGGGGTACCTTTTGGTTACATGTTATGATTTTGCTAACTGACATTTTGTACCCTCTGACCAGCGTCGCCCCAGCCTGGGTACCCACCGTTCTCCTCTTGCTTGTTCGCACACCTGCAACCCACCCAAGCCGCCTTGGCCTCTGAAACGCGTCCGCGCGCGGCCGTGTCTGGTGTCACCCGCGTGCACTGTCACCGCGCGGCCAGCAGAGGGCGGCTTCTCCTTGCGGGAGCGGCCGCGTCCTCGCAGGCGCCGCAGCTCGGAGGACGCAGGTGAGATCCTCCCCCACCAACTGCAAATGGGTCTCCTTAGCCTCCGCCTCTGCGGAGACGGCTTCCCACGTGCTCGGCACACGTGTGCTCATCACTCAGCTCCTGGGGACTCGCACTGCGCCGGGGCTGCACGAGACCCATCCCTGCTCTTAAGGGGCTCAGTCTTTGGGCGGGAGGTCTATGGGGCAGCAAGGGGAGCCCGGAGGCAGGACAAACAGCTCCGGAGTCGGTGGCTTTACGTGTCCGTCCCCTCCTCGGGTGAACCATGCTCAGGAAGACCCCGTGGCCCGCTCCCCCTGGGCCCCGGAGCGGTCTCTCCAGCCACCCCTTCCACTGGCGACAGCCGGCTGGGGTTTCTCGGGCTACCCTTTCATCCCTCCTCCTGCCTGGAGGGGTGTCCATGGGGCTCCCTGCGCCCCTGGGAGGACGCTTGCCGTAATTCCACGTCTCTGCGCGGGCACCTGCGGCATGCTCGCTGCGTGCCTGGTGCGCTCTGCGCCCGGGCTGCCCCGCGCGCGTGCTCTCCGTGTCCCTGGCGCCTCTGTTGGCTGCCTGAACCCAGGGTGTCGCTTCTTTCCATTTTCTCACCTTTTTGACCTGCGCGGGGAGGGAGCCCAGGGGTCCTGGTTAAGGTGCATGGCCCCGTAGTTCTGGGGCCACATGAATACCCTGGAGACGTAACTGCCTGGTCTGCCTTCCCTCTGCGGCAGAAAGACAGAGCTTGCACTGTTAGCGGGGACGGCTTGTGCGGTAGCCCAGGCCTCTGGACAGCGCGGGTTTCCTTTCCTTCGAGAACCCGCCCCTCAGGGGCCACCTTCCTCTCCCCCTGTGGACGTGGCGGGACCACACGCAAGCTCGTGCTGGAAACGGTCTCGTCCCGCCGCCCCGCGGCCCCTCACCCCCTCCAACCGCCAGCCCAGGCCTGGGCCCCGCGTGCTGGGGCCTGTGTCCTGAAGGTGTCTGGGACCGCTGTGGTTCTGGCAACCCAGAGGTAGGTGATGTGTTTTTTGGCTCCAGATCCTGGGCTTGTCTCATCGGACTGCGCTGTCTCTGGCGGGTTATTTATTCTGTGCTTTAGGTTGACTCGTCCTCTGTAAAAAAAAAAAGTAAGGGTGGGAGAAAATAGGAAATTCCAGGGTTGCTATGAAGCCAGAAATCTAAAAATAGCTTCTGTACAAAGTCAGTTGTGGCTCCTCTTTATCTTGAAAGAGCAACAGCTAGTGACCAAAACAGGCCGGCTTTATGCTGCCCGGTGACAAGCCACAGGGCAGTGACTGCACAGGACTATGGCCTCCCGAGGGACGGCGCTCCCACCGGACAGGGAGGCTCGTCCAGCAACTCCTGGGTCAGAGGTTGTGACGGGCAGAGTCCTGGGTCCCGCCAGCTCTGCAGCGTCCAGGGTCCCCTGGGTCAGTGTCAGCAGACACAGACACAGGCGAAAGGTCAACCGCAGAGGATATTTTAAAGCAGTGACCACAAAGATGCCCAATGGTCACCTGGGAGGCCAGGCACCCTCCTCCACCACTGCTTTCGGATCTTACAATAATAGGGAAATAGCCTGTGGGCCCTTCTAGGGGGCATGCACTGTTCTGAGTGACTTACTCACATCATTTGATGGAATTGTCACGACTCTGTAAGGTTCCCCATTTTACAGCCAAGGAAACAGAGGCTTTAAGAGGTTAAGTAACTTCCTGAGATTTGCAAAGCTAGCAAGTTGCAGAACCTGCATTTAAACCCAGATTTGACTGTCATCCAAACCCCAGCTCTAGTCTTAACCGCTGTGCTAACCTGCTTCAGCTGTAAAACGCTGATGCAGTGAAAACAACATGAGCCTGGCCGAGCAGAAAGAATGTCCTACTGTGGAGGGTTGTGCAGGCTTGGAGCAGCTCCCGAGGAGTACACCAAGCTACCTCTGAAGAGCTCCTCGAGTCCTCTGGGAGAAGAAAGGACTTGGGCAGCGTGCCAGCAGCTCCTGCCCATCAAGTGCTTAACTGAGCACCTACTATATGCCGGGAGCAACAGGGAACAAGACCAAGCCTCACTCTGCAGAACCCGTGCTCCAGGCGGAGGGGAGCAGGAAGCCCACGGCCGGCAAGTGAGTGAGTAAATGAGGAGGGGAAATGCAGTCGTGAGAGGTGCCCTCAGAGCAGGGTGATGTGGGAGAGAAAGCTCAAGTTGGGGGGCTTTGGTTTGGGTGCTGCAGGGTGGCCTTTCTGGGGAAGCGATTTGGAGGCGAGTCTGAATTTATTGTTCAGGATGTCCCTCGGGAAGGAGCAGCTCTTTAACCATCTGAGGCAGCTCCTTCTAGCCAACGGCCCAGCAAAAGTCTCAGTGGGAGTAGGCTTGACGCTGCCAAGCAATGTGACACAGTGCGTGTTGTGAGGAGGTCACACTGGCTGCTGCCTGTAGCATGGGCCAGAGAGAGGCAGAGAGGAAATTGCGACCAGTGGGCCAGTGGACACTAGCAGTCTGGGCAAGAGAGGTGTCTTGCCTGCCCTCGGGGGCAGTGTAGGAGGAAACGCTCTCCATGGCTCCTGTCCCCAGAGACAGGGGACTCCCACTCCACTCCATTCCTGGGGACAGAACCCTACGGGAAGCCCGTTTCCGGCCCAAGGGGGAGATGGATGCCCCCAGCTGCTTCCCTCTCTCCTTAGTCCTCAAGGAAGCACGTCCTGCTCACTCTCCTCCCTCCCAGGGCTCTCCTGGGGCCAGCTGGGGGCGTCTACCTGGTCCCCAATTCTGCCCACCTCAACCAGCCAGCTGGCGGGCTGGCCTCCCTCTGCCGTCGTTCATGGCCCTACAACCTGCGCAGAAGACCATAGCTGGGAAGGACCTTGGAGGAAGAGCCAGGCAGGACTCGCCAGCTGCTCCTGGTTGCGGGGAACAGGGCTGGGGATTAGTGTGCCTTTGAGGCTCAATAAGTAGCCTGGTGGCCATTTAGAGGGAAATTCCAGAGATCTGTTCATTGACGTCTGAGATGCCTGCCGACCTCCAAGTGGAGGCGTCAAGTAGATGCTGGAGAACATACTCCAGGGGGCTCGCTGAGGACTCCCGCTGTCCCTGCAGCATGCCAGCGGCCACATGACCCTCTCTTCCCGGCCCTCTCCACCTCTACCTGGCCCCGTCCCCCTCTCCCACTGAGACAGCAACGAGCCACACAGGGCCAGGAGGCAGCTCTCAAACTGTTTCCTCTCTTGAACTTAATTAAAAAGTAATTAATTTTTTAAAAATCCACTGGCTCAGTTATGGAGGGACAGGATCTGAGGAGGGAGACGCCAAGCCCGGCAAGAGGTGGCTCTGCTGGGAGGGGCGCCTGCTGGTGCCTCTGCCCTGAGTGCAGTGGGGACAAGGCCAGGTGACATTAATCCAAGCATGCACAGCAGATCGGGCGCTGCGCCAAGCACTTCACGTGTGCATCGTATCCTCCCGACGGCGCTGGGAGGTGGGTGAACACCATCATCCCCAGTGCTCAGATGAGGCCACCAAGACTTGGAGATTTTAGTGAGGAACTCACCCAATGCCTCACAGACAACAAGTGACAGAGGCGAGACTCATATCCAGCTCTGTGGGCTCCAGCGCCCGGTGCTCCATCCAGCCCTACAATCCCCGGCGTGCCTGTCCTCCCCACTCGGATCTGGGCTGCGGAGGCCTCCAGGGCAGCCTCACACAGGGAGGCCCCAGACGTCTGCTCCTGAGTCTGTCCTTCTCGACTAAGGCCACGCCACCACTACCACCAGCACACAGAGAAACCAGAAGCCCCGGCCAGGGACAAGGCGGTGTGGGCACGCTGGCTGCTAGACGCCCGGCCACTCAGTCCTTGCTGCCCTCCGTCTCAGCCCCACCCGTGCTTCCAGGAGGCAGGGAGAAGCTGGCAAGGCAGCCAGTGCACCCAGGAGGGCCTTGGGTGCTGCCCCAGCCACATCTTTCCTGACACAGTCCCGCCCCAGAACCCCAGTGGGACACGACGTGACAACCGTGGCTGGGGCGCGAAGCAGGGGCTCTGGCTCCACTAGCTGATGGTCTAAGGCAGAGCACCTACCCTCTGCCAGCCTCAGGTTTCCCCATTTGTGTAATGGGAACGTCTTTCTTTGCAGCATCATCGGAGATTAGTAATAAGCAACGTTAAGGCAGCCAGGTCCAGTGGCTGGCACTGTAATCCCAGTGACTTGGGAGGCTGAAATGGGAAGGTCACTTGAGGCCAGGAGTTCAAAACCAGCCTGGGCAACGTAGTGAGACCCCATCTCTACAAAATATGTTTTTAAATTAGCCAGGTGTGGTGGTGCACGCCTGTAGTCCCAGCTACTTGGGAGGCGGAGGCAGGAAATGGGTTGAGCCCAGGAGTTGGAGGCTGCAGTGAGCTATGACGGCTCCACTGCTCTCCAGCCTGGGTGACAGAGTGAGACCCTGTCTCTAAAACAGGTTGTGGTTAGAAGAGTGAATTCTGGATTCAGACTGAGACTCTGATTCCAGTAGGTTTTTTAACACTTTTAAACTTGCTCAATTGTCGAATGAGGGTAGCAACAGTACCTCCTTCACAGAGTCGTTGTAAGGATTAAATAAAATGATGCACATGAACAGCTCAGCATGGAGCCTGACAATAAGCTTTGGCTATTGTCACCATAATTATTTTGTAAATGACTGAAGGGCCCAGAAGCCGTGCCATCTCAATAGCGATAAACACACTAACACTCGTGTTTTGTCTTCTAAATGCCATTCCCCACTAAAAGATGTCAGGGATCCTTAGAGAGATGGCCTGGAAGGCTGGGGACAAGAAAAGTACCAGGTGAGCTGGGACATTTTGCTGTTCCAGAGAGCAAGGAAGTGCAGAGATTAAGGGGAACATATCAAAATTATCCACACCTGTACCCTGAACCTGCTCTTCTCCCCCTATGTCTTTTCCAGGCTAACAGCCACTTTACCCAGCCAGTTACCTAAAATCTAGGCATCACCCTGACTCCTGCACTTCACCTGTTCATTCTCCAGACCCCATCAGCCACCAAAGCCCTGCTGACTTCCCCTCCTCCCCGACGGCCACAGCCCCTGCCAGCCCTACCCTCCGAGCCGCAGCCTTTCGTGCAGGCCCTTGTCCGTTTCCATGCGGGTTACCGCAACAGTTTGCTGTCTGGTCTCCGAGCTTTCAGTCTAGCTTCCTCCAAAATAGCCTCCACGCTGCCCACACGATGATCCTAGGATACAGATCTGATCGTGCCACTTTGCTGTGGAGCACGAGGTCCCTCTATACTCAGCCTCAGGTCCTGGAATTTCCTGGTTCCTCCCTCATCACGCACTATTTGCGGAACCCCAAACACTCCTCACTCTCCCCACCTCCCGTCGTGACCCCAGGAGGTGCCTGAGCTCCCCTGCAGACCCCATGCACACCTGCTGCCCTGGCCTCCCCACGCTCAGACACCCTCTTTCTGGTGCTCGCGTAGTGACCGGCATGTGATTCTAGCGTATCCTTTCCTCATGGTATTCTAAGAATTGACTTCCACATGTGTCCCCCACTGCGCTTGGAAGCAGAGACAACGCTGGAGTCACCATGTTTCTCCAGGGCCGGTCCTTGAGCGCGACTTGGTAGACACTGGATTGTTTCGAGAAATCAATCTGAACAAAATCTTAGAGTCATAAAACATTGAGAACTGGAAAGGAACCCACAGAACACTTAGTCAAACACCCTCATTTTCACCTGCACAGACTTAAGAACCACAGAGGTAAGGTGGTTTGCCTGGGGTGAAGCAACTTGTTGCCAGAACTGAGATGGTCTTTTCCCTGTGGTCTGCGTAAAGTCAGATGTGTAGGTAAAGAATGTGGGGGCCGGGCACAGTGGCTCATGCCTGCAATCCCAGCACTTTCGGAGGCCAAGGCAGGAGGATCACTTCAGCCCCAGAGTTCAAGACCAGCCTGGGCAATAGTGAGACCCCATCACTACTAAAAATTAAACAATTATCCAGGTGTGGTGATGTATGCCTGTAGTCCCAGCTACTCGGGAAGCTGAGGCAGGAGCATTGCTTGAGCCCAGGAATTGGAGGCTGCAGTGAGCTATGATGACGCCACTGCACTCTGCCCGGGTGACAGCGAGACCGTCTTAAATAAATAAATAAATAAATAAATAAATAAATAAATAAATCAGCATGGAAGGGAGGGGGACTCAGGCGTGAGCTCCATACACCTGAACGTCTCACAGTTTCAGAGACCCTTGGATTTACAAAAAAGAGTCCAGGTACAGTAGAACCTCCCATTTCCTGTTTTTATTAGCACCAGATTTGCCCACAGTCTGATTTCCCTGGCCTGGCCTGATTTCTTTCACACCCTGGCTTTTAGAGGGTGGCTGCCAGGTGAGATGATTCATTTGCTCAAAGGCGAAATCTTCTGTCGGGCTCAGAGGACATCTCGAGGGCGGATGTTCCTTTTGATCACCGTTTTAGACTCTCTGGGCCTCATCAGGGTTATTAAGCCATTTGGTATCCCAGGCAACCGGAAAGCAGCTCCCGGACGTTTTAGCCCAAAGAGACAGTTCCGAGGGAAGGAAAGAGCAATTGTCACTAGGTACTACTGGAGGTTCTCTGTGTGTGACGGGTGTGTGGGGGCAGGAGGGAAGGGCTCGGGAGGACAGTCCCCAGCTACCTGAGAACAGATCCTGTTTTTCTAGCCATGAAAATAGATGTCTGTGGTCTGAACCCCCAGCTGAGCGTTCTGCAGGGGAAGCCACAAGTTTCTCCATCAGCCCCAACACAGGTTAATCTTGAGGAAAACACACAGCCAAAAAGCCACGAGGTCCCAGTTGGTGGTTTCCTGAAATATTCAGGGAATCCTCCAACCCTCAAGCCCTTCTCATCCAACCCCAGCACCCTGCCACACAGTGTCCCAGGCCGGCCCCCCGCACAGCAGCCTCTTTCTGCTGCTTCATTCGAAACCTCGCTCTCGAATCCAGCTGCGGGCTTCCTGTAAGTCCCCAGATCGGGGACATCAGACGTTGAGATTTTATAGGGCCTCCATTCATAAACCACTGGGCCATTTCCATGGATGTCTTGTTCCTCCTGTGAAAAGAAGCGAAGGAAGCTGCCAAGCATGTGTCTCCATGAGTCATTAAACCCTTTTCTCCGGAGAATCACGGGGCCCTGCTGCCCGGCAGAGGTCTGTACGCACGCAGAGGGAAAAGGAAAAGGATGTTCTGAACCTCCAGGGCAAGCAGAGCCTTTGATAAACAGACGTGTCCTTCAGACCAGAGAGCCGCCTGGGAGCTCCGCAGGGAGCAGGGAGGGGTGGCGCACAACTGTCTGGCGCAGCCCGGACAGAGCTGAGTGTCCTCTGTGGGTGGCGCCCAGGTGTGGTTTGGAAGAAAGGCAGCCAGGACCCCTGCAAGGTTTCTCCTGGGGCCTGAATTCCCCAGGCCACGTCCCTGGGGCTCAGGTGTCTCCTGCTCTCCATCCACCGGATATTTTGCAGAGCCTGGAGGGGCTTCCCTTGGCTGGCTTAAGGCCATCTGAGGTTGCTCAGGTGAGTCCCTGAGCTGCCTGGAGTCCACCCGACCCTTCTGCTCCTGTCGTTACTGGTGCTACTGAGGCTGCACGCTGGTAGCCATGCAGTGCTGTTGTGCTGAGCCCACTGTGACCGAGTGTCAAAGGGCCCATTTTACATCTGTGGAGGGCAGTGTCCCCACACCAGCACAGGAAGCTCGGGCCCTGCTGATGCATCAAAGTGTCACCACATCCTGAGCCAACCAACGCAGAAGCTTCTCTCACCCCTCCCTCCCCTTCTGCCTGGTTTGCTTCTATAGACCCCGGGTTCGGATTCAACCCTGAGGTGTGTAAAGGGTGGGAGAGGTAGGGACAGAGTGGAAGTGTGGCCGGGACCCTGTGGCCCCATACACTCTTCCTCACTGGGATATGGGGGCTGAGGGGAGCTGTCTGCATTTTCTCTTCCTTTAAGAGAAGTTACTGCCCAGAAGGACCCACAGACCTGGGCAGTTCTCCTGCCAGGGCTAAATCCCAGGTTGAGGGCTGGGTTAATCTTAGATTGAGACCCTGTATTGGTAAACACTGGGCTCAACCATGAGTAACTGGAAAAAAGAATAAATAAATAACAATGGGCTAAACAGGACAGAAGTCTGTGTGTCTCCTGAATTCCCACCAAGGCTGGAGTTGGTCAGTCCCAGGCAGTTATGCGGACCACGGAGCCAGAGACCGGGCTCTGCTGTGTGTATCTTCTGGTCCAAGGTCTCCTTGGGCATCTACACCCCTACTCCAGCAAGCAGGGAAGAGAAAGGGCAGGAAAGGGCAGGAAAGGGCACAGCCTCTCTTTTTAAAGGCACTTCCTGGAAGTCGTAGCCACCTGCCCTCCTTACATTCCATTGGCCAGAATTTGGTCACATGGCCATGTCGCATGGAATGCTGCAAAATGTAGTCTTTAATCCAAGTAGACTGTGCCCCACAAAAAATTGGGGTAAATTCTGAAAGGAGGGAAAATGGATAGAAGTCTCTGCCACAGACCTCCACCCCCCTCCACCATCTACATGTGTGTTAATGTCCCAGACCGTAAGTGGATACTCTGGGAGTTCTTAATCATCAGGGTGGGCCCCTCACAGCCCTATTTTGATTAAAAAAAAAAAACAAAACCCCTCATCACCTGCACACCCATCCCGCAACCAAGCAGTGTTTCTCAAAGTGTGGTCTTGAGCTGCTGGTGAAAAATGCAGATTCCTGAGCCCAATACCAGGCTCACTGGATTCAAACCTCTGGAGATGAGCTCTAAGAATCTGAAATTCATACACACTTTCCAGGTCATTCTTATGAAATTTCACACGCTGAAATTTCATGCCCACTATTTACTCCATCTTGGAGAAATTAGAGGAAGGACTCTTCTGAGATGCCAGATCTAAGAATATTAGAACTAACAGCGATTAACGAGTTGGAGGGAGAAGGTGTTGAGGAGATTATTGGTTGTGACATCTGGGAGTGCCACTCGCAAATCATCTGGCCCAGCCCCGGGGAACTGGTCCAAGACGTTCAAGGGAAGGCCTGCTATCCTCTGGCAATCAAAGAACAATCAGTGGTCATTGGGAGAGAAAATAGCCTTCTCCACTGCACAGCCTCCATGTGAGGCCAAAGTAGAGAGGTGAGGAGACCAACATCACATAAGCACCGGCCACCCCCAGGAGAGCCAGACAGCTGCTGAGACTCTCCCAGAAATGAAGAAAAGGAGAAATTAAGATCTGAGCTCCCGGACCTTCACCGGGTTGAGGTTTAGGAAGCAAAGACTCCATACCCAGGAAAGTTGATTTCCAGTGGGGACAGAGCTACCATTTCGGGGAAGGGGACATTTCTAGAGGTCACAGTGATTGGAGGGATGTGACTGGATTGAGGGGCCACTGATACTAGACATTCTGAAATGTGAGGGACAGTCCCACACAGTGAAGAGATTTCTCAAGTCCTCGGGATATTGATGTTTATAATTATCTAAGCTTAGAAACAAACTCCATCTGACAAAAAAACACAGAGCATTTTCTAAACTGTCTAAATATAAACTGAAATTTTCAGAGATGCAACTACCAGGTTTTTTTTCCGCAACTCTCCCAAGAGTTGTTCACAATTTCGGAAATACACGTCAATGGCAACGGCTCCATTCGTGATACTCGACTCGCCATTGGAAAAGTTCAGTCTGTGTTTGTTGCCACGTTCATAGTGATTGTACATGTATGTCTAAGCTTCTGAGTCCCATGGCAGGTTGTCTAAGATAGACACGTCAGAGCATTTACATTTTTCTTCAAGTGTAATATTTTATTATAAACTATTTTCCCTTAGTTTCTTTATATTACTGTTCGTGTACTATAAAATTTTTTAAAATTCTATGAATTTCATTTCAGGAGAAGAAAGAAAAGTTACAAACTACTTGTCATAAAAGGGGCTGCTGGGTATATGGGGAGCACCTCTGCCCAGAGGTTGGCCGGGTTCTCCCCGGCGTGATTGAAGCCCGTCCACAATCTCTGTGTGCCTCTGGGGCAGCCACGGCTTGTCTGGGTTACAAAGACTTGCGCCGGCTGTTTCAGTTGACTCCACAGGTCCTGGGCATAGACCCAGCTCTCAGAATGTCCCCCTGCCAAGCTCAGGGAGCTCTGCTGTGCCAACCCCTTGGCAATAAAAATCAGTTTTTACATTTTGCGTGGGTATTTCCATATAGAATAGCCACTCCAAGTGACCTCATCAAAATGGTTTTCTCAAAACCCCTTGTTTCACCCCAACACGGGAGGAAACAGGGACAAGAAATGGAACACGCCAAGACGAAGTGTCCCCTTAGCTGACCGCAGAGGATCGGGAAGCTCACAGAGGGTGGCAGGACGCAGGGATGGGCCGACTCGATGGTGAGCGCCGGCGGGTGGCTGAGCCCACGGCTCAGTGGCTCCCAACCGGGCCACACGCCACACATTGGAGTCGCCCGGGGAGCTTGAGAACAGCACAGGAACCTGTGTCCCACCACAGAGACCTGCGTCCCACCACAGAGATTCTGATCTCGTTGGTCCAGGCTGCAGCCTGGCACCAGCACCTTCTAGATACCCCCATGTGCGTCCCCGGGGCAGCCCACGCCAGCCCCTCTGCTAAAGCTGCTGTCCCAGCCCTTCCCAACCCACCTACGTCTGGCGTGTCCCATCCCTTCCAGCTCCAGGGAGAAGGCTCTGGTGATGAATCGTCAAGCAAAACCGTCCATCACTCCTTAATAAGAGGAATTTGTGTCACCAACACTAAGTCGCCCTGTCTCTGCCTCCCTGCCACTCCTGAGACATCTCTGGCGTCGCCCCTTCCTCCTCCTCACTCTGAGAAAGGCCTCCTGGCTGCTTGTTCTGGGTCCTTTTGTTGGTGGTGGCCGGGGGCAGGAGGTCATGGGGAGACAGCCGATGGCCAACACGTGGGTTTCAACCCCAGGGGATGCGGCAGAACCGGGAGGTCAGAGGCACTCTGGGAAGCCCCGGGCCAGGTGCTGGCTCACGGGCGGACGCTGGCATTGTGTGTTTGTAAAGTCCAAGGCAGGCGCTTCCTCAGCCCTTTTAAGAAGTGGCCCTTCGTGATTGGGCCACTCCCATGCCTTTTCCTTAGGGTTGTGTTACATCCATCCAGCTATAAGTCAAAGCCATTTCCTTCTTGTTTTGTGGTCACTGTAGATTTAACACAATGATGACATTTGTTATGGAGTCAGTTGTGTTCCCTAAAATAGATATATTAAAGTTCCGACTCCCATAGCGTGGCCTTGTTTGGAAACAGAGTCATCACAGATGTAATTGGTTAACTTCAAATACGACCATACTGCAGTAGGGTGGGCCCTTAATCCGATGTGACTTGTGTCCTCTTGAGAAGATGGCCTGGTGAAGACAGACACGCACAGGGAAGATGCCACGTGGAGAGGGAAGGCTGGAGTTCCCAGCTGCGAGAGAGGACACCGGGGTTGCCGGCAACACGCCAAGCTGAGAGGGAGGCAGAGAACGGGCTCTCCCCTAGAGCCTTCAAGAGAGTGGGGCCCCGCACACCCCTTGGCCTCGGACTTCCAGCTTCCAGAACTGTGAGACAATAAATTTCTGTTGTTTTAAGCCACCCAGTATGTGATGCTCTGTTACAGGAAACAGTACAACACCCAGTTACAACACCCACTTTTGTTTGTTTGAACGAGGCAGGAAATTGTGGTAGCTGAGAGCGCTGCGGGCTGTGGAGTCCTGCAGACCTGGGCTGCGCTCCCCTGCGCAGGATGAGCTCTGTGACTTGGGTAAACAGTGTAACGCCTCTGAGCCTCAGTTTTCTCATCTGTGGAATGGGGATAATAAGACCCTACTACTGTGCAGAGCGGTTGTGAAACGTGAAACAGGTGACGTCCGAGAAGGACTTACCCAGGCCTGGCACTTGTGGGCAAAGCACAGGGTAAAGATGGGGCCTTGAGCAGAGAATGAGGAGCATCTCGGTCACCTGAGCAGGTGCGCTCTGCCTGCGGCCCGGGCTCTGTGTGGCAAGCTGGCTGTCTGGGTAAAGGCAGGCAGAGGCCAGGTGAGTCCCTGCCCTCAGGGGAAGGAGATGATGCGTGGAAGTCCTTGGCGTGAGCTGCCACGTTAGCATCAAATCACCATCATTCTTATCTCCTCTCTTTGTCACTGACGATTTTATAGTTTCAGCGAGACAGTTTTCAGTGCGACGCAGAGAGCTGTGTGCTGGGCCTCGGTTCACACCCCAGGCATCTGGCTGCCACACAGCAGCAAGCCCGTTCGCTTGGGTCTCACTGATTAATTATTGCAAATTGGCACGGCTCCGGGTACCTTGAGAGCCCTTGGACATGCACCATACGTTTTGGGCAGGAAGCTCTCCTGGCGCGAGGATCTGCTTGTCACTCCAGCCGCTCCCCTCTGTTAAGTGGTGGATCCTCTCCAAACTCGCAGCCCCAAATGCGCAGGAAGCCAGGGCCTGGCACTCGGAGCTGCCAGTGCCTCGCTCGCACGGGACCGCTCCTCGGGCAGGACGTCCAGCACTTGTCACCAGTGGCGATTCTCGGCCTGGCGCTGGGAGGAGGCAAGACGCCAGGCAGCCGGTCTTGTGTCTCACATTCTGAGAAGCAGGATTCGTGCAAAATATGTAGAATCCAACAGTCCTCAATGCCCCAGGTCCATGTGAAGATTATGTCCCTTGCCCGTCATGGTCGGCTCCTGTCTATCGGGATACAGCCAAGGAGAGCTTGACCAGAGTCTACATCACTCACTCATTCATTCATTCCTTCCTTCAATTAACCAACCAATATTTATTGAGCACCTACTGTGTGCCAAAGACTGTGCTCAGCCTTGGTGATGTGGAGATGAAGGATGGGGGACCTCGGGAAGCAGCAATGCTCAGTCAGGGGACAGCAAGAACTGGGTCTGGGGTGAAGAGTCAGCCTCCAAGCAGGCCAGGCAGCGGGGCTGAGCATCCCTGAGGCTCACGTGCACAAAGAGGAGCATCGACAGAGCACCCCACAGCGAGTCTGCTAGCGAAACTCATTCTAGCGAGATTTACCAAGCCTCTCCCACGGGCCAGGCACAGTCCAGGGAGCTTCAGTTCCATTGAAATATTTTTAAAAGATCTGAGCTTTCCTCAAACTTACATGAAGACCCCAGAGAATCTGAAACCTGCAAAGTGAATACATTCTAATCCCTCTTGAGCTGAGAATATTCCAGGGAAACTGGGGCTCTACGAAACCCAGCTTCTGCCTCACAAATTGGCCATGAGGCAAAGGACTCAGCCGCTGGTGTCTCAGGAGATCTTAACCACGGGTCCCCTTCTCTGCCTGGAGCACAGGGGCTGGTCAGAGGTAGAAGGAATGAGTACCTGACACGGTGGGGTGGGGAAGTATTTTCAAATACCTAATGCCAGGAAATCTTGGCCCCAGTTCTTTTCTAAAGGACTAGGAAGATTATTTTATTTTATTTTATTTTGAGACAGGGTCTCACTCTGTCACCCCGGCTAGAGTGCAGCAGTGTCATCATAGCTCACTGCAACCTCAAACTCCTGGACTCAAGGGATCCTCCTGCCTCAGCCTCCAGAGTGGCTGGAACTATAGGTACGACGCCAGGCTAATTTTACTATTTTTAGTAGAAACGGAGTCTCACTCTTGCTCAGGCTGGTCTCAAACTCCTGAGCTCAAGCCATCCTCCTGCCTTGGCCACCCAGAGTGCTAGGATTATAGGTGTGAGCCTCCGCACCTGGCCTAGGAAGATATGTTGACTTCTCCCACGCCTAATGTAGCCAAAGGGCAAACACAATGTCCTCTCTCTTTCACATGGCCTGGTCACCTAAGCTGAGCCCACAGACCATCCCAGAACTCTTTGCAGAAGAGCTACCATCCAGCACAGACGGGGTGGGCCTGCTGCAAAGGGGAGTCAGCTCCTGCTGGTGGCCCCCCGGGGGAGACTGGAGTGCCGAGTGGCCCAGCACAGAGGGAACCTGCAAGATCCTCGGTGGGGAGATGAGCCGGTGGCGGGGGCAGGGGCACTAGGAGATGGGGCCAGCACCCAGTACAACGCCCTGCTGGCCTGTCCGGGTTGGCATTCCACATCCCAGTGCTGAGGCATCGGGGTGGGGGCACATTCCGAGGAAGAAGGACAAGGCCTTTATCTTTATATGACCAGAGGAATATTCCTCCCGCAGGACACACAGGGGAAGCAAAATGCAAATGACGTTTCAGAAGTGAATCAGGAACTCAGACCAAGACTCTAGCTCAAGATATCTCAGATGGTTAACTCTCCTCGGGCAGGGCGTCCTGCGCATGTGGGATGTGTAGCGGCAACCCCGCCTCTGCCCACTAGGTGTCAGTGTCCCCCATGCCCCGCCCCTGCCAACTTTGACAGCCAAAAAGTGTTTCCAGATGTTGCCAAAAGTCCCCCAGGGCCAAATCACCCCTGGTTGAGAACCACTGATCTAGGCGTTTCCTTGGGGAATCTTTCCCTCTATCTGCTTGGCCAACTTTTAGCGTAGCCACCTCTGCCACCCGGGATTTTCCAGGTTTTAGCACCGAAACTCCCACATGCCCTCAGTCCTGGACAGACGGGGCAGACGGTCACGCTCCCCACTCCTCCGCTCGCCAGCACACTCACAGGGCAGCCCGTCCCCACCGTCCACACCGTCCCGCCCACTGCACTTCCAGCACCCTGTTTCGTTCAGCCGAGCGCCTGTCTGCCCCCTCCCATGTAAATGCCTCAGGGCGGGGTCTTGGCGTTTTCACCGCTGTGCCCCGCATGCCCACGGCTGTGCCCGGCACAGGGCAGATGCGTTAACAAATATCGTTTCCTGAACAACCAGGACTCCAAAAACACGATGCGCGTCTGTGGCCTTTGTGATTTCTCCGCCGCTGCTCATCTTCATCTTCCCAGCACGCTGCCCGGCGGTGATTAGCAAGAAAGCCCTTCTCATGAGCAGGGCCTGTGTGTGTGTCTTTGGGGACAGCTGTGACTCTGTGTCTCTCTGCTGCCAGCCGGGGAGAAGAGGGGGAAAGAGACCCAGGGAGGAAGCAGCCCTGAGTCTGGGGGAAAAGAGGGGGTGAGTTCTCGGGCCTCATTCATGCAAGGGGGGGATGTGCACTTGAGAAGGGCCGGGAGCCGCATGGAGACGCCGCCCTCCTAGCATCACGGGGCAGCTCTTGTGCCCAAGGCCTAGCAGTGTGCTTGACATGTTGCCGGATCTCGGTAAATCTTTCCTGGGTTGAACATTTACGAGGAAATATAGTAATAAGTGTTGTCATCAGAGCTTGAGCTTTGGGGTCAGGCTGCATTGAGTTCAAGTGCAGACCGCCCCTGTACAGCTGCCTGACCTGGGCAGACTCCTTCTCCTCTCCACGCCCTCACATCCTCCTCTGTCAGATGGAAATAGAAGGGATACTCCCCCTGTAGGCATGGCTGCTGCACTGTTGTAGGATTAGATCAGTTTATGGATGTAGATCCCTCAGCCTGGTGCATGGCACCCAGGAAGCACTCTGTATGTGGGGGCTATTACGAGATTTCTTCCCAGGGGAGAAACAAGAGATACTGTATTTTTTGTTGAATGCTTCATAACAAATTATCCTAAAACTCAGTGGCTTAATAATAATTTATTAAGACCTTTCACAGTTTCTGTGATCAGAAATTTCAGGAGCAGCTTGACTGGGGGCTCTGGCTCAGGGTCTCTCACGAGGCTGCAGTCAGATGTCAGCCCCGGCTGTGGTCTCATCTGAAGGCTCGACGGGGACTGGAGGCTCCTCTCCAAGGCTCCCCTACACGGCCGAGGAGTGGGGCTGGCTGTTAGCGGGAGCCCCCAGTCCTCCCAGTGCCAGCCTCTCCACAGGGTTAGGTGAGAGTCCACAAGCTGCGTTGGCCGACTTCTTTTGGAACAAGCAATCCACGAGAAGGAGGGATGCCTCAATGCCCTTCCCGCCTCGCCTTGGAAGCCACGCATCATGCAGTGTGGCAAGAGACGATACAGTTGGAATATTAGGAGATGAGGGTCACTGGGGGCTGTCTGGGAGTTGTCTTTCACCTGGTAGTTGATCTTGAAATTGAGGCTTGCTACATCCACACAGCCATGTTGCACTCCTGCCTCCATCTGCTCAACTGTAAAATGCAGTGTGTTGCTGAGTATTCTTTGACTAGCTGATTCGAACGTCTGTTTCCCAGGGTGGTCTGTGAGCAACTGAAGAACAAAGACTACATTTCCTTCAGATGTCTATCCTCACGATGCCCCCACACATGTTGCGTGCATGGACTGAAAGATTGGATGTTCTTCGACAAAAAACTACAGCTTCCACTTTGTCACTGAGGACATAGCTGAGCCCAGGCCGATCCCCTGGCAGCCTCCCCGCCCATCCTGACCTGACTCACGTCAATCACTACGCTTGGGTGGACAAGGACGACGTATTTATAGATCAAATCCTTCCTCAGTAGTAGGATTAAACCCAGGTATTTGAATTTTGGATAATTTTTACTTTTCTTTTGGGGTTTTCTATACTTTTCAGATTTACCACAAGGAACATGCGTTTGTTTCGTGAAGAGAGAAAAATAGGAAAGAATGTAAGTGTGTACTTTTCCCCTTGGCTTACCCAGACAGAGCTCTGGGGTCTGGCTCTTCTATAGGACATGTTCGCCTGAGGGTCACTTCCCTTGGGTTTCTTCACTGCTTGTTGGAGGACTCGATGACTAATCTGTGAAATGGGAGGGTTAACCTTTACACTTTATTCTCACTTTACACAGAGTCGTTTGCAAGGATTAGGGAGACATTGCTGGACAGATGGTCGAGATCTGGAGAGAAAGACACTGGACGGCCAGATGGCCAGTGACAAAAGGCTAGAGAATGAGATTGTTATCAGGATAACACTGACCACCCCCCAAAATTGCACAGCGCCTCTGTTGCCTGAATAATTACACCCATTCCCCTTAATGGATTCTGCCAGAGGGGACCTGCCTTTGAAGGCTCACATTTAATTGTTATTATCATTATTACTATAATCAGCATAATGTAATGCATTCTAGACTTCATGCCTTGCCACCACACAGCAAAGTTCCCAGCAGCTAGCTGGTGTAGAGGAGAGAAATCCCGATCACCCTTCCAAAACCACTGTAAACATATTAGCGCCATTGAAATCCTCGGGCTCCCTGGGCCTAGCTTCCATAAGCATTTTCCCCTGTTTCTTTTCCTGCTTCCTCTCCAGAAACAGCTTCTCAGTGCAAATTGTCATGACAACCTGGAGAGAGGACACACTCTATAGCGAGCCGAGCGTGGGGACGGAGGGTCCGTGCGTCACAGCGAAAGAGCTATGATGACAGGCGTGGGTCAGTCTGCGTGCGCTCTGCAGAGAGCTCAGCCTTGTACAATCACAAGGGGTTCTGAAGGTCACACTCAGTGTGATAATGGAAAGCTGGCTTAGGGCTCCACCACACAGACGCATCTCGGTCCCCGTGAGCTCCTGGGGATGACCGGTTTTTCCCCTTGAAGCCTGGCACGTCCCCCAGGGTCAGCGGGCTGAGCTCCCTGCCCAGTGGGCTGATGGCTTAATTGCACTCAACCGTCCAGTGAGCTTGTGCAAGGGACAGAGGAGCGGCTCACCAGAGCTGTGGGAGAAAGCAGCTTGTTTATCACAGAAGAGCTTCTCAGAAAGGCCTCGTGGCTATTCTGGGTAGCGAGTTTCTGAGCGGCATGGAACAGAGTGTGCCTGCCCACCCCACGCAGCTGGACAGAACGCCCGCCTGATGTCTCCCCTCCCGGGGCTGTGTGGGCCCCAAGAGCCACTCGACCTCCAGGTTCTAACCAGGTGCTCTCCGAGGTCCCCCTCATCTGATCTGCATCCCAGGACATGGGCTTGTGCGGAGGAAAGACAGTGCCGCTGCTGTCGGAACTACCCAGGTGGCTCCGCCACCTACACTTGGTGTGACTTTTCGGGAGTGCAGTCTCATCACACTCCCGTTTCCAAAGCCACAAACCTGGGGCTCAGGCTCCCTCCCTGCACCCCCACCGCACATGGGATCTGCCTGCACATCCTGTTAGCTCTGGCTGCACACGCCTCTCCAGGCTGCCCACTCCCTGCACCTCCCCCGCGCCACCTGGAGGTCCGCACCAGCCCCTGGCTGGACGTCCATGCTTGCCCCACGCAACCTCAAGCAGCCTTGAAAGCACAGCATCACTTGCCGCTGGAGATCCCGCGGTTAAGAACATGCTACAGATCCCAAGGACTTCCCCCAGGCAGCTCTCCTGGGGCTCTAGGTTTCCACCTGGACTCCCTGGAGACGTGCCTGAGAAACCTGACTGCGGAGGCCCGGTCCATGGTCCCCAGGGGTAGAAGGGCATCACCTTCGCCTCCCAAGCAGGCCTTCCAGAAGGCCAAGGAATTCAGTCTCATGTTCAGGCAACTATCTCTCAGCATTAAAAATTATCTGTGGGTTGACACTCAATCCCCAACTGAATGGTGTGATGTGTTACCCTGCAGTTGCCGCGTGCTCTACGACACCTAAATACAGGAGCTGTCTGTCTGCATGTGGGGCCTGATGAATGAGTGTTTCTTTGGTAAGTCTTAAGCCAGGCACTGACACTAAATCATGGATTGAGTACCTGCCTGCCTGTGTCACCGCACAACACTCATGAATAAGAGCCCCTGCGGGGAGCAGCCTGTGCCGTCAGACAGACTTAAGTCAAATCTCCCAGCCCGTTTTCTCACCTCTGAAACAGGAAAAATAATAATATTGACGCCCCAGGGCTGTTGTTTGGAGGAAATGAGGGAGCACATGTACAGCTCACACGGGGCTCTGCACTGCACCGTGGTCACACGGCCCCGCCAAGGCGCTGCCCTCCCAGGGAGAAATCACAGCTGCGGAAGACACCGAGCCAACACCCAGGCCAGGTCTCAACCTGGACCTGACACCTGTCTGTCTGTTTTGAATATGAGATATTCTGAATATAAAATTATAGAGATGGCCGGGCGCAGTGGCTCACGCCTGTAATCCTAGCATTCCGGGAGGCCGAGGCGGGAGGATCACTTGGGGGTCAGGAGTTCGAGACCAGCCTGAGCAAGACCGAGACCCCATCTCTACAGAAAATAGAAAAATTAGCTGGGCTCAGTGGTGCACACCTGTAGTCACAGCTACTCGGGAGGCTGAGGCAGGAGGATTGCTTGAGCCCACGAGTTTAAAATTACTATGAGCTAGGCTGACACCACTGTACTCTAGCCCAGGTGACAGAGCAAGACTCTGTGTCAAAAAAGAAAAATTATAGAGATGATCTGAAGGTCTGTATGACATTATCTGCCTGCAGAAGATTTCCTTTTGCTTTTGGCAGGCACTTAGGCCAGGGGCAGATTATCTTAATCCAGCCTGTGGGGGCTAATTCAAAGCTGGTTTCAGCCATTGTGAAGAGGGGTCCCTTCTGGTTCTGCCTTATGCCTGGGGTAGCCCCCCAGCTGCCCACCTGAGAGTCTGCAGTGCTTCTAGGACCCCTGCTCTTTGGCAGACCCTGAACTCCAGTGTGTGTTTTCTCAACCTCTGGAGATTGCTGCAAGTCCCACTCAGCTTCTCGGCCTCTCAAGTGGCATTTGAAATCGGCACATGCTTCAGCGGGCAAAGTGGACCTGATGTCAGCTCACCTTTCTGTGACTCCCTTCTCCCCTTGATTTGGGCTCCTCCAGGCCCAGCTGCCTGGGTAGCTCTCTAACACCTCCAACAGAGTTTGTAAAATATTTTATGCAGTTTTTCTAGTTGCTATCAAGGACAGTGGTGGTCTGAGAACTCCACCGTAGTTCACCGACTTGGAAGTGGCAGTCTCCACTTGATGGTAATATGGCAATGCTCATTTAGGTATGTTTAAAAAATGATTCTGCTTTGCCACATATCTTAGTCCATTTGGGCTGCTGTAACAAAAATACCGTAAACTAGGAGGCTCATAAACAACAAACATTTGTTTCTCGCAGTTTTGGAGACTGGGAAGCCAAAGGTCAAGACGCCGGCAGATCCAGTGTCCGGTGAGGGACAGGTCCTCATAGACAGCACCTTCTGTGTGTCCTCAGAGGGTGGCAGGAACCAGGTGTCTGTCCTCAGTCTCCTTTGTAAAGATACTAGTCCCACTCATGAGGGCATCTCCATGACCTCATCACCTCTCAAAAGGCCCCGTCTCCTGAAGCCATCACCTTTAACGTGCGAATGGGGGACACATACATTCAGACCTTGGCATTAGCTTCCTTCATTCAAATGTCTCACCAGGATGGGTAGGGTAGTGACAACCCCATGTCTTCCCTGCTGCTCCAGGCTCACATTCCCCCGGGGGCAGGAGGGTAGACTGTGAGGAGGGTCTCCAGTCGCGGGTATGGGTGCCACATTGTCATAAACCGGAGGGGCATGTGGTCCGGAGCTTTCCTCTGCGCCTGAGCTCAGAGGCGTTTTTCCTCAGCAAGTCCCCAAACTAGTTTGATGAATAACTTTCCCTCCAAATAATACAGTTTGGAAACGAGGTAAGAGAGCCATCTCCTGGTAAGAAATAGGGTCGTGTGTGAGAATCTGAGAACCGTGAGAAGGTGTCCAGAAGGAGTGGCTTCCTGTCCCTGCCTTCACCTGACCTTGGACGACTGCAGCTTCCACTTCGTCTGTTTTATAGGCTAGATTTCTGAGAAAGATTTCCCAGCATCGTGGAATCCGAGAAGTCATCCCACCATCAAACAGGTTGGAAACCCACTTGTTGATTCAACTGCCCCATTTCATAGATAAACACACTGAGGTCCCTGGAGATAATTATGGTGACTTCCCCGAGGTCACACAGAGGAGTCGTGGTAAAACCAGGACAACACTGACCCTGTTCAGGGCTCTCTCCACAACCCCACACTCTGCCTTTTGGAGATGCCGTTTCCCAGAAGTTCTTTACTTTAGAAAAATGTTTCTTTTGCAGAGCACTGCTCTGTGCTTTTGTGCTCCACTGTGTGAGCCTTTCTCACAAACTCCCGCCAGAGCACGTGGAACGGATATGACTGCTGTCACTTTCCTGATGGGAAGCCCCAGGCAGCCATGGAGACAACTAGAGCCACCATAGCTCCCGGCCCCAGCCCGCGGCCACCGACAGGGTCTCCCTTTCCTTCCCCGTAACGTGAGAATCCAGGAGGCTGACGATCGTCACATCTCCTGGGAGGCCTTTGGGAGACCTCACCCCACTCCCCCCACACGGCCGGAGTCGCCCGACACCAACTCATGACGATTCTTCCTCCTCTGGGGAAGCCAGTGAGACCGACACACTGAGATTTCCGGCTCTTTCCGAGGGAGGAACTCCCTTTCTGCCTCTGGGAGGAGAAATGTAACACTGGCAAGTTCCCTGCTTAATGGCCCCCCAGCCCCTCTTTATGAACCATTCATATTTGCTCTTTCGACAACATCTCCATCAGTAAATGGGAGAGAAACCTTCAACAGAGTAAGACTAAGTACAGTTATGATGTTACCGGGGACCTATGATTTCTGCCCTGGGGAAAAGATCACAGCACAAACACCCCCTTTTGCTAGAACAGGCCCCGGCTGTCCTTGCAAAGACTGGGCTGAGAGGTGCCAGCAAATCCACTGTGTCTACCCTCATGACAAAGGGACCAGTGCCAGCTCTGGGGCCCAGGATGGCCCGGGCCATGGAAGAATCCTGCCATGTAGGTGCGACCTGATAGTGCTGGAGCTACATTCAGGAGGGAAAAGATAGAACGAGAAACCTATTAGCTGCTCTCTGTCCTTTCATGTCCTCTACTTCCCATCTAATTGGAGTAAAATGAACCAAAGTTCTATCTGGTACAGGAAGGTGCAGTTGCCCTGTGTCTGTCAGACCCCAAAGCACACCTGACAGGGCTCACTGACCCAAGGCCAGATGAACAGCTGCTTCATCCATTGAGGAAAGAACAAAATTGTAGCCTCCAACACAGAGATGTGTGTGAAGAACTACAGTGTCCTCTGATTAGGTGAGAAGCTGCTTGTCGACCTACAATTAATAAGCAATGGCCGTGCCATAGCTGGTGACCAGCGCTCTGCCCCCACCCCTGTCCCCAGCACTGGGGTCCACACAGTGTCCTGAGTTCAAAGGCTGTGGAAGAGCATGTGCTCCGGGGCCAGGCCTGGCTCTTTCACGTGAAACTCTGTGACTCAGTCTCTCAGCCTTCTTATCTGTGAAATGGGGGCAGCAGTGCCTTTCTCATTGCTGTGAAGAGTAAACGAAACGAAAGGGCTGAGCATCAGGTGTTCAGAGTGTAGGTAGCCTGCTGTCATTTGTTAATGTTAGAGACAGCACTGTGACAGGGAAGGGCCTGAAGGAAAAAAAAAAAAAAGATTTTTCTGTCTCCTTAAAACTTCCCCATTCTTTTTGGGAACTGCAACCTGGCCTGCGTCCCTGAGGCTGGTTAAGTCCTTTGTTAACCACTTCGGTACGAGCATGGACTATAGTCGACAGCCACAGACGAACGCGCACAGCCAGGCCTAGCCTTCAGCCGACAGCCGTGATATGAAGGCGCACAGCCGAGCTTCGACTTTAGCCGACAGCCAAAAGCTTTTGCTTTTATCTCTGCAGTTGCAGTGTGTACGTTCAGCTAATAAGTTTACTACGAATCTGTGACCTTTTAACAAGTCCTTAGTAGGAGTTATTATAGTTATTTTCCTAAAGCTGCCTGTAAAGTAAAACACGCTTTCAGTGCTTTAAACCTTTCCTCATCACACAAGAGCAAAACGGATCCGTCGTCAATGCACAGCACAAACTACCATGCGGACTGTGAGTGCCGCTGTGGGCAAGGGTTCTCAGCCGGTGAGCGCCGTACCAAAGTGGTTAAAAGAGAACTCAGCCATCCCAGCCCGTGCCAGCACCCCAGGTAAATGACTGGTGGAGTTCACGACTCTGTCTTTGGCAGAGATGGGACGATTAGAATAGTTAACCACAATGGCCTAGCACTGAGGGGCCCTCCCTTTAACAGCTCTGTATTTTTGCTTGTGGTCGGGAAATTTGGATTTTGAGATGAGAAGGTCTGCCATTTTTCCTCCTTTGCTGGCAAAGTAACACAAATTCTCTTTCCTCCTCCCCAGAACATTTGTTCTCATTCTTCTGATGCACCCTCGAGGCGAGTGCTGAGCTTCCGGTAACAGCACGTCCCACTTGTCCCATCACCGAACCCACCACGGGACTCTGCACACACAAAGGTGCTCGTCCAGTTGAAGCTCTGCTTGTGTTTTTGAGGTTGCACGGGGCTCAAAAGAGCAGAGAGACTATTTTTCCTTCACTTGGAAAGACCAGAGGGCAGGATACACACACACACACACACACACACACACACACGGTGTCAAAATGCCTGAGGCCACTCCAGCGAGGAGGCCTACCATCTTACATAGCACTAACACCAACGCACCCTCACCAGTAACTTTGCCCAAGAAGCTGAAGTCTGTTGGCAAAGAAACCTAAAAAGGAGGAATCTTTGGAAGAACTGAAACACGATGGCCAGCCCTCAGTGAGCAAAGTTCACTGAGATCATGTTAAAAAGCACCCACAACTCTAACCCCCTCATTAAGCATGAAAGCAAGGCCAGCACAAAAGAGACACTCTTAAAACAGAGTACACTGCTCCCCTGTTCTAATTAAGCAACAAATAGAATCTGCTCTTTTGTGCGTTGGTGGTCTTACATCGTAGCCCAAGGTAAAGGCTGCTGAGAGTGTAATATCCCATAATTAGCCTCCACTGCTGCCAGGACTTAAACCTGTCAAACCCCAACACGCCTAGACATGAGCCACAAGAGGCGGCTGGTCGCATGACAAGATCTGAGAAAGCCCCGCAGGCCGGCCTGCCCACAAGTATCTCCTACTGCAGCTGTGCTGGGCACGGCCGGGGAACCCACGTCAGAAAGTACCTTGACCGCCAGAGAAGCACGAGGACCCCGATCCCACTCACCACCTCCGCTGCCAACCCACCTTCATTGGAAGAGAGCTCGCTAGGAGAACAGGACACAGACACTTTTTGATGAAGGTGGGAAAGTCGAGGAAAGACGCTATAAAACGGGCCATTTCCTGGGATCGCCAGGTGTGTGCTAGATGAAGATCTAGTCTCCCCAAGTCAGACAGCCCTGGGTTCAAACCCTGGTTCCTCCACACACCTACCAGCCATGTGATATAGAGACTATTACTTAACTTCTCTACATAGAGACATCTGCAGAATGAAGCTATTCTCTGTCCTGTGCTGTTGTAGGGATTAAAGGAGGTGGTCTAGGGGAAGTGCTGGAACAGTGCCTGGCACATAACAGTGCTCAGTAACTGTTAGTGGCTTTCTTCTGCGGGCGGCACCATGGAGGCTTCCTCTTTCTTGTAGTCTTTTGACCTCTTCAGCGTGGTAACCTCTTCCAGATCCCTCCAGTCTTGCCTTTGCCCTTCTTTCAACGACAGTCCAGGCCACACCCAGGGGTCATTTCCCTGCAGCCACTCCAGCTGAAGTTGGGGCTGGTTTCCGCCCTCCTGTAGCCCCGGGTCATGCCCTGACAACACCAGCTTGGGCCACATGTGAGGACTCTCATGTGTTTTTCTCCCCACAGAAGGGCAACTAGGAAGGCTATGAATGTGAAAGTGTTTTTTTAAAAATTGTATTAGAATCTTATTTACCTTTATGCTTAATTGCAAGACACGAATGTACAACCTTTAAAGCAATGATGAGTTGATAATGTTCTATTTGACTACACAACGATGCAAAGTTCTGATGGCAACAATCTTCATAAATCCCTGCCGTCCCCAAGCACCATGTTCAGCACCAGGAGAACAGACAGATGTAAGACTAACCTGTCCCCTCGCGGAGTTTACAGCCTAAGTGGGGAAATGGAAATCATGTATAAGAAGAAAGCAAAGTGTATCACAAAGGAAATTATTAGGCGACAAAAGGAAAGTGCAGGCATGAAGCTGATTGGAGCTTGACGTGTGCCCTCAAGGACTTGAAACTGGAGACAATCTGATTGCCAAGGCAGACCATGCATCAACACAGGGCGGCCGGGATGCAGAGAACGTCCGCTTAAAGAGGGAGTGAGGCTCCAGGGCAGGGGACTTCGCTGTAATCTGAAGGTGTTCATATCCAAGGAAAGAACGTGTCAATCTGGAGTGCAGGTGCGTCCCAGAGGAGGCCTAGAAAAACTACGAATCAGTGAGACAGACGTGTAACCACAAGGCAGCGGGGTGCCTGCATCCCAGCAAGTAACAAGATGATCCTTGGGATCATGGACAAAATAGAACTTCTATTTATATCTTGCTTATCCTCTAAAACTTCTATATATGGGTATGCTTTGTAATGTGCAAGATGTATTAGAATACTCTTTGAAGTAATTAAATAGACTTGAGTGTTCATTCTCTAAAATTCCCCACCCCCACCTCCAGTGGGACACATGATAAAATTAATCCACTGTAAAACAACTGTTTGGGGGTGAATTGTGTCCTCCAAAATTTCTATGTTAAAGATCTAACCCTAGTTCCTCAGAATATGGCTGTGTTTGGAGGCAGGGTCTTTAAAGTGGTAATTAGGTTAAAATGAGGTCATTAGGGCAGACCCTAATCCAATATGACTGTTGTCCTTATGAGAAGAGGAGATTAGCACACAGACACACACAGAGGGAAGACTATGGTAGGACACAGAGAAGATGGCCATCTACAAGCTAAGCGGAGAGGCCAGCCTCAGAAAGAACCAATACTGCTGACACCTTGATCTGGGACTTTCAGCCTCCAAAACTGTGAGAAAATGTATGTCTCAGGTTCAAGCCACCCAGGCTGCAGTACTTTGTCATGGCGCCCTAGCAAACCAACACAACATCCTCTCATACTGCCCCCTTCTGGAAGAGGGTGGAATCTCCCTCAGGGGATCCCATCCCACCTCCTCCTGGTTCAGCCCCCTGGGTTCTCCAGCTCCTGGCCTCACTGTTGCCACCGCCTCCTGGTGCAGTCGGGAGCAAGCTGCAGGGACTACGCCAGGAAATGCCCCGCCTGACTGCTCCCATCTGCCCCCTGCCCAGACTTCTGCTTGTCGCCCCTCCACTGTCCTCTCTTCACGCTTGCCTGCGGAGACCCTCGTTCTAGGCACTAGAGCTCCAGGATGGAGCTCTCCCTGGGTCAGTGATGTGTCCCGTACCACTAAATAAATTGGTGACTAAGTCAAGCACGGTGTCAAAATCCATCCCTGTTACCAAATCCCGAAGGGGTCCAGCGTAGGTCTCATTGCCTGCTGAACAAAAAGCCAATTATTGAGACAACGGGGATTGCCAAGGAAGAAAGGAATTTTAAGGCAAATGATGTGTACTGGTGTGCTGGAAGAACGGGAGAAATAATCTCTAATGTGTCTCCCTGACCGATGACTAAGGCCAAGGGCTTTTATAGTGGATTGTGGAATACAGGTCACCTTGTGGTGGGGGTTGAAGTCCTAGGCTCTGCAGGTGGTCTGGTTCAAGAATCAGCTGTTAGTGATGGATGGTAAGTAGTTAAGAAGTCCTGCGGAGAGGCCAGTTAGGCTAGTTAAGTCTGGTTGTTAAGCTTGACTGTTAAAGTATAAGGGAACAAAAAATAACCTAGAAATGGGGTCATTTTGCAAACCCAATTACACGTAATTATTCAATCTAGAACCTTAGTGAGCACGTGTTCTCAATTCTGCCAAATGACTCCATGACATTTTTGACCAACTCTTCCTCTTCCAGAGAAAGTATCTACTAGTCTGAAAAGAATTAGTATCTAATTGAAATTGTTAGTTGCTACCAAGAATGTCTTTCACCTGAGCCTCTTGGCTGGCGTTAACTTGCTATGCTACTGTAGCTCAAATTTCATAATTGTTTGGTTGCTGCATAATCAAAAACTTTCAAGAGCTACAAAATGTTTACTCTAAATCAGGGCTACAGGTTTGAAAAATAAACCATCGAAAAGGAATCCTAAGCCTCGCCATCCTACGTAAACCTGTTTCCCTTCGTGTAATTGGTTGCGTGCATCTGTGCAGCACTTCTTTAGGAGTTAACGTGCACTGTCTTCAAATCTTTGGCAAAAAATGAAGCATGAGGTATGTTGACTCAAATTGTGATTGCTGTGCAAAATGCACAAACTTGGAAAATGAGAACTTCTTCCTGGAAGGTGATGTTGATTTCCGGAGGGGCAGTGGACACGGTTATGAACAGGGCTCACGGGCGGGTCGTGTGTGTGGACTTAGGCAAGATGTTTAAGTACTTGGGCTTCAGCTGCCATCAATAAAAAGGGACTAAAAGCAGCTTCCTCACCCGGTTGGTGCAAAGATTGAAGGCGGTACTATCTATGCACACTGTGTTTGTTATGTACGTAAAAGTCAGGAATAGTAAAGAAATTTAAAAGTTGCGTGACACATGGACATAAACATTTGATCTATTTCATTAATATCCCAGAACAAATTGAGGTGCTGTGAAATAATAAAAGGAGACAATAGCAGCTGACGTTTCATTCGCTTGGGAATCGTGGTTTCTTTTCCCATCCCAGAACTATGGGTTGGTCAGAGGAAAGAACAGGGAAGATTTCAGCAAATAATGACTCAAATGTCTGACTAAAATCTGCAAAAGCAATTGCTTGTCTTCCTGAGCACTGGACGTGGCGTGGGCACTTGGGCAATAGGGAGCAGGGGCAATTTTCCGCCCCATGTCTACGACAACACAGACACGATGGCAGAGAGCAACGCCAAGTGGAAAGCTTCATGCCTTCGGGGATAGAAAAACACATCCGTCTATTAAGTCTTTAAAAACTGTAACCACAGATTGCAGCAACAAGATGCTACAGAGAACAGCGTGGTTGGGGTGAGCCAACCGTATGTGGCAACCAATTAAAAAGATGGTTCCCCTATGGGAGCGCCGAGGAACAAAGCGCTCATTTACATCGGAAATGCTGACACGAGGCGTGTTTTCCTCCGCAGACTGGCAAGCGCCCTGGAAAGGGAAGATTAATGCGAGCAGGGAATATGAACTCTCGCTGGCAAACTGTGCCCCCTGTCAGCCTGGGGGGAGTGCTGAGTAACGGACGGTCACTGACCCTGGCTAGGAGGGCTTGAGCGACTCCCACCTGCGGTTCCCGACTCTTCCCACCTGGATGTAACTCCCACGCGGCAAATCTCATTCGCCCAGCAGCCCTGGGCAAGAGCTAGTCCACGTGAATTCATTTTGCCAAATTGTGAGCTTATCCACATGAATTTCAAATGTTCATTTATTTAAGGTCTAGCTTTCTTGGTTGAAATCCTTAAAAAGTTAATGTCAGAGTTCTCTGCCCTCTGATGTATATGGAACTTTAGAGGCAGGACAGAGGAGCAGGCCCCAGCACGGAACAGGCACACACGGGCACACAGCGGCAGCCCGTGCTTGTTGCCTTATCAGTTTATTTATTTTTATGAATCAAGGTCATCAATGTGAGTGGTACTGATGGGTCGAGACAGACATCTGCCACCCCCCAGTGCAGGTCCCTGTCCTCTGCTACTTGTTGACCACACAACTCCCAACTTATCTCCCCAATTCCAGACCTCCTCCAACCCCAGTGTCTGCTACACACTGGGGCCACAGTGATCCTCCAAAACATAAGTCTGCTTGATAATAGATAGCCTAAATTGATTCATGCTTGATAAATAATCAATTAATAATTGATCATCTAAAAATTCTCTCCTGCAAAAAAGCAATAAGAAAACTGACAAAAAATAATTGTCAAAATCAACTTTTCTAGAACCCTGGAAATTAACCTAAGGTTTGCAGTATTCTGGAAGGCTTTTATTTAATTAAGATGGCTGGGTCTTGTTATGAGCAGTGGGCTTTGTGGTGTTTCAACTTGCCTTGTTCCTATCTCCCTATCTCGGCTTGGTGGCTGCCTAGAAAATGAACCGTCGCAGTAAAAGACAGCAGCCTGGCAGCCATCAGGGCGAGAAAAATGGGGCTGCAGCTCCTCGAAAGCCTCATTCCCAGGGAATTGTCGTTCCTTAGCCTTTCTCGTAGTTCCCTTTAAGACCCCATGTGCCAGGCTATCTGTGTTTGCCCTTAGAGCTCACCTGGTGCGAAAGCCTTTCCTCCAGGGGTATTTGTCCAAGAGCAAGTAGAGGCAATTCTGGCCAGGTGCTTTGTGGCTGCCTGAAGAGTGGATAACAGCTCGGGCAAACAATTGGCTAACCAAAAAGTGAAGAAGGAAATCTGGGGGATGAGATCCCCAGAGGGTCTTAGAAAAGCTTGGCCTTCTTCCTGGGCATCTAGAAGGCCAGGTGCAGTGCAGGACTGTACGTGAGCCTGGGGCTGAGCGCGTGCTCAGAGAAGACCTGAGAAGGCCCAGGGCCCTCATCCTTGACTGCTCTTGGGGCTCTGCAAAACCAGGAAGTGAATGCTAAGGCAGAGCTGTCAACTGCCTGGCTGAATGTTGAAGGAGTGTCCCATAAACACAGAGCCCCTCACAAAGGCTAGGAGATTTGTTAGTTGCAGGCACTCACGGACCACTGAGCTCAGTGAGCAGAGAGTTCGGTGGCTAAACATGAAGAAGAATCTTGACTTTACAGAATTACTTCAGAAAAATCACTCAAGAAAACAGGAACAGCAACGAACCCTGGAGACAGGGCAGAATGTGATTTCCAGTGTTGCTACATTATTAATATATTATTTAAAATGTCTAGTTTTCACAAAAACATTATGAGGCAGACCTGCAAAGAAAAAAGAAAGTATGGGCTATACGCCAGAAACAAAACAAAACAGTGAATAGAAACTTTCCCTGAGGAAGCCCAAACATTGGATTTATTAGACAAAAACTTTGAATCAGTTTTTTTAAATATGGTACAAACTAAGGGAAATCACATTTAACAAACTAAAGGGAAATATGAGAATGATGTGTCATCAAATAAGAATATCAATGAAGAGCCAAATTATAAAAAAAAAACAAATAGAAATTCTGAAGTTAAAAAGCAGGATCACTGAAATGAAAATTTCACTAGAGGAGCTCAGCAGCAGTTTGGGTAGGTGGAAAAAAGAGTCAATGAGCTTGAAGAGGCCAGTCTCGGTGGCTCACGCCTGTAATCCTAGCACTCTGGGAGGCTGAGGCCGGTGGATCG
>VBSM01003176.1:76212607-76231309 GCA_008086735.1 Cheirogaleus medius | reverse complement strand
AAATAAAAAAAAAAAATGAGCTTGAAGATAGGCCAATTAAAATTATCCAGTCTGAGGAACAAAAAGAAAGGAAGAGGAAAAAAAATGAACAAACCTGAGAGATCAGTGGGGCATCAAGTGTATCAATATACACTTAATGGGAAGCTCAAAGTGAGAGCAGAAAGAGAGAGGCAAAAAACTTCCCACATTTGATGAAAAAACATTAATCTACACATGCAAGAAAGTCAATGAACTCCACGTAGGAAAAACTCAAAAAGATTCACACCTAGACACGTCATAATCAAACTGTCAAAACACAAAGAGAGAATCTTGAAAGTATCAAGAGAGAAATGGTGCTCACGCCTGTAATCTTAGCACTCTGGGAGGCTGAGGCAGGAGGATTGCTTGAGGTCAGGAGTTTGAGACCAGCCTAAACTAGAGGGAGACCCCATCTCTACTAAAAATAGAAAACTCACAACATAAAAAAAAAGTAACAATGAAGCTAAAGCAGTACTTATAGGGAAATTTATAGCTGCAAACATTTATATTTTAACACATTGATTGCCATATGAGTTGTATTTAACTCAGGCTAGTTTAGACCCTGGGGCCTCATGAAGCAAAACTGTGCATTTGGTTTGGGAAAATCTTACTTGTTGATGTTCTTATTGTTACAATTAATATTGACAATTTAATTCTAAAAATGTGAATTGTGTTGCATATAACTCACACACAGAAAACAATAAAAGATAACAAATTATAAAGGTTCGTTTTGCTTTAATAAAATACCATGACCCCAGGGAAAAATTATTTTCTAGTGTGGTAGTCAATGTGTTAAAAAAAAAAAAAAAGAAATATCTCAAATCAATAATCTAACATTTCACCTTAAGAAGTTAGAAAAAGAGCAAATTAAACCCAAAAATAAGCAGAAGGAAGAAAATAATAAAGATTAGAAAGAAAATAAATAAAATAGAGCATAAAAACAACAGAAAAAGAGAGAAAAAATAATTAAGTCAATAAAACCAATAAATAAAACCAAAAGATCAACAAAATTACAAAACATTTAACTAAACTGACCAAGAAAGAAAAAGACTCAAATTACTAAAATCAGGTGTGAGAAAAGGGCATTACTCCTCACCTTACAGAAATAGAGTTAGAAGGAAATACCAAAAACAGTTACATGCTGACAAATTAGATGACCTCGACGAAATGCGCAAATTTGAAGAAACACACAAACTACTGAAACTGACTCACAAAGAAAGAGAAAGTCTGGGAATACCTATCCCAAATAAAGATATTGAATTCGTAATCAAAAAATTTCCACAAAATAAAAGCCCATGACCAGATGGCTTCACTGATGAATTCTACCAGACATTAAAGAATTAGCATCAATTCTTCACAACTTCTCCCCAAAAACAGAAGAGGAAAGAACACTTCCCGGCTCATTCCATCTCAGAGGCTGCCTGTCGGAATGCCCTTCGGATACAGTCTGAATTCCCCAGCACGGCTTTGAGGGCCCTTCATAACCGGGCCCTGCGCCACCCACTCACCCTCTAAACTTCCTCTGTGGTTCCGGAGCACAGCACGCTCTTTCTCCCTCCTGGCCTTCGTGCCTGCTCTTCCTCCTGCCTGGCTTGGCCTCCGCACTTCCTCCTCTCTCAACCGGGTCCTGTTCCTCTTCCCAGCCTTAATGTAGACGGCCCTTCCTCAGGACCTTCCTTGGACCCCCCCTCCCCCCACATGAGTTAGGGGTCCCTCCTGAGGCACCCACAGGGCCCGTGCTCCTGTAGTACTTCCGGCTCCGGAGGGAAAACACCCATGTATTTGTCTTCCTGTCTCCCAGCC
The DNA here is from genome assembly GCA_008086735.1 of Cheirogaleus medius. Lineage (NCBI taxonomy): Eukaryota > Metazoa > Chordata > Mammalia > Primates > Cheirogaleidae > Cheirogaleus > Cheirogaleus medius. Next base: position 76,229,488 of record VBSM01003176.1, on the reverse strand, counting down.
GTGGAAGACAGGAGCTGTGAGTGGCTTGCACAGAATCACACCGGCACTGGCTGAATAAATGACCTCAATTCCCAAATTACCACCATTTTTCCAGAGCTCATTTTGATCATTTTATCCCCATCCCGACGAAGCCTCTCCCTTTGCAGAGACAGTATTCAGAATAAAATGAATCTTTAAAAAAAAAAGAGCCTTTCCACATTCGGACCTGCTTACAGAGTGAAGTGGACGTGGCCAGTCCATGCCTGTCCGTGTGCACGAGCTGTCTTCTGCCTCTCTGATGCCCTCGTCACCTCTCAGGGACGCGGCCCACCGGCACAGCCAAGACAGAGGCCGCAGTGCTGTCCGGACACTGGACATGCCAGGAGCGGCAGACACAGGCTTTGTCCCTAAGGAGCACGAGTGTCCAGAGGGGAGAAATGGGGCAGAAAAATAGAAGAAGGCGATGTCACTTCTAGGAAACCTCAAGCCCGAGTCAAGGAAGCGAGGCCGGCAGCCACTGCTCTGAGGGGCAGGCAGTGCTCAAGGTGGATGAGGAGCTCCGGGAAGGACGGGACTTGGGGAGATGCTCCCTGCGGAGGAAGCGGGAAAAGGCTTGGAGGTCAGAAGGAACGCAGTGCGTTGAGAGTAATTGGGGAGGGGACTGGGAGAGCACAGGAGGCCCATTTGGGAGGGTTTCAAATACTTGACAATGAGTTTAATTTTTTCTGTAGTCATATGGGGGCCATTAGATATCTTGAGTGTGCAGGGTGCTCTATGTAGATGAAGCAGGCAGGGGGTCTGTAGTGGGGTCGACAGCGTGGAGGGAGGGAGCCCAGCAGTCCAGACACTGGGCAGCATGGCCCCAACAAGGAAGGGGCCGGTGGGAGTAGAAAGTGAGGTCAAGGGACTTGCCCTGTCACACAGCCAGAAAGGGACAGCAGAGCTGGGACATGAGTCCAGGGTTTCTGACTCTGGTGACCTGGCTCATTTCTGTTGTCGACCACCTAGTGCTTTAGAACACTTATGAGCTGCCTAAAGCCCTCACTAGTTACATACATGCATTTGCAGCAAGGAATGAGGGTGGTATTAACTATATCACTACGCTAGTCACTCACACATGCTAAAGGAGTGGAATTGGTCCTCTGCCCTTTCTGCGTACCCCACAGTCACTTGGCACAGTCTTTGGCCACACTGGACACGTTGTAAATGCTCATCGAGTTGAAAAGTCCTGCGGCCACTGTAGAAGTCACTAGAGCGAGGTTGTCCAAGTCCAGACGCCATTGAAATACGCATCACGCCAACAGGTTTCCACTGGGAGGCTGCGTGACACTCACGGTACCCTCCGTCCCCTTTCACTGACGGGCTACAGGTGGCTTCTTCACGGGTCTGTTTGGTGCCAGATTAGCAGGCGGGGCCCAAGCGATCATTTTTCAAAATGGCTCAACTGTGAACTGGAACATTTTTGCTTGTGTGCAATAACTTTTAAAAAGGGGAATTTGTTGTCTGAACGTGACCTTGTAGTCATCCAGGGTTAAAAGACCTTCTCGGGGTCTCGGGGTCTCTCTGACAACTACAAAGGCAGGCGTGTGCGGTGTTACAACCCTTCACATTGTGTCACCTTAAGGTGGCATCTGACCTGACTTTGAAATAAACAGATTTAAGACAGTATTTCACAAGAAGAAGCAATTCTATTATATCCTAAATCTTAAAAGCTTTTAACTTTGTCTTTCTTCCCCTCGTATAACTAATAGCTTAGTCTGAGCATGAAAATAAGCTGGAGAGAAGAATGGTGTCCTTTGTTTGCTAATGTTTTTTCCTTTTGCTTGCTATTGTGAAACGTAATTCTTTAGTAGATGATGTTTAATGTCCTGTGTTAACTTCCCTAAAGGCTCTGTTGAGCATGACAAATGGGTGGATCGTTACTTCTCCATTTTCATTGAGAAGATAAAACAGTAATATATTAAATTTTGTGTTTTGTCAAGTTTTTCTTTAATTTTTTTAGTGTTGTCATTGACAAATATGAGTGTCCCATTTTCCAACCGGATGCTGCCCTTCCCCTTAAGATGTCATCGAGGGCTGGGCCTGGCCTGGCTTCCCGCCTGCCCTCTTTGGCCTTCCCAAGTGGCCGTGTTGGCGTCCAGTGCAGTCCCGCGTGTGCCCACGTCTGACCCGAGAACTACAGGACAGCTGGGTGTCCTTCACAGGGCGGGGGAGCAAGGGTGGCTGCTCTTGAACCTGACACCTCTCTCTGGAATGAACCTCTTAGGATGCGTCCAGGGTTGCCAGTTCGCTTCTTGTCTCGGCAACGTGTCATGGAAAGTTTCGAGCTGCGGAACAGCCTGTCCTTTTATCTTCAAAGCTTGAAAGCTCTTGGATCTCAGAAGGAAATAGCTCATTTGGGTTGAAAAAGGCAATTTGGTTTTAGGATGATTAAACACGGGGTTACCAGAAAATTAAAAGCAAAAACACTCTTAGCCTAATAAGAAATTCACATGTTTATAAATCTGTTCTGAACTCATTAATGTCACCTAAAAACCAGGCATCCTACTGTAACATTGAGGTACCAAGTGGGTGAGCTGAGAAGAAAGGAGAATCTGTATCCTGATTAGGAGTTCTGAGAAAACAGGAAAAGAGTTTTCAGTAGGAATACGAACCATGAGACAGTGATGAGCCGTCCAGAGGTATCTTATGGGCACACACACACGGGCACACACCCCTCACAAACCTATGAATGTTTGCAAAGGTTACCTGCCTACTAAGCCAACAGGCATTCCACTAATCCACATGGCCTTGCAGGATCCTGATAGATTAGATTTGACATCATGATTTAAAACATTGTTATTACTATTAGAGCTAAGGCAAAGTGAGAAACACACACAAGTTGCATAGCTTTCATTATTTAATAAAAGAAAGCTCATCAATTTATTGAACTCAACTTTGGAAGGAACCAATTATATGTTGGTCTTTATATATATAATACTGATTTTACGTGATTATTTCTTACATGGATCCTCTTTCAAAGTCAAAGGTGCAATGGATTTGTAGGTCTCTGATGGGATTTCCATGGGAGCTAACACAGTATAGCCTGGATACAGAGCTTTCCGGTGATCAAGTGACATGACATCTTAGATGTCTACACAGAAGGATGACCCAATGAAGGAGAAGAATGTGAAGTGAGTACAAATGCCTTGGTGATGTCTATTGAGTGCCAGGAATCACCCACTGGGCTCCCTGGCGTCCAGTCCCCGTCCCCTCCTGGGTGCCTGCATGCCCCACCCTCTGAACTCCTGCTACCATCTTTCTTGATGTTCTCCAACACGGCTTTCTGAATGGTGAGGCACACGGACTTTATTCCTTTGTACTTGGGACTAACGTGGCCCTAGTGGAAAGAAGTTTCCGTTGCTGTCCACATGTTGTCTGGGCTCCATGTTCAGTAGCAGAGTTTGGTCAGACAGTCTGCAGCCATGGCTCATGAACCTTTGAACTTGACATACCCGGGTCCCACCCATGGTGAGGGATGGCTGGGGGCTGAGCTCTTTCTGCCCCTCCATTACTTCCACCTGCTGGAAGAATTTGCAGAGCTTCACATTCTGCAGTTTTTATTTTTTAAAAAAATGATTGGTCATTTTTCATTTTGAAAAATGAAATAATATTATAAATTTACCACCTCCCTCAGACTCCAGTGTTGGGGAAGCACATGCACCCTCCAAGAGCCACTTAAGAGAGAAGAAAGGTTAGCAGGCCCCACGGCTCCTTCTTGAATCTCACTTTCCTCATTCCTGTGTGTATTCATTCAACACAGGCTGCAGAAAAAGGAAGATACCAACAGGTGACATACAGGTGTTCTGGGTAGTGGATCGAAAAGAAAGCCTAAAGCCTTGCTGGCTATGACTATAGGAAGCAAAATTATGAATTTCCTGAGAAAATTAAAGAGCCAATTATATATTCGTGCTTGGATGAAAGATCATCTCATCTCCACCCAGGGTGGATTAGAAGAGAACCCAAAAGCAGACCCAAGACTTTTCTCAGGAAATGGTTTCTTGCGTATGTCCAAATGCTGAAGCGCACACCTGAAACCCCAGGGCTTTGCCCTATAGAGGTAAGAAAGGCCTAGAAGCATTTTAACATGGTTTCTCTAAAATGTCTGGTTTTGGATGGCCACATCTGTGACCTGCCAAGATAAGCTGTTTATCAAGGACACCTTCAGAACAGTTAACCTGTTTACTGGAATTTTAGCACAACCCAGCTAGGTGCTGAAGAGAGTTGCCAAAACCAATAGCATTTGGCAAAATGCACGTCAGGCATAAATATTGAGCTGCGCTCTCTGATTATAACTGGACAGCAGATTCAGTTGCTTCCCAAGAACATCACTGGCCCATGTGAGGAAGAGCATGTCATCAACAGAACACATGCTCGTCTGAAGAGGACATCAAGTTTTTTTAGGACACCAAATCTGCCAAATCTGTTATCAACTCAGAAGTTTGAAAGGATAGGATTCTAACATCATCTAGTGTTATGCCATTCGGAGTTGAAATTTGCCATCTCAGGAGCCCATTTTCTGTGCCTTGAGGGGGTTGTTTTATAAATTCTCAAGTGGGGATTACACACCCCTGTATAGGATGTTCCAGAGAAAGCTCCTATTTAGGGAGTCTAAGATCAGTGGTTGATTAATAAATTGTAAGAGTTGCAATATTGCAAAAGTTTTCTTAAAGAAGTGAAACAGAGTGTAGCAACAGTTCATTGCAGAATAATTATGCCTTAAACTACCTGCCTTTCATGTCATATGTTAAATGAGAGGCTCAGGCCTGAGGTGTGTGGAGAAGAGAGCTGGCCCTGCTGACAAGAGCCTGAATGTTCCCCCGAAGTCAATGCTGGAGAAACTGCGGATGTGTGAGGGACGCGGGCACGGATCCGCCACCCAACCCTGCTGAGCTGAGTTGCTGCTGAAAGTAAGGGGTCAGGACTAGAGCCTGGCAACCTGGGGACCACCTCGCCCCAGGGCTGCTCCTAGCCCGAGGGTTTACAGAGCCCACTCTGAGCAGGTAGCTGCAAACTGGGGGACTCAAGGGAGGGTCACAGAGGTTCTGTGGTTCCTGGACGCTCCATGCTGGGGCTCATTCCCTCCCCTCTCCTTAAACTTACCAGGAGGGACACACACCACAGCTGACTGTTGGCTTCTCGCTAACGCACAGTCCCAGAGAGGGAAACTGACGTGTTCAGGGAAATATGAGCTGCCAGGCCAAATAACCACACCTCTGAGGAGTGCAGTCACATAAAAAAGAAAGACATCAGGCCCAACAGCATACCTTCTGCCATGCTTTGAATGTCTGGGTCCCGCCAAATTCATCTGTTGAAATCTTAAGCCCCAAGGTGATGGTGTTAGGAGGTGGGGCCTTTAAGAAAGGGATTGGGTCCTGAGGGAAGAGTCTTCATGGACAGGATTAGTGTCCTTATAGAATAGGCCCTAGGGCGCTCCCTCACCCCTTCCCTGGATGTCCCAGCCTTAGGAACTATGAGACAGGCACTGCTGTTCTGTAGACGCAGTCCCAGGTGTTTTGTGATAGTAGCCTGAACGGACTAAGACACTCTGGAAGCACAGTCATTGGAATAGATGGACCAATAATTAAATTGCTATAATACTCCATAATAACATGGACCATAATGCTATAATTGCTCCAAGAGACAAGGGAGTATGAAAGTAACATGAAACAGGAACAAGAAGTTAGCAGATAGGAAGCAAGTAGCAGTTTTCAGCTCCCAACACACTCAAAAACAGGTGCAGGGTGGTTCCCAAGACCCAGCGGGATTCCCAGCACAGCAGGAGGAACGCCAGCCCCTTTTCCCACCTTGCTGGTGGGAGGGCAAGGGATTTGCGGATCACGTTGAATCTACCCTTCCTTATTATTTTAAGGGTGTGCTTTGCACACCTCAACACTGCAGCCCTAGCCCCTCTTCCCCACACTCACAATCACACTGCACCCCAGTGGGTGCAGCCCCCAAGGTGGAGGCGGGTGCCCCAAACTGCACCTAGAGTTTATTTCTGGAACATAGATCTGATGGTTTTACTCCCCAGCGTACAATCCTCAGCAGCTCCTGTCATCAGCAGAAGGATGGGATTCAGGACGTGTGAGGCTCTTCACACACTGGCCCCAGACTCCCTTCCCAACCGCAATCTCCTGAAATTCTTCCTAGAACACCTTATAATGTGGCAACAGTATTCCAGCTGGCCGGACCCCTGCAGAGAAGCGCTGGGAGAGGCTGCTGTGGCCGCCCGGCTCATCTGCACGGCTCAGGAGGTGGGGCTGGTTTGACGCGCTGCGGATTAATGATCCCCTACTAGACGCTTTCCAGACACGCCATGGTTTTCATAACTTCGTGCCTTTGAAAAATGCCCTCGGAACTGACTGGAAGGTTGTTTCCACCCTGCCCGCCAAAGAAACGACGCATCCAGTACTCTTCTCGGAAGCATCTCTTATCCCCTTCCGACCCCGGCCTCTTGCCAGCAGAGTAAGTGTCTGCCTTTCCACGTGGCCGTAGCCATGGCTCCAGCACCGGTGGCACTTGTGCATGGTCATCCCTCCGGCCACAAGCGCTGCAGGGCAGGAATCAAGTTTTACTCTTCCTCACATCCCCTGTGGGATGTGCGATGCCTGGCATGTGGACGCCATTCAATAAATGCTTAATTAATTACTCAAATACAAACGTCTAGCTAGCTAATTGGTTATAACTGTAATCACACACTACCCGAGGACCTGTCCGGGCCGTGCTTTGGGATTGCTGCTAGGGGAGGGCTGGGGGCGCAGGCCACATCAGCTTCACCTGGCTCATCCGGGACGGGTGGACACAACTCGATCACAGGCCCTTGTCGCACCCCTCCCCTCGCCTCCGCAGGACGTCCCCCCATTCTAGAGGCGGAGGCTTTCCCCGCCGCCGAAGTGCCTTCCAGCCTCCTTCTCCGTGCGAGGCCAGCGCCTGCCTAGCGGGGCTGGCCAGTCTCTTCCTGCACCTGGAGGACCTCCTTGTTCCAGAACACCCCTGGGGCTCTGTGCAAGGAGGCTTCTGGTTTTTCTGCAGGCAAAACCTGGCCTGTTTGACCAGCCAGAGTGAATGATGTTAGTACAGCTCTGCACTCACTTTAGGCTCGGGGCACCCAGAGTCAGCCCAGGTGGCTGGATGCCCCCTGCTAGCTCACGTGTCGCTGCACCCTCCTCCCGCAGATCCCCTGCCGCATCCCCTCTCCAGGGGCTTCCTCGGTCTGCAGCTCCCCCCCTCCCCCACAGTCAGCTGGGGTACCTGACTCACCTCTGAAAACTCAGTTCAGGCCCCTTCTGATCCCCCCAGCCCCTGCCACTCCTGGGCCCCAGGGAGCACTGGCCACTCCCTGTTCTGCACCCTTCTCTCCTAGCACCCATCACTCCACAGTGATCCTAGCTGCGGGACGGAGTCTGCCGAGCTCACCGCTGTGAGGCCAGGACATTGAGGGCCAAAGGGCCAGGTCCTTCCATCGCCACAGGAAACCGTCCCCATCCAAGCCAGCAGCCCCAGACGCAGAAGCAGGCCTGTGGCACGGTGGGGTTAGGAAGGCGGGCTGTGTGGTCCTGCTGAGGGTGGATGATCCAGGGCCAGTGTGCAGGGTGAGGGGTTAAGCTGGGCTCTCCGGGTGATGCAGCCACCAGCTGTGACTCTCAGGCCTGTCCCAGGAATTTGTCTGTTCTCATGGCGACATGCAGCTCTGAAGCACTTCTTTCTTCCCTCTTCTGCTAGAGAAAGGAAATAACTAGGAGCACAAGAATATTGCAAAATAAATTAAGGTCTTTCTTGCAAGGAACACAAACATCCTCAGCAGGGAGTAGAGGCACCTGTGGCTAAGGATGAGCCATAGCTCAACCCTGACAGATACGAGCCCAGCACTGTGGCACTGTGACGACCAGCCAGCCTGCCGCAGAAACACCCACTCACCCAGCTTTGCATTAAGACCCCCGCTGGCTGGCAAAGGAGAATTAGAAGAAACGGTACCCACTCTCTGAAGGCATTTCCTCCGTTAGAAGTTGTTCTTCAAGAGTCATCTGCCGCAGGAGCTAACACTAAGGAGAGATCAGGGGAGAGATCACTCTTCGAAATTACAGACAGAAAAGCATCTGGAATTCCCATCACCTCTATTAAAGCTGGTTTTGATTTCAGCCTTCGCGTCCAGGCTGGGTGGCCGCGGCACGCCATGCATGTCGCAATGGCGGCGTTCCTAGAACTACAGAAACGAGCTTTTAAAAGCCAGTTCACCTCTTAAAGATTAACTTAGCAACGCGGTAAACACCTGGCTCTTACTGTGCGCTGGGCCCTGCTCTGAATGCTTTATATGGACTCATTTATTTGCTTTCTGCAACAGTCTTGTAGGGGAGCTACGGCTACGATCTCGATTTCATAGACAAGGAGCCCGAGGCACTGGAAGGCTCACCAACTTGCCCTGCGTCACGCAGCTAGACAGGTGAAGCCGGGACTTGAACTGGCTGCAGCTGAGCTGCACGGCCACCTTTGACCAGCACACTGTCCTGCCCTCAGCGTGAAGGCCATGCACGCAGTGAGGGATGCAGAACGCAAAGAGTGGTGGCCCCGTCACAGAGAGTTATGGAAATGCTATGTTGGCTTCCTGGGGTGACAGCTCATGTGTGAGGATGGTTGAGGCGAAGGGATGAAGGGAGGAGACGCTGGAGCATTGAGTGGGGGCTCTGGTCCAAGAGGCTACTGACCATCGCCAGGCGGGCGATGACCAAGAGCAGCTGAGGGCCGGTGAAGATGGGTCCGAGAGAATGTCGAAGGTCACAACTAGCGAGATCCACAGGACAAGTGAAAGCCAAAATGTATGCTGAAGTTCAGGAGCCGGACAAGCACAGAAGCCAACAACGTGCCTGAGGCCATGAGGTCAGGCCAGTGTGAGGAGGGGGCCTGGCCCAGGGTGACAGGGACAGCAGCAGTTTGCAGTCTGGGTGTCACAGCAGAATGGCACTGCGGAAAGCTGAGCTGGGTGGGCCCACAGGGAGGGTGCGGTCGGGCAGTGTCGGGGCTGGGTCTCCGGGTTCTGTGGGTCTGGGAGCTCGGGGTTCAGCGCCTGTCCCTAAAAGGCCCCCGGGGGAGAACCTCCCTCCTGAGGTCACAAGGCAAATCTGCTGCTACATCACGTCCTATAAATTCTGGGCACTGAGCAAATACTAAACTGTAAAACAGGAGCACAGAGACCATTAGCAACACACCAGCAATCTCGTAACGTCGCTGCAGAGATTTCCCAAGTACACACTTTCCTTTCTGGCCACCAAGTGTCATAATGACACAAACAAGACAGACTTCTGCTTATTCCTGGCCAGTCCCTCTCAGGCTCCTGTGAGGTGGGACTCCCACTGCATCTCAGCGCGTCACTTAACTAACGGGCTGCCGGTGGCCCCAGGGACTCTTACAGTTGGGATGATGTGTGGGTCTGGTTTCCTGTCTGGGTCACTGTGGGGCCTAATCTGCATATGTCTCTCAGGGGAGCTGGGAAGTCATTTGCATGAGAATCCCGAGGTTTCTTGGAAGCACCTACAAAAAGGGCTTTGGAGCAGATTAAGGGCAGATTGCCCACATTAAGGGCCCAGCTACCCACAGGGTGAGTCTAGCCGAACCCCAAAGAAGAGCATGTTGGGAAAGCAAGCCCCCCCACACCCCAAGAGAGGGCCAGTCAGCACGTGCCCTGCTTCCAACGGCGCCCCAGTGGGTACAGATTGCTCTGCTGCCTCGAGTAGCCAACAGCCCCCCGCGCCTAGAGAGGAGGGGTGTGGACCATGAGCCACGCTGCAAGTGCGGTTGACTTCCACTGTGTTTAGTTACAGACATTCCTTAAGCACCTGGGGCAGGGAGGGCGCGAGGGCAAGGCCGACGACAGGTGTGATCTCTGCCCTCAAAGCCTCTTACAGTCCAGGGAGGAAGAGGGACATGGCCATCAAAACCAAGGCAGTGGTTTGTTTTCTCTCACTGCTTTCTGTCTTCCTGGTAGCTTGAGTCTCTGACATTATAAAATGTCCCTCTTTTTCTCTGGTAATTTTCTTTTCTCTGAAGGCTACTTTCAGATATTAATGTTAATATAGCCACTCCTGCCTATCTTTAAATTATTGTTTGCGTGGTGTCTCTTTTTCTATCCTGTTACCTATGGTGCTACATTTCGAGTTTTTGAAGACCGCATATGTTGCGTCTTTTTTATATATATGTACACTCAGTCAGTTTCTGTCTTTTCATTGGTCTACTTAGACCAATTACATCTAAGGTCATTGTTGATGTGTTAAGGTGAAATCTGCCATTTTATTATTTGTTTTCTGTTAGTTCCCTGTGTTTCTAATTCTTCCATTTCTCTTTTCTATGTTCCCGTGGGTTACTTGGGCATTTTTTTGGGGGGGATTCCATCTTGATATACAGTTGTGTGTTAATGACACAGATACATTCTGACAAATGTGCCGCTAGGTAATTGTGTTGTTTGCAGACATCCTTGTGTGCTTACCCAAACCTAGATGGTCCAGCCTACAATACAGACAGTTAGGCTAATGGGGTGGCCTGTCACTCTTAGGCTACACACCTGTACAGCATGTCACTGCACTGAATACTGCAGGCACTTGGGACACAATGATAAGCATTTGTGTATCTAACATCTCTAAACATAGAAAAGATACAGTAAAAATATGGTATAAAAGATCAAAAACGGTACATCTGTGTAGGGCACTTACAATGAATGGAGCTTGCAGGACTGGAAGTTTCTCTGGGTGAGTCGGTGAGTGGGGGGGTGAGTGAATATAAAGGCCCAGGACGTTACCGTACACTACGGTAGACATTATAAACACACTACACTTAGGCCACACTAAATCTATAAAATTAATTTTCTTTCTTCAGTAATAAATTAACCTTAGCTTTCTGTAACATTTTTACTTTATACACCTAACTTCTTAAAAGTTTTTAACTTTTGTAATAGCACAGCTTAAAACATAAACACATTATACAGCAGTATAAAAATATTTTTGTCTTTATATCTTATGAGTTTTTTTCTATTTTTAAATTTTTTAAATTTTATTTTTTTACTTTCTAAAAGACTGGCAGCACAAAAGCTTGCTTACAGCAGCCTCCCCACAAACACCCAAGTCATGTGTTTCCCTACAATGCCACCGTGTTACAACGGCTACATCACTAGGCAACAGGAATTTTTCAGCTCCGTTATAGTCTTACAGGACCACTGCTGTATATACAGCCCATCATTGACCAAAATGTTGTTACGAGGCACATGACTGTATTTATAGCACACGCCTAAGTCACTCGCTGATTCACCCAGAGCAATCTCCAGTCCTGCAAGAGCCATTCATTCTAAGTGCCCTCTACAGATGTACCATTTTCGATCTTTTATACCATATTTTTACTGTACATTTTCTATGTTTAGAGATGTTTAGATACACAAATGCTTACCACTGTGTCACAATTGCCTACACTATCTTGTTTTCGGAGATCTTGTTTTGCATAGTTTTCTTAGTGGTTGCTATAGATATTACAGTATGCACACATAACTTATCATAGTCTCCTGGTATTGAAGTTTACCACTTGAATGAAGAATAAAAATCTTGCTTCCATTTTGGTTCCTTTACTTACCTCACTTTTTAGGTATAATTGTCTTAAGTATTAGTATTTTCCCACATATATTGAACACCACATCAGATGGTATTATCATTTCTGCTTTACACATCAAATATGATTTTAAAAATTCATGAGAAGTAGGATAGACTTTACCTAATTTACCCCTAATTTTATGCATTCCAATGTTCTTTCTCCCTTTCTGAAGTTCCAAGCCTTCTTCTGTTATCTTTTTTTAAAAAAACACGGTCTCACTCTGCTTCCCAGACTCTGCTGAGAGTGCAGTGGCATCATCACAGCTCACTGCAACCTCCATCTCCTGTGCTCAAGCCATCCTCCTGCTTCAGCCTGCCAAGTACCTGGACTACAGGTGCACATCACCATGCCAGGCTAATTTTTCTATTTTTGTAGTGATGGGGTCTCACTATGTTTTTCGGGCTGGTCTCAAACTCCCGGCCTCAAGCGATCCTCCCACCTTGGCCTCCCAATGTGGTAGGATTATAGGCATGAGCCACCTCACCTGGCCTCATTTCTTTTATCTATAGAAAAGTACCTTTGGCCATTCTTAAAGGATAGGTTTGTTGCAAATTCTCTTAGTTTTTCTTTGTCTGATAATGTCTTTATTTTCTCATCATTTTTTTTTAGGCAGGTTCTCACTCTGTCGCCTGGGCTAGAGTGCAGTGGTGTCATCATAGCTCACAGCAACCTCAAACTCCTGGGCTCAAGCCATCCTCCTGCCTCAGCCTCCCCAGTAGCTGGGAATACAGGCATGTGCCACCATGTCAGCTAATTTTTCTATTTTATAGAGACTTGGTCTCCGTCTTGTTCAGGGGTCTTGAACTCCTGACCTCAAGCAATCCTCCCACCTAGGATTATAGGTGTGAGCCACCATGTCCAGCCTCCCTTCATTCTTTTATTGTTGTTGTTGTTGTTGGATACATCTTTTAGACAGCCCCTTCATTCCTGAAAGATATTTTTACTTGATGTAGAATTGGTGGTTGACAGTTCTTTTCTTTCAAGACTTGAAAACTGTTGTACCAGTTCCCTCTGGCTCCCATGGTTTCAGATGAGAAATCCACTGTCATTCAGATTGGTGTTCCTATAAGTAATGCACTATTTTTCTCTGGCTGCTTTCAAGAATTTTTTTTCTTTTTTTTTCTTTAAGAGTTTGATTATGATGTGTCTTGGCATGGGTTTCACACCACTTGGGTGTATCTCATTTGGATTTCACCCAGTCTCTTTAATCTATAGATTTATGGCTCAACCCAGCAAAAGTAGGGCATAAACTCACACTGTTCCATTGCCACCAAGGGTGAGTGTGAGCTCAGTTTCCCCCCCGGGCCCTGCTGACACCTGGGGCCACGTGGGAGAGGGGAGGGCTGACTCACGCCGCTTTGTGAGGCCACTGGACTCCATTAACATCACCCTGGTGGGGCAATCAGAGCACTTCCTGCTTCCATGCAGGAGAGGATGGGAGATAGAGCAGCCACTCAGCCCACGCACTGCACCCAACAAGAGAATTCAAGCACTCCAGGCGTCCACCAAGTCAGAGGGGGAAGACGAGGGCTCTGCTCAGCCCCACTGAGTGGGGATTCGAGTGCTATCACCTGTTCCTGCAGGGCAGGGGGGTAGTGCTAGATCAGCTTCCAGGTCAGCCCTATTGAAATTCCAGAGGGGCGGGGATGTGGATTTTCCACTGTCATTCAGCTTGGAGGAGCATTGCCAAGGTTTTCTGTTATTAGTCTCCCCTTTCTTGGTGATTTGGCTGTGAGCAACAGGCTTTCTTGGAGATTTGTGTTGGCAGCTCTGGATTGGGGCCCCATCTAGAATACACAGGAGGAAATAAAGAAACCCGGGGGTCCCACAGCTGTGTGGCTCCCCCAGTTCTGAGGACCCTGGGAAGTCTGCCATGTTTTTTCTGCCATTCGGAGTCTTTTTATGCTTGTTTATGTTGTCGTGTCCAGGGTCTTTTAGTTGTAAGAGGGAGGAGCTGGGAGGAATAGGACTGGCACGTTTAGGAGAGGTCAGGCGTGCCCCGGGGACCTGCACCTCCCTCTGGGGTTCCAAGGCGATCACAACACTCCCTCGTGACCAAGGGGGTGGAGAAGCAGCTGAGGGAGAGAGCCGGTGAGCTCGCCAAAAGGTTGCTGTGACATAGAAGGAAAAGTTCTTATTGCTTTAAACATAATGACTCTTCCACAAATTAAAATTAAGTAACGATCCAGGAACCTTGCCCACTGAGCCAGTTTCAAAACATAAACTACAAACTTTATAGACCACAGCTCACCTTCCCATGTGGGGCGGATACATTTGGTTATTATTATTTCTTACTCAGGAGGCTACCCAAGGTACTTTAAAGAAAGAAAACAAAACAAAACAAAAAAACCCACCGTGAGCAACATAAGCCAGCCGGCATTTCTAGATCCTAAGTTCTAACATTTCTCCACTGTGGCTTTTTAGACATTGTCTTCAAAGGCCCTTTATGGAGCATGACGCACACGCGGCACTACGGTCGCACCCGGCGTGCCTGGCTGATTTCATGGGCCTTGCAGGCAATGTGGAGCGAAGAAACCAAATCAATAAGATGCTCGTTGACAAGAAAGACTTTGATGGGCTGCAAGAAACAGTGACTTTTGCACCCGATTTCTGACATCTTTTTTAACATGAAGTTTTCAAACATCTGTTTCTGAAGCAGAGCAGGAAACCTCCAAGCAGCCATGGCTCTCTGGTTTTGTCGCTCGGCAACTGCAGGCTGTCTGCACTTTTTAAACATCCTACCAGAAAATCTTTTTCCTTTGAAACGACTTCAAAGCAGAGCGTTTAATGGCCATGTATAAGGAGGGACAATTTGAGAGGCCATTTTACGAATGGTGTCATGAGAGGAGTCACGGCCACGGATGTGGCCCTGCCTTTGGTGGCCGGGGATGAATGGGGCTGCTTCATTTTCCAGCCGAGGGGTGGGGCCGGCCAGCTCCACGTCAGTCTCGCAGGAAAGACATTTGTCAAGCACCTCTCTTCTGGGCACGGCTTTGAAGCAAGAATAACTGCTATGGCCCTTTGTTTGATTAAATGGCTTTCGGAACATTGCTTCTAGTCTCTGTGGCAGAGGCTTGGATCGCTTCAGCGGCCGTGGATTAGACAGGGAGGGTGTTGGAGGGGGCATGTTTTCCTGTGTGTGAGTGAGAGGGACAGAGAGAGGGTGTCTGTGCGGCACAGCAGGGAGGTCAAGGCAAGTTTTTTTTCCTTGATGAAATATACGAGGTGCCATATGGCAGAGCAACCTGAGAATACCAGGTGTGCCTGCACCAGGAGCTAATGTGCCGTTGCCATGGAGACCAGAGCTCCCACAGCAACGCAGGGCCTCCATTTCCCCCTCCGAGGAGCTTACTTGTCTGATAGGAGCAGGTGCTTTGACATGCAAAAGAATTAAGCCTTGAAGGCAAGCCTTTAGCAATTTCCAATTTCTTTTTCCCTGATTCTTTCTAGAGAGTTTTTTCCCTCTCTACTTACGGCTCTTATTTGAGCCAATGCCTTGGTGAAATAATAATAATAGTGGCATTTATTAAGGCTGTGCTGTGTTATACATACCATATCCAGGGTCTGGAGTGTTTCATTCACATTTATGAGAAAATCAAGCCTTGAGGAAAATGAGATTTTCCCCCGAAGTCATACATTTCTGTCCAAGTCAAAACCTGAACCCAGATCCATCCGCCTTCAGCCTGTGCACTTAACTCCCTGCCAAAGAGAGATGCATCATCATGTCCAAGCGCGTCTTTACCAGGGATCACCGAACTCTCTGTCCTATTTGGGCTTTTCTCAACTGACCGCACACTATGATCAGAGATGGGAACAGGCTAAGAACTGAGACGCATAAGGAAGGAAAAGGATGTAAAGTTCTGAACCCTTTAAAACAGTCAAGCAGTGACTTACTCACAGGACACGCCGCCCCACATTGAGAACAAATGGCTTAAGATTAAGCATCTGTATGTGTCATTCATTCTCTCAACAAACATGTAGTGAGGGTTACTTATGCCAAGCATTGGTCTAGGTCCCGTGGACACTGAGGGAACAAAACAAACAGAGTAGACAAAAATCCCTGCCAGGGGCGGGGGGTCACCCTATTCTGTGCCTGTGCAGGCGCTAGGGCCCCGAGAACTCCAAAAGGGGTAAAACATGGTCCTTAGCCTGGAGAAGTTTCCAGTTTAGGAGCCTAGACAGATGCACGAATAACCTAACTGTGGTGCCTTGTACGGAGCGCCGGGCTCAGGAGAGGTACAGAGTGCTGTGAGTGTGGGGCGCTGGGCGGGCCTGGGCATTCCAGGGTGCCTCTCGCTGGCCGTTTACATGGCTAGAGCCCTCAGGAGACCCCAGACCCAGTAACCTGCCTCAAGGTCCTCTGGGACCCTCCTGACCAACTTCTGGGAAGCCAGTATCCTTCAGGTGACACGTATTAGAGCAAGCCTTTGTCATACCCGGTCTCCCTATGGTGTGCATTAGGCAACTGGTAAGTGTGGGAGTTCACAGCTGTTCTCACCTCATTTCATTTCTTTACATTGCATTTTGCTCGTTTCAGCTCTCCCTTCCATCCTACTGAGCTCTTGTCTTAAATATAATCTGTCCTTCCCAGCTTTGGGTCATCTGGAAATTTGACATCTTCATCTTCGTCTTCAATTAAAACACTTGGGGAGCAGGGTCACGCATAAGACCCTGTAGCATGGTATGAAAGCCTTCGTTCTAGTCCAGAAGATGTCCATAATACCCTTTGATGGAGGCATTCAACTAGTCAAGAACCAACCTATCATCTAGGTTGAATTTCTCCACCTTGTCCACAAGGACATCATTGGAGATGTTACCAAATACCTTGACAAAGATCCCTCTTCCATCCCCAAAGACATAAACACACACATACACACACTCCTATCTTGGTAGAAGGCTGGAGAGATTGGAATTGCTTTGAAATTCAAAATGTGAAGTGACACTACCCAATGATCTGGCTCTGCATGCTAGCAAACTCAGGCCTGTTGTTTACAGCTGGGCTTTGTTGCATGGTGTCAAATTTCAAATAGAAATGAAAGGTTACCAGACAATTGTCCCCCTTCATTTTCTTAATTTGAGCAGACAGGCATGGTATCAGGAACACATAGAGTTCAGTGTTAGCATCAAATAAAACATACAACAAAGTGAATCTAATAGATTTTAATGATATGCACTATCATGATAGTGCTGTATGGCAATTAAATAGGAATGATACGACATCCACAACAATTGAAA
>VBSM01003176.1:76180912-76210337 GCA_008086735.1 Cheirogaleus medius | reverse complement strand
TACCTTTAGAAAGCCACCTCACTTCTGCATATAAGAGAAGATGCGTGTGCTCTGTGTCCACCTCCTCACAGAGCTGCATGACGTGAACATACGTGAGTTAAGGGCATGTACTCTAATGTGGTTGATAATTTCAATCACATCCTGCAAAACATTGTTTAGTTCAGGTGACATTTTCACTAGCCAGCATTTCTCTATGGATGACACAGTGCGTACTCACATTCAGAAGCGACCTCCTTGACCCATGTTGTGAAACCAGAAAGCCGTCCAGTCATGGCAACCCCTCTGTCTGTGCATATACCCACGCCAAATGACCTATTCAGTGTTCCTGATATGGAATCATTCAAAGACTTGAATAGCTCTGCAGCTGTGGTGTTGGCTGGCAACAAAAGTGCACATAACATATCCTCATGCACATCCTCCTGAAAAATATATCGCACAAAACAAGCATCGTTGTGTTGTCAACATCAGTAGACTTATCAACCTGGATTGCGTACCACGGTGACTAATGAACCCTCTCTAACAATTGTGCCTCAATATCCTCTGCTATTTCATCCATTCGTCTAGTTATGGTGCTAGCCGAAAGAGGAACACGTGCCACCTTTTGAACTGCAGCCTCTCCTAAAAGTTCATGGCAAATGTCCTTAGCAGCAGGCAGGGTCAACTCTTCACCAATAGTAAAGGGCTTCTCAGCTTTGGCAACGCGGTTAGCCACTAAGAATGATGCTCTCAGGGCAGACACGTTTGATCAAGTGATGGCCTTGAGTAATTGCTTCTGTTCTTCATGTTCACATTTTTTTCTTTTGAAAGACTCCAAAGGCTTGTCTTTTAATGCACGGTGCTTGGTCTCCATGTACCAAAGCAGTTTTGAAGGTTTCATGGCTTCTTTGAATAGCTGGTCGCCACATATTATACAAAGTGGGCTTGGAGAATGTGAGTCACCTGTTGCAATGAACCTGTAATTTAAGTAGGACTCTTTGTGTTTTCTTTCAAATGCAGCTTTCGTTTTGTTGGCAGTCTTAGAGTCTTCTGCTGTCTCATCATTGGGTCTTTCCCCCTTTTCAAAGAAGCTCTCCAGCCATGTTTGTTTTTTACTCATTTTTGCTAGGGTTAGCTTGTGGGCTTTTCAAAACTGTGACTGAGACAAGTGTGCAGCGTGGGAAAGAGGTGCAGATGGAAGTGGTGAATAAAATAATGGACGGGCCATGCATGCACAGACTAAAATAAGTGTGGATTCTGACTTAAATCCTGACACCAGATGCAGCTGTACAATTGAAGTACATCAACTCACTTGCCACTATAAAGCCTGCCAGCAGAGGCAGCTTGTCACTTGCCACTCACTGATAGGGTTTTGATTTGAGTCTGCAAACAATTGATTTATTATGGGCTCTGTGCAGTCAAACCTCTCTGCTGATCATAATCTGTATTTGCAGCTGCTTCCCAGCGCTAGCATCACCGCCTCAGCTCCACCTCAGACCATCAGGCATTAGACTCTCATAAGGAGGGCGTAACCTAGATCCTTCTAATGCGCAGTTTACAGTAGGGTTTGCAGTCTTGTGGCAATCTAATGCCGCCACTGATCTGACAGGAGGTGGAGCTCAGGCCGTGATGGGGAGCGGCTGTAAATACAGATGAAGTTTCGCTTGCCCACTGCTCACCTCCTGCCATGCAGCCCAGTTCCTAACAGGTACCAGTCCACAGCTGGGGGGTTGGGGACCACAGCTGTAACACGACCCATGTTTGCGACTTAACCTCAACCATGCTGGCAACTACACAACAAACTCCCTACTTTGGGGACCTATCTTGTCTAAGACATGGGACAATGCAAACATATTTAAATTATGTTGATCACAAATGTAAGAGACATTAGGATGTGAAATACAGTTAAGACTTGCACAGTCATTCATCACCTGGTGCTTGCCCGTGAGCTTCAGTCAGAGAACAAGATTACACTCAACAATTGTCCTATTCACTTTCCCTTTTATCCGGAAGCCTCTCATGCAATAAGCACTTTTTCTTTTGAGACAGAGTCTCACTCTGTCACCAGGGCTAGAGTGCCATGGCGTCAGCCTAGCTCACAGCAACCTCAAACTCCTGGGCTCAAGCAATCCTCCTGCCTCAGCCTCCCAAGTAGCTGGGACAACAGGCATGCACCACCACGCCTGGCTAATTTTTTTTTCTGTATTTAGTTTTCCAGCTAATTTTTTCTATTTTGAGTAGAGACGGTATCTCGCTCTTGCTCAGGCTGGTCTCGAACTCCTGAGCTCAAGCAATCCTCCTGCCTCGGCCTCCCAGAGTGCTAGGATGACAGGCGTGAGCCACCGCGCCCGGCCAATAAGCACTTTTGTCTCCCCCATCACCACCCCTCCCCGAAGCTGCAGCAGCTCCTATTTTACCTCTTTCTGTTGTCTGCCAGCCTCAGTCCTCTATCTGGGAACTCATCCAGTACCTTCCATCTATTTTATCACTTTTTCATTGGTCACTGACCGCAGAATTTTAAATCTCTGCAGAGCAGAAGTGGGGTGCTGGGGAAGTCGGCGACTAAATAAAGGTTATCCCCATTTCACACCCGCAGTGCTGGGCTTTGTTATTTTATCCGTCGAGCACCACGAGCACATTAGAAGCCCACAGAATGCCCGCTGAACAGCTCTCGCCCGGTATAACGTCTCCCGTATTAAGAGCCATCCACCTACTACATCCCCACACAAAGGCTGAAAAGAAACATACCAAATACTACACACAGGTTATATTTTAAATCAAATCAGCACAGGGTGCAGACTATTTATAAAATAGAGCTGCAATTTGCCTTGGCAGGAGCTGTGACTTATTACAGTACTAAACGACTCCTAGTGCTCTGTTGATGCTACATAATAAATTTTTAAAAGTTCCCTGTGATACAAATGTGGCTGAGAGAAAAAAAAAATGATAGAAAATGGAGCTAGTGTTCTTCCACAACGAATCACTCAGGCTCTGTTTTATCTCTCTGTCTCACCTTCAGAAGGGATATGACTTCAGGAACAACAGATGTTTTATTTTACAATGAGCAAAGTAGCAAATCTTGTCCGGTGTTTGCCCAAGCTGAGGGTGCGAAGCAAGTGCTGTAGCGAAGTCTCGCTGTGAGATCTGGGGCCGATCGCCCCACTAGGCCCTGGTCCCCCCACCAGAAAGGCAGGGGCTCTAGATAAGATCTCTAAGTATCCACTCAGCCCTAAAGCTTTCTGACTTTCCGATTCTACAACTTCCAAACAAGAAAAAGTGAAAATGAAAAACAGAAAGGCAAACTGAATAGTCCAGTGACCCGGAGCGATGAGGAGTGGCTGTCTGTGAGACGCAGTGGCATGGGTGACGGACGACCCTGCGGTAGAGTGCGTTATTGATCCCAATCGTTCAGCCTCCCTCCCTGGAAGAGGTTTGTACATCCCCACCCGTGGCCGTGTGACGCCAGGTGGAGGGAATATTTCCTGGTTCCAGTGACAATGCGTTTGGTCGTATTGTTCTGGCCAACGGAATGTGAGCAGAATTGATACATGATGCCACATTGGGAAAGCAGTTTTAAGAGTCTCTGAATATTTCTGAGGCCTCCTGCTCTCTTCCCTGTGCCATGAGAACAGGGGCCACTGCAGGCATCACGGGCTTCAAAATGAGATGACGCACACGGCAGGAGCACATGCAAAGCAGGGCTGCAGGTGACATACATATGTGAACAAGGAACGCCTTTGTCACTGCAAGCCACTGGAATCCGGGGGTTATTTCATTACCTCGGTCTCACCTAGAGAAAGCTGGTTAATCCATCACCCTCCACTGGGTTTATATGATAAATACCAAAGAAAGGCAGGGATGGCTTGACTCACACATGCCCTTAGGATGGAAGCTCCTAGCAGAAGCAGCCTAGTGATTCCAACAGTACCAAGGACACCAGAGATAAGCAACTGTTCCACGGCTGCTTCCCACAGGAATTTGGGGTGGCATGACACAGTCGTCATGGCCACACCCCCAGTCACCGCATCTCTAATTGGAACCCAGTTTGGTGAGCAGGAGTCCTGGACTTGTCACCTGTAGACCCCAGGCCGCTCCCTCACTGCTGAATCTCTCCAAGTCTGCAGACTCTGATCTTATCCCTGGAGCCATGTCATGTGACCTCGGAACAATCCGGATTTAGAGAGGTCATCCCCATGGGCTTGTGTTTGTGGTTTTTTGTTTTGTTTTGTTTTGTGGTTGCTCATCTAAATGAAAACACTGTATTTAAAATTTTCTCATAGAACAAATGAACTCTCCAGCTCCGTCTGAGAAACACCGGTCTCGATGCTCTGTAAGGTCCCTTCCAGCTCTGGAACAGACGAATCTTAAAGCATCACCTAATATGGACATGATTGTCCTCACCGTTTCACAGGAGGACACTGTACCTACTAGTGGCACCTGATGCAGCATATTAGGGCAGAAAAAAAAGATGAAATTTTCAAGTGAAATAACAGGATTAATTTAGGCAACATGAACATGGCTATAAGGCAAACCTGCCCCTACGTACCAATCTTTGTTCAGAGAGCAATGTGTATGTTACTTGAAAAGGAAAAAAAAAGAAAAAAAAAAAACCAAAGAACTAATTAGATGTACAATCTGTGAACACAGTAAAACTAAAGAGTTCAAATCTATTTTTTCCATTCTTACACAGCCTAAGGGCAATAGCCAAAAGAAATTACTATTAAGTACAAGTAATGCAAAATAGATTGTGTGAATTTCAATCTGAAACGTGTGAAGGTAATATAAAACTGCAAATTAGGAGGCGCCTTTTGATTTTCAAAGTAGGCTTCTTTCACAAGTGGAAAAAGTCTGCCCTATAGAAAACTTCAAGATGGGCGAACAGACTGCGTGTGGACCTGGAAAATGGAGGGAAATTTTGTAGCACTGAAGAGATACTGTGACTGTAGCACTGTCCCATCATCCTGGGCAGGTGAGGCTTAAGCCACCAGGAAGAAGGTCGCTGCGGTGCCCGCATGGCTGCAGGGACTGCTGTGGCTGGGCAGCCACTTTCCCTCGAGAAAGCAGGCAGAGCAGTTTTTATCAACCGCTCAATACCCAGCAAGCAATATAAGGTACCTTTAAGTCACAGAAATAAGGAAGTGAAGTGTTGCCTTTATCTTGACCAGTCCACAGCCAGGCGTCCCCAAACTACGGCCCGCGGGCCACATGCGGGTGTTTTTGCCCGTTTGTTTTTTAACTTCAAAATAAGATATGTGCAGTGTGCATAGGAATTTGTTCATAGTTTTTTTTAAAACTATAGTCCGGCCCTCCAACGGTCTGAGGGACAGTGAACTGGCCCCCCGTTTAAAAAGTTTGAGGACCCCTGGACTAGACAATGGCTTCTGCTCCAGCTTTCTGCGTAGTGGCTGACTTTGGATCCAAGCTTTGCCATCATCACGCAGTGAGCGTTTCTTCACGTCAGTGTTCTTTGGAACCAGGGCCACAATGAAGAAAAGGTCACAGTGAAGAAAGGAGGCCCTTTTGTATGATTAGGTTCTCCTTGCGCCTACCATGTGAAGCGCCTGTGGAGGAAGCAGTGAGGGAGGAGAGATGGCTCCTGCCCTCACAGCGAGCGCCAGCTCGCAGCCGCGTGAAGAACTCGCTCTGGTAAGAGGCCAATGCAACTCTAACCTAAATTACCAGGAAGGGGGTGACCGCTGCCTACGCCTGGATTAGTATTCCCTGCTGTGCCGCCTGGTAAACTCCTCTGCTTGCTTCAGAACGTGGCTGACGTCACCTCCTCTGTGACGCCCCCTTTGTCCTCCCCCAGGCCATTTCTCAGTTGGGGCTGTCATTACCGCAGACAGTAGCCTATGATCGTTTGGTGGCTTTCTCTACTAGGACACGTGTTCCTTGGGGGCAGAGGTGGTGCCTCAAATCTACTGGGTATTCGATAAGTTGGACTAATTTTATACCATTCTAAATAATAGGCCTACATAAATATTTGTACAAGATTCAAATTAGAATAGATGGAAAAGTAAGTCCTGGCCAGAGCCTCCAGAGTCCTCTCTGTGTGGATTTCTCCCTTCCCTGTGGATTACACAGAAACTTCCTAATGGGAGACCGTGGGAGAAATCCCCTTTATGGAACCTGAGGCCCTCTTTCATCATGTAATGCTTTTTCTTTCTTGTGAAAAGCAAATGGGACCGCCGGGTACGGTGGCTCAAGCCTGTAATACTAGCACTCCGGGAGGTTGAGGCAGGAGGATCACTGGAGGCCAGGAGTTTGAGACCAGCCTGAGCAACAGTGAGACTCCATCACTATAAAAAAAACAAAACAGAAAATACAGGAGTGTGGTGGTATAAACCTGTAGTCCCAGCTACTTTTCAAGGAGGATGGCTCGAGCCAGGAGTTGGAGGCTGCAGTGAGCTATGAAGACTCCACGGCACTCTAGCCGGGGTGACAGAGTGAGACCCTGTCTCAAAGAAAAAAAATTAAAAAGCCTCTCTATTAAGAGATTATGTATTTGTTTCTATTGAAAATAGGGAGAAATTTGATCCGTAGTGTGCTAATGAGGCAAGAGAGTTCTGATTGGGTGCTACTGCCAACCTCCAGTTTGTAGCTCAGGAAAGGTACTAAAATGGGTGAGAACAGAACGCTTCTTCCTTCTGCCTTTCCACCTTTGCTGGAAAAGTAGCCAAATAGCTCTCACAAGGCCTCAGCCAAACCCTCCTGTGCGCACGTGTCTACCACGGCCACTGGGTAAGCCATGCCAACTGTGGGGTTCAAAGTCTTTTGGATGACTGAAGAATCCCACTTTGGGCAAAAGGCTGGAAGCGGTGTGGGTATCATCTAGATACAGCTCAGATGTATCTGTCAGGGAATAAAAGGGGAGCAGAATACTTTGGTCTCCTTCTGGTGTCCTAAGATTTCTGTAACACTGCAATAAAAGTATCAGAGTCTAGTCTAGTTCAGAGAAGAGAGTGGCCCCCAATTTTGGCAGATCCCAAAACAGTCATTTAACCCGTGAGTCAAGAAATGGCTCACTGAAAGTCAAACTGACCCCATTCACCATGACTGGCAAGGGTTAGGAGTGTTATTCGTCGTTGCATCCACTTGCTTCAGAAGGTGTGACCAAGAGCCAGCTTAGACATTCAGACTTGCTTTATTTGCAGGGGGAAAAAGAACTCACAAAATAAAAACAGCAAACCAGTGACATGCTGGTAAACTAGCTCTCCAAGGGGGTCGGGGGATGGAGAAGCCATTACAAGCCCTGACTTGTAATGTTTGTCGATTTCCATGGTCTGAATACTCTCACCATGACTAACCTCCCCTAGTGAAGGCTGAAAGGCTTGCAACATTCCTTACTATTCAGCAACTGGCTTCATGACAGCCTGGTGTGCCAGGCCCTACGCCAGCCACACACCGCTGCAGCTAAGGTCTATTGAGGGTTTGTTATGGTGCCAGAACTGGTAAGCACTTTAAATTCAGAATCTCATTTAACCTTCCCAATAGTCCTATGAGAAAAGTACTATTACCACCATCTCCGTTTTAAGGTGAGATAACACACACACAGAGCATAAGTAACTGGCCAAAGTTCCACAGCTTGGAAATGGTAAAGAGGGACCAGAAGTTACGAGCCCATGGTGCCTGGTGTTAAGCAGAGAGCAGGCATCTAGCCAAACAGCAGGGATGGCGCTCTGGCCAGAGGAGGCACTTTTGTGGCTCCTGCCAACCTTCCTCGCCCAGTCACAACAGAACACATCAGGATTCCTTTCCCCTGAAAACTCAGTGCCCTCCTTCCCTGTGTCTTCCTTCCAGTCTGACTCTCACAGTCTGTCACTTTCTTGTTAGTGACTACGAGTCTCTGTTCCTCTCCTGTCCTCTCTTGAATAACTCCAATCCCATGTACGGTTACTGAAGAGCCCTATTCCTCCTCCAAGAACAAGGAGAGGTCAACAAACAGCTGTCCTGCCGTAAGGGGTTAATAGCTGTCTAAATGTCCCATATTAGTTAGCACAAGAACCACAATGGCCTGGTCCTTCCCCAGGGGACATTTTTAACATAGTTGGAAACACTGTCATGGACATTGGCACAGCTATCACTGATAACTCACTTTAAAAAAAAAAAAAAAGAAGAAATGGACAGTGACACATTCATATCTAGAAGTTGGGAAAAATTGTACGACTGAGAAATGAAAACTCAACAGGAATTAGGCTTGTGTTAAATCATCCATGGACTATCATGTATAGACCAACCAAAATCGGGAAAGCAACCGGTGGGATGAAGAGTTAGAATTCCTGGGCACTGGAGGGTCAGGGTGGCAGGCAAAGAGTAGACGCCCAGTGCCTGGACCTGAACTTGACAGCCAGGTCCAAGCAATAAACAGACTCAACGGCCTGTCAGGAACAGCATGGGGAAGGATGGGCCCCTGAGCGTCCAGGAAGCCAGGCGTGGGCCGCTGCTGCTCACCAGCCCACCTCTCAAATGGGGCACCGAGTATAATCAGCACAAAGCTCAGAGAGGGCCAGGGCTGCACCCACGGGCACCCTGAGGTCCAGGAGATACTGTTTGAAATTGCGAGCTGCGGCCACTAACAAGTAATGAAATCAATTCCCTGGGGCAGTTCTGGCAATTTCATAAAATGAAACCTATTAGAAAATATCGAAGTGCATTACATGTAACAAGGGCAAAAGTTATTAAACTTTTGCTGTGTGTATATACATAAAATGAAATGCTTACTCTTAATTATCTTTTATTTTTTTAATGTATGAGAAAAGTACTACATGAAAGACATCCACATTATGTGGAGAAAACTCATGTTGGGAAATGTTTCTATTGTTACATGATTTTATTGCCAAAAACATTGAGTCTCTTATTATAAATCTGCAATTTAAACTTGAAACAATTTTCTTCCTTGTTTAAAAATCTTCTAAATGAATAGGTTAAATGGGTTTTGATAAATATGAAATGCAACCTTTCAATTAATTACAAGAACTGGCTAACATCAAGGAAGATGCAAATTTAATAGCCAAAGTTAAATAAAAACTGCATAATTAGTGGGCATGATGTAAAAATGAAGCTCATGACTTGTAGCTGCAGCCAATAATTCGTTTCCTCCACTTGGATCTACATACCTCTGTGAAGTTACTTTTCCAGCTATAGCAATCATTAAGACGAAGCACTGAAATAAACTAAATCACTGTCCCTAAATTGTTATCCCAAGATTAAAAAAAAATAATGAAGTATATTTAATCTCATGGCTCTCAATAAAATTATCCAAAATTTTTGGAAGAGTTTTGTACCAATTATTTTTTAGTGTTTGCATATATATGGTCTTTAAACCTTCTGTATTTTGTAAATATTTTTATAAATTACAAATGCTACTGTAGCTTTCAAATATTCTTAAACTATCAGGATAGTAATAGTATGTAACTAACATTGTGTTACTGGAGAGGCATTATCGAAGTAGCTGGGAGGGCACTGTCCTAGGTTAGAGTGACAATGACCAACACAATCCTGCCCTGTGGGCCAGTGAAATGGGGTGGAGAGCTATAACTGATTCTTGGCCCAAGGGCTTTGGGGAGATAGAAGTAAGGGTAGGTATTGATTCCATTTCTACAGATAGTGCTTTTTAAAACCTTAATAAATTTGTAAGTATATTTCTTTTATAATGTAAAATAATTATCATGCAAAAGAATACAAAATAAAAGGAAGAAGTCTCCCCCCAAGCAAGAGGTTTTGCATTTTGGCTCAAATAAAGAAAATTTTAAGGGTTAATTCTTAAAAGGAATTTATCTATCACAAAAGTTTTTTCCTGAAATATTAAGAGTTCGTTGATAGCATAACTAATGAAATATGTAAGAAATTAGTTTACTCTAAAACATACAGAAAAAAATATTTTTATTGTCTAATAATCCCATACTAAAGAACTCAGGAAAAAATAAAAGTTTCCATTAGAAGTAGGAACTGAAGACATTATTATTTCTTGTTATTAGCAAATACATATTTTACACAATTCCCTAGTGAGAACCAAGGAAAAAGGTGCCTTTTCTTTTCCAGACAGTCTCACTCTGTTACCCCAGGTAGATGCAGTGGTGCCGTCATAGCTCACTGCAACCTCAAACTCCTGGGCTCAAGCGATTCTCCTGCCTCAGCCTCCAAAGTAGCTGGGACTACAGGCATGCGCCACCCCGACACCAGCTAGCTTTTTTCTATTTTTAGTAGAGATTGGGTCTCGCTCTTTCTCAGGCTGGTCTTGAACTCCTGAGGTCAAGCAATCCTCCTGCCTTGGCCTCCCAGAGTGCTAGGGTTACAGGTGTGAGCCACCGCGCCCAGCAACATGAATATTTTTTGGATGCAGTTTCTAGCTACCTTGACCAAACTTTCATTCTTTTGTTGTTATGTTTCTGCAAGTCTTTTCCAGAGCCGCTATGGTTTATGACATTCTGGCCAATTAGTTGTCAGCGTATTTCCTTTTACCTTCACTGCAATGACCTTACTTTTTCTAAGATTTCATACAATCAACTTGTTCAATTAAATTTACACAAAAAGCTGTTCTCAAAAACCTACTGCGAGGCAACAGAAACCTATCGTACTAAATCTCAGGTGAAAAACACTCCTAAAGAGAGATTTAAAAAAAATGTATAAACAGAAATGAGATTATAGTTACTTCACAATAAATTAATTTAATCTGAAATACGTTTTGTTAAAATTTATAATTACAGGTAAAAAGAAAAAAGCTAAACTATAAAAATTATTTTCATGTGTATAAATATGTGACTATGAACTGTATATACACTCAGCATACATGATAGATCCCTAATAACTATTTGATTTAGTTTGGTATGGACGATCAACCCACCTGTCACCTTGGCTATTAATTTGGGAAGACAGAATAAAAACGTCAATGCTCTGTGTTTCAAGAGAGCACACAGTTATTAGAAGCCCTTTGCAGATACTTGCTTTGAAATGCAACAAATAAAATGAGTTCTTACAGTAAAGGCAGAATAATTTATTATCCTAAATTCAGAACTAGCTTAGATTTTGAAATATGGGCTTTGCATTGTAAACGAAACAAAAACATTTTATCCACACTTCTTTATCTTTGTGGAAAAAAAAGTTTTGATTGGGAAAAAGCTTTTAAGGACTGACAGAATTCATAAAAAGGTGTCTCAGGCTTCCTGGAAACCAAATTGTTCTTAAAAAACAACTTTGATGAGTTAAGTACAAATGAATCAGAAACATATGGATTACACTTCCCCTAAAATACACCAGGGTTTAAGAATTAGAGGAAATATGTTTGGTTAAGTATGTTTGAGAAATACTACAAAACATTTCAAAATGTTTAAAAAATAGCTTCAGGTATTTTATAAACCGCAAATGAAGCTCAATTCACCCATCTCTAATTACATAATAATTACTGACACTACAGTTTAGGATTTATGTTATGGAATACAGTAGTCATACCATAATTAGTCATGTGCTTAAAAAATTATTTAAGTTGTGCTAATAGAAAGATTTTGAACATTCAGAACTAAACTCAGCTCTGGGGTAGCGCTTCAAATACGGACACTGAGCCCAGGCCTTGGTTATGCTCTGATGACAACTATACATCCAGCTAAGTGCTCTGGGGCTGTCATCCAATTAGCAGAGCACTGTCGGGGATCTTAGTAATAAAAATTATTGTCAGAGTCCTATGTCACTCAAGTTGGTGGCCTAAATATAATTCATGCTCTTAGAATTAGTTCACTTTATAAAGCTTTGCCCTGGAGCACAACAGTCGTAATTTGATATAGCAAATGGCAGCAAAAGTCCCAAATTCATTTAAATCCCACAACTCAAGAGCCCCCCTCTTTTTGCACCATCACTGTTAACATAAATACTGTGACAGAACATATCACAGTAATCGGCCTAATCCTGGCAAAAAGGCATTATAACAAAGATAAAAAAAGTGATTAATAACCTCACAAGTGAATGCAACCTATTTATTTCAAGAATTGAGTACTTTTTTTGTGTGTTTAACATTCTTGAATATGGCACTTCTCAGAAGCCATGCAACTAGAAAAGGTCACTCTATAACCCTCAGTTTCCTCTTCTGCAGAAAAAGAATAATAGTAAATACATCTTATGGCTAATGTACGAATACATATGAATATATAAATTTAATACAGTTAATACAAACTTTACAATAAAAGTAAAGTATCTAGCACACACACAGTAAACATTGTAAATGTTAGTTCCAACCCCATGTTGTCAATTTATCTTTTATTTCTTATTCTTAACTATGATCAACTTGTGTGAATATCTGTATCGGCACCACGCTACAGCCTTAAAGGTCCATGGTAAGTGTTTTCCTGCCTGCCTTGCTTTCTTTAAGTCTTGTCTGCAGCATTCTTCAAGATCAGAAACAGATACAAGCTCTGTTTCCTAGGTCAGAATGTGATCTTGAACACATATTTTTAAATCTTAAGGGGTTCAGCTCTTCACCTAAAAGATGAGGAGACCAAGTCATTTGTTTTCAATTTCAGCTTTCAATGTTGTACATTCCTGATGAGCCTCTCAAAACTTACACAGAAGATACTAGAATAAGTAAAAACTAGGGAAGAGGTGGCCGTAAGAGTTGACCATAAAGAGGGTAACAAGTAAACACTGAACACATGTGCTTGCTTCCTTGATCCCTGTCTCACCTACTCTGCATGTAGTAGGAGCCAGCGGGATGCCCAGGGGATGCCCAGGGGAGGCCCCGCATCCGCCTGGCTCAGGTGAAGTGACTGTGGTAACATCCAGTCCGGGAGGTGGAAGCACCTCCAGAACGTGGGCGTGAGTTGATGGAACTATCCAGGTGAGACTTTGGCCCTGCCTTTCTGCTCATCCATTAGAAAGGCAGCAGCTGATGCTGGGACGGGAAGGAGCCAGGCAATGCTTACATCTTCCCTTGTGGTTTCCAGTTAAATTCCTGACTGCCTCGCTGCCATGTGAGTCAGTAACCACGCCACATCACTAGGCAGCACTGGCCACACACACTGGGGAAAGGAGAAAGGACTGAAGGGAAAGACGGCTCTAGCGACAGACATCTCCTACTTTCATCTAATTCTTTTCCTTACTCATAATTGCGAAAACTTGGAAGCAAGTTCATTTATTGTTCTTCAATAAATGAATGGATAAACACACTGTGGTACATCCATACAATGGAATATTATTCAGTGCTAAAAAGAAATGAGCTCTATCCTGCCACAGAAAGACATGGGGGAACCATTAAATGCACACTGCTAAGTGAAAGAAGCCTGTCTAAAGAGGCTGCATTCTGATTCCAACTATATGACATTCTGGGAAAGACAAAACTATAGAGACGATAAAATGATCAGTGGTCGCCAGGGGTTGGGAGGAGGAAAGATGAACAGGTGGAACACAAGAGATTTTTCAGAGCAGTGAAATTATTCTGTACGATATTGTAAAGATGGATACATGACATTATGCTTTCGTCAAAACCCACGAAACTGTACAACACAAAGTGAACCCTAATGTGAACTATGGACTTTAGTAATAACAACAGATCAGTATCATTTCATCAACTGTTAACAAATGTACCACACTAATGTAAGATGTTAATAAAATGAGAAACTGCAGGGTAGGAGGAGGCAGAGTTTACGGGAGCTCCATACTTGCTGCTCGATTTTTCTGTAAACCTAAAACTGCTCTAAAAAAATAAAGCCTATTAACTAAAAAACTGTTTGAAGAGGGTCATAAAATAAGACTCTGTCATCTGAGTCTCACCACATGGAACATCAATTTGCAATGGTGCTACACAAATAAGACAAGTGTATTTATTTATTAAGCCAGTTAGAATTGAAAACACAAACATCTTACCTGCATCAACCTCGCATTATACCTTGGTATAATGCACAGCAAACACAAAATGTCAGGTTTACAATATGTGATTTTATGAGAACAAAATTCTGGGAACAGCCATTCCTTACTAGTAAGAGGTTTGTTGCTCCCACTGGTGGCAATAAGCGGACCTATGAGTGTAGAGACTGTAGATCAAAATGAACCACAAAGAAAACACTGACAACCAACACTCTAGCAATTTATTACCAAGTTACAACCTACACACAAACACAACTGAGCTCATGAGACTAGCAAAGTAGCAGCACAAAAATGTAAGGAAAAACATATTTAATACATACAATTTGGAAACATCTTTTTAAAAAATTAGGTTCAAATACTGTGAGATGAAACACTGAAACAGAAATCTTAATCCATTTACAAGCCATCGTAACATGCAGTGATCCCCACACACTGTCTACAACAGTGTTAACTGAAGGTGACTCCCTGCTGCCGTACCACCATATGGATAGACATATTTGTCCAGTTTTGTGTGTTTTCATGGAGTACTTGGGTCCTTAGAGAATGAACACAGGAACAGTTAGGCTCCAAAAATTTTAATATTGTCACATTAGTTTGTATTTATGAAGCTATGAGAAAACAGTAGGATGTGAGTATGTTTGAAGCTATTGCTTAGAAGAAATACACTCAAACAACAAAGCTGGCCACAACAAAGAGGGAAAAAGTAATTCAGACATTTCAGAGAGGCTTACTTTGGAATATAAGTCTTTGCCAGAAGAAGACAAAATAATTTAAATAAAAAATTCAAGGTTAAAAAAAAAGTAAATGGGAACAAAGAAAGAACAGAAATGAAGGAAATGCTTAAAGAACAAATCTGTGTAGATGATGAATTGAATTTAATTAAATTCATTCTTGCCTAAAACTAAGCCTGGTTAACTGAGGTAGACTCTGGGAATAAATAACATGTGTAAAGATTCAGGTTTTCCAAAGGGCAAGTGAGTCATTTCAGAGACTGTAAAGTAAAAGTGCATTTTAGAGTTTTGAACATAAAACAAATGGGAGCCCTTTTGTGAGAGGGAAACTTCTCTGTATTAATTTCTTATTTGTTGGGCCAAATTCCCAAATGGACAAAAAACCTACACACCGCTGGTGATAAAGCAATATTCAGGTTTAATTTTTATTTATTTTCTCAAGAAATGAGAAAAGTAAAATAAAAATAATTTTATGTCATTACCTTAATATTTTTCCTGTTTTTATTAATAAGTCAGTGGAAATTTGGAAATATTATTAAAGCTAAGAGTTATCCAAAGCCAAAAATATCTAATAAAAATTCAAAGAATTATTGTTAACGAAGCGAATGTTTAAGAACACATCTATTAACTTAAGGATTTGATTTTTTCAAATCCTCATAGTTTCCACTTAAATTAAGAAACAAATATTTAAAACAAATGTCAAAAAAATTAAATAAGTATGAAAGCCTAACTGAAAAGTATAAATAAGTAAACTTGTAGTAATTATAAGAGTTTTTTGCTTTTTCTGCAAAAATAGTGAAAACGAGAGGAAAACATTTGAGGTTTAGATATTTTTATCCCCCTGACATGTCCTCCACCTATAATTTCTACTTTTTTCTATTGTGACACAGACTTAGATTCACATAAATATTATGTGCATCACAAATTAATTAGTATGTTAAAAATATACAATCAAAACAGTTAAGGAAAAAAGATACAAAAAAGAGAATAGCTATGATTTTTACCTCATACAAGTTTAGGTGTCCTTTTCTTGGAAAAGGCCAGCGCACACCCTTAACTTTTTATGCCTATTATACAGAATATATTCTAAGGTGATTTATCATTAATAAGATAAAAGGAAGAGTGGGAATCTACTGTTACGCAAAGAAAGACAATAACAAAGACAATAATGAAGGAGCTGAAGTCCACTCAACCCACATGCAATACCCGCCTAGGCCCTTCATTTTATCTTAAGTTAGGGT
Source organism: Cheirogaleus medius (assembly GCA_008086735.1). Taxonomy (NCBI): domain Eukaryota; kingdom Metazoa; phylum Chordata; class Mammalia; order Primates; family Cheirogaleidae; genus Cheirogaleus; species Cheirogaleus medius. The sequence goes on along the minus strand of VBSM01003176.1, from coordinate 76,194,541 downwards.
ACGGGGAAAGTAAAACATGTAAAACATAACCATGTCAACTGGTTACTGTTTCATGATTCTCATCACAGATTCAGCAGTGTATATAGACACTTACTTCCAAGGAAGGAATTCAAATGAACTCAGACTATCCAAAAATAAAGAGTTTCAATAATTTCATGTTCAACCGTGTCAGGCTATGCATAGCAAAGTGAAAGAGTGTCAATTATATTGTAAATCTGGGCTGTATATATTAATATATATTTTCCCCTGATATACCTGTATGCCTGTTCATAGATTCACCAGATACCTGTGTGCTTACTTTTTGAGTAATTAGTGATTTCATCCTAATTTTTGAGAGTCAAATATCAAATCACAAAAACTGAGCTCTCAGTAGCTCAAATGAAGCCCCTAGCTATACAGCTAGACCACATCATGTTCCCCTTCCAAGATGGCGTGGTATTTTGGGAGGTAGTAGTCAAAGCCTAATGTATGTTTTGGTCATTCGGGAATGACTACACTGCTATAGACTAGAAGATAAAGTCTGTGATGCTGCTGTCTATTTTCTACTTGGCTAATTAGAAAGCTGCAGCCTCCATTAAAGAGTGGTTTGTCTGGTACATTTCACCAATATTAATTCCCTTAAAAAGAGAAATTATGGAAGCAAAATCTTTATAGTAAGCATATAACATGTGTATATATTTATCATAATTACATGTATACATGTTTATAATAAACATGTAGCTTAGAAAATGGTAAGAACTGGTTCATTAAAATAGATCTATAATAGTTATATATTGTTCAAACAAATGGGTATCATTTCTAATTTTAAAACAGATTTAAGGAGCAAAAAGGAGAGAAAAAAACTTTTATGTATTATCTTTCCAAAGCACACACAGATTATTGCACCTCTCCATAAATGATCTAAACTTTTTTCAGTAGTAGAAGCCAGAAGGTACACAGAGTCAGTCATTAGAGAAAGTGCCAAGTTGAGACTGCACTATCTGGTCTAGCTTTCAAAGCCACAGAGCTTCCACTCATTGTTTCTTACACACAGTAAGCAACTAGTATGTGTCTGCTGAATGAAGGGACTACCTGATCAAATATCTGCAAAGCAGAATTATTAAATATATATAACTTAGTCCTAAAATGATTATGCTTCAGAACTCAAAATTCTCATGTTTTTAGAGGATTAAAGGAACCAAATATTTCTACTTTGATAATGCAACACAGAAAAACAAAACAAGGAAACACAATTCTATCTCATTCTGGGTAAGGCAACACACTGTCTTTTGCAATAAAGACAATGTATATACAATATACATAATATGCTGGATTACAGCTAAGGGATCTCTTCAAGATCCTTAAGGGGTTTAACACATTAACTGCCATGTGAATTGTATTTAACTCATGCTAATTTTGAGCCCAGGGTCTCGTGAGGCATACGTAACTCACACAATCTCTTCACCTTACGAGCTGGGAGAACTATTTTTCAAGTTGCATATAACTCATGCACAGAAAACAATAAAAAATAACAAATTTTTCATTTAATTAGAAAGGATCACTTTGTTTTCCAAGTTTTTATTCTGTTTCATAATAAAACACTGTGGCCCCAAAAGAAAAAAAACTTTTCTAGTGTGGCAGTCAATGTGTTAAGATATACAAAGCATTTACCGTCCACTGATACAAGAAAATGAGAAAATAGGGAAATAAAAAAACACACCAGACTCACTGAATATAGTAAAGGTAATCTTATAGGAAGTTTGAGTTTCCAAATATTGCTAAACTGGCAATGAAAGAATCACAATTACCATGTCATTATTCATAAAGAATTCAGAAAAAAATTAAATGCATGCCAAGATAAATAACACAAAACCCAGTAAAGGTCTAACAATCTATTAAAGTATTAAAAACAAGTTTTAACAATCACAAACCAATATTTTAGCAATTGTCCCTAAGACTTCAGGGAAAAAAAATACATTACTAGATAGCAATAGTTTGCAAGATAATCTTAGTGGGTTTATTTATTGATTTATTTTAAAAATTCATAAATAAAAGAAAACCTTTCACTTCAATATTTAAGATGAATTAATTCAATTACAATAAAATCATGATGCCTTATGATTTCAAGTCTTATAATCTGTGTCTCAGGAAAGAGGGCAATTTATAGCATCAGATGAATACTGAAGTTTAAATAGAGTCAGACTCAAGTTATCTAAAAAGAACATAAGGCATCTGTAGTTCTTAGTAGGGAAAAAATAATAAAATCTCTTAAGCAAGATGCTAAGAGGTTTTTCTTTTAATGCCTAAAATGTTATGTTATTTTTAGTTTTAAACCAGTAGGTGCTATCCAAAATTGAGAATTCAGGATATCATCAATTATAAATTTTAAAAAGCTTAACCATTACAACATAGATTGCCTAATAATTAAAACAGGACAAATGTAATTATAAAAACTAACACTAGGATACTTTATTTATGATTCGATACATGCCATTTACTTTTTGTGGCTTCCTTGTATTATCTAATACCTGCTGAACTGAGTAAGCCTGCCAAATTTCTATCCTAATCTTACAGTGTGTGCAAGTTCTCAACGTAGACAAGGAAGAATTTTAAAATGAATGAACATCATTTATTACTTTCAACGCTGTTTTGTTAAACAAGCTGTCTGGAAAGCTGTAAAGATTTTGTTTGTTTTGCATTAGCCACAAGAGAGTGGACTTGTTTAGAATGCCAAGGTATTTACCTCAAATACTAAAGTCAAATTCCACAAAAATCAAACCATGTTGGAGATGAGAAAAATAATGGTTGTATCTGTTTGAATATCTTGAAAGAAAAGTGAAAACAAACTTATAAGTCCAGAAGAAAGAAGTGAATCTAATGCAATCATAATAGTCTTCCTACCTTTCCAATATGAAATATAAGAAGCACCAGCAAAAAATACTAAAGACCAAAGAAACAACCTGGCAAAATGATTCAGAAACTACAGAGCATGAGGATATTCCTGAATAAAAGCTCAAGAAATGATTAAACAGCTAATAGAAGAAATGGTAGTGGGAGGGAGGAGGAAAATTTCTAACCATATGGTAGACTCTAATAGTAATAATTGAATTCTAAAGGTTTAACTGGTAAATTCATTTCCTCCAAAATATACTATCATTCTTCTCTTAACAACAAATAATGAATTTGACACAAAACCCAGTTTTGATGTTAAAAAAACCAACATATATAGATAGGTCCCTCAAGTTGACAAAGCAAAGAACTGAAAAAAAAAAAAACTGAAAATAAACCTGAGAAACAGAGGTCCTTCTAAATCTCTTGTAAACAAGTTCCTAAAATAGCACACTGCTTACTTTCTTCATCCTCTCTGACAGACAGTTTGGGGTGCAAAAATGACTGCATGAGTATGTGGAATACCAGCACAAAGCTGGGGGGCAGGATCATCAGGCTCTCTATGCAGCTTTTCTTATTTCTCAACTACATTTCGTATTTTTTGTGGTTTTAGATTTTTTTCTCCTTTAAGTGAAAATCTCTCCAATGAAAAATTCCAAACCTGTTTTTTAAAAAAAAATTGCAGGAATTTCTTCACATTTTATAAACAATAATACCAGAAATGAAAGAGCTGACAGAAATTCAAGCAGATCCAAATTCAACCATCCATTTTTCATACTTCTCCAAGTCTGCAGCAGAGACAGACTTAGCAATTTTCTTTAGAGCCAATTCAAAGTCTCCTTTGGTAACAGGCATCTGAAGTTCCTCTTTAGAAAGTGCACGGATCTCTTCTGGACTTAAGCCATTGATACGTCGTCTCATTGCCATTAAAGAGGCATCCCTAAAAATATACCAAAATCAGTCAATAGTATAGTTTTAAACACTTTCAATTGTAACAAACTTAGGGGAAAACACAAGATCATCTTACGTGTTTTTATGATACTGCTTAGAATTTTCCATCCTGAGGGTTGAGGAGAAGTTAAAACAGGAATCAAAGAACTTAAAACATGAAATGTATGGTTAATGAACCCTAAAAGTCTAGGCTGAGTTCAGGTAGCACTGAATTTTCTTTCTCACCTACTCCTCAAGGACAAACCAAGAAGTTTAGGAAACTGAAGTTGAACTTTGAAACACTGAAGTGTACACTTGGGAATGAGTATATGGCTAATGTTAAGATAATTCAAACCATAGACTGGTCTGTCTACAGCCTAATTAGAGGGGTAAAGCCAGGAACCTCTTTCTCTGGAACATGAATACGAGGACATATATAGAGCACATGAAATTCCCTACATGGAATATTTGTGGGCAACTAAAGGCATAAACCCGGGCTTCTCCTGATTCCATTTTCAGCTCTCTTTGATCAACTGTAAAAAATATGAGGGTCTGGAAGAAATGGATGATTGTGATCACAAAAAAAGCTATTAAGAAGGCCAAGCAATCAAAATTTCAAATTTTTAGATATTTTACTATAGTAATAGTAGAAACTATTGTGAGCTTATTGTGTGCCACTAAACTAAGATGCACAGAGAAAAAATATTAGAAGAAAAAGTGATAGAAAGGTGTTATGGCTTTAAAGAAAGGCTACTAAAGTCAATCTTAGAAAAATAAAAATAAGATCCAAACAAAAAGTCCTCTTCATTGAGTAATATGAATTATCTAAAAATGTCACTAAATTGAAAGAGAAATTTAAAAATGTGTGTGCATGTGCTTGTGTATCTATCTTCCACAGCTTACACTGATCAACTTTGTTCATCTGCATGTGGTCAAATAATGCCAACCAAAACTAAATGGTGTTATTATACTTTATGTTGATGCAGTTAGGCTCCAACACAGAGTTAAATTAACCTTAGGTTGTCAAAATCATTATTACCAACTTAGACAAAACAATTTCTTAAAAATAAAAAGATCAAAAACATCAGTGTATATATTGTTACATAATTATTCATCTAACAATGAACAATGAAGTTAAACAGAAAAAAATCAAGACAAATGGGAAACCATTTCAAAGAAATAGGTAGCTGCTTTCCTGTCAAGGGCTAATTACATTAAGACCGGTCCTCCTGCCAAATCTATAACCAATGTCTAAGATCACAGATCATTAAAAAAAAAATACCTGCAAACATTAGTTATGTCAGCACCAGAATAGCCCTCAATTTTCTCTGCTATATCTTCCAGTTGGATATCAGGATCTATTTCTACCTCACGAAGATTGATCTTCAGAAGCTCAGCTCTTCCTTTTGCTGTTGGAAGATTTTTTTGTTGTGTTAGATGTTTTACTTTACAAATCATTTTTCCGAGAAATCACATATTAACATTCAAGAAAAGAAAGAGACCAATGCAAAGAAGAATCAACAACTGTGAGTCCGCTAGTATTATCAATTCACTGCATGACTCATAGAATTAGTTAACTTCCTATATGTCTTTGCTGCAATAACTAAAAATTAAAACAAAACTCAGAAATTCCCTTATAGACTGTGAGGATATGTTCTGTGAAAACAAAGGAATATGAGAAATATAAACATTAGTATTCAAATACTAGAAATGCTTCTAGTAAAAAATATTTAGCCTAGTTTTACAAAACTAAACTGCATTGAGTATAACTCCTGGCCAGGTGCTGTGACTCATGCCTGTAATCCTAGCACTCCGGGAGGCCCAGGCAGGAGGATCGCTTGACCCCAGGAGTTGGAGGCTGCAGTGAGCTATGATGACCTACTGCTCTCTACCCAGAGTGACAGAGCAAGACTCTGTCTCAACAACAGCAGCAGCAAAAGGAAACTAGACTGCATCTAGTATAACTCCTATGTATGAACTACTTTGCTCACTTTTTAGTGTGATACAGATTTCCAGAACTCTCATCAGTAGTTTAAAAAAATTTTCCTGGAAATCAGATATTGGCAAAAAAGAAAAAAAACCCCAAGCCTCACTAACATATTTTTCATTTAAAGAGCCAGCCCACAGACATTTGCTGTTCCAGTGTGACTTAAATGTGTATTGAATTACGTTCAAACTGGCGAATTTTTTTTTATTTATTTCCTCTTATTATGGGGGTACAAGTATTACTGGGGATACAAATATTGCCCCTGCCACCCCTCCCCCACCCCGCTGTGCCAGAGCTTCAAGCGTGTCCAACCCTCCAAACTGGCGAATTTTTTAAATAATCAATTATGCCTGCCGTTTCACTATTGCTTTTAGTGCAAATCTGCTTAACATAGCACACTAAGATAACGCATTACCGGTTTATCTGGCTCTGTACTATTTTCTGAGACACAAAATGAAATTTAATTTTCTTCAGCTTTTATTTTGAAAATTTTTAAATCTGTTGGTGGGGGCGGAAATCAATGAAGACCCATTTACCTTTCATCAAGTTTGCCAACTGTTAACATTTTGCCATTATGACTCTAGCTGCCTCCTCCTGTCCTCTCCTCCCCTCCACCTTTTTGAATTGAGAGCTAGCTGTAGGCATCACAATACTTCACCTTAAATTCTTCAGCACCTATATCTCCTAAGAACAAAGGTATACATAGATTTATCACCCTTATCAGGAAATTTAACACTGGAACATCAGTATCATCCAATATACTATTCAAAGTATAATTTCCCCGTTTGCACCAGGCCTTTATAACTTTTATAAAACATCATATACTGCATTTAGTTACCAAGTCTCATTAGTCTTTTCTCAACTAAAATAGTTCCCCACTGTTTATTTTTTGTTTACTTTGTTTTGTCTTTCTTGACATTGACAATTCTTCCCCATCTGATCTTATAGAGCCAAAGCATTCCAATTAAGATCCTCCTAACAGGTCTGTCTGTGGAACCTGACAAGTACATACTGAAATGTTTACAGAAATGGAAAGAATGAAGAACCACAGAGACACTCTGGAAGAGCAACAGCAAGGCTGGAGGAATTGCTCTATCAGATTTTAAGACTTATTACAAAGTAATAGGATTCAAATCACACTTGCAGAGACTGACTAATAGATCAATGACACAGAATAAGGTGCCTAGAAGCAGATCAAAGCATACACTATGGACGCTTGATTTATGACAGAAGTGGTTCAGGCAATGAGGGAAAGGAGTGTCTTTTCAACTAATGGTACCAGAACAACGGATTATCCACAGGGAAAAAAATGAAATCAGGTCCTACATCACACTGTACACAAAAATGAGTGCCTGATATATTATATCTAAACCTAAAATGCAAAATTGTAAGTATTTTAGAAAATATATAGGAAAATATCTTAATGACCCCATGGAAGTATTCTCAAGATATATATTCAAAAAATCAACTACAAAGGAAAAGATTGATAATCCAACCACATTAAAATTATGACCTTGTATTCATCAAAAGACACTATAAATACAGTAAAAACAGACAAGCTACAGAGTTTAAGAAGATGGTTATAACATATAAGTAACAAAAGACTTATATCTAAAGTACTTAAAGAATTCCCGTACATCAGTAGGAAAAAGTCAGACTACCCAATAGAAAGCAGGCAAAAGCCCTGAACAGATACATCACAAAATACAAATGGACAATAAATAAAAGATTTTCAAACTCTTTAATAATAAAGAAAATACAACTTAAGCCACAATGAAATAGCACTGCATACTAGTAGATTGGTATAAATTTAAAAGACTGGCAATACCAGGTGTTGGAAAAATGTGAAACACCAAGGAACTGTCATAGACTAGTAGGAGTGTAAATTGGAACAACCACTTTGCAAAACATATTAGATTTACCTATTAATGTTGCAGTTATGCAATATGACCTAGCAATTCACTCCTAGGATGGAATGCTCCATCTCTGGCCTAAAGAAACTCAGGCATTTTCACCTCATGTACATATAAGAATGTTCACGGTAGCATCATTCATCATAGCTTAAAATGGGAAAGAATCAAAATGTCCCTCAAATAATATGATGGATACATTGTGGTATAATCACATAATGGATGTTATGGGTTGAATCATGTCTCCCAAAATTCTTACGTTAAAGTTCTAGTCCCCAGTGCCTCAGAATATAACCATATTTAGAGACAGGGCCTATAAAGAGGTAATTAAGGTAAAATGACATCATATGGGTGGGCTCTAATCAATATGACTGGTGTCCTTATAAGAAGAGATCAGGACACACGCACACTTAAGGGGAAGACCACATGAAAACACTGGAACAAATGGCCATCTACAAGCCTTCTGCTGGGGTGGAAAACTTCAGCTCCTTCCCATGTGGCTTATTCACGGGCCAAGTGTCCTCGTGACATAGCAACTGGTTTCCCCAAAAGCAAATGATCCCAGTGAGAGAGCCAGGCAAATATTATCGTTTTTAGGATCTAGTCTCAGAAATCATTTAGCATCACTTCTGCCATATTATATTCCTCAGAAACAAATCACTAAGTCCAATCCATATGCGAGGGGAGGGGAATTAAGCCCGACCTTCTGAAGGGAAGAATATCAAAGAATTAAAGGAAAAGAGAGACGAAAATGAATGAGCCAATGAGGAATACCAGCAAAGTAATGAAAACTATAAAAAATAACCAAATGGAAATGTTAGATTTGTAAAATCTAATATCTGAAATTAAAAATTCACAGGACAGGTTTAAAAGCAGATAGGAGATTGCAGAAGAAAGGATCAGTGAACATGAAGATAGATGAATAGAAATTATCTAACCTGAAGAATACAAAGAAAAAAGATTGAAAAAAATTTCACAGAGTCCCAATGGCCCATACAACAATATGAAAATGTCCAATATAAACACAGGATAAATAAAAGGAAAACCCTACAGAGGTACATCATAGTCAAATTACTAAAACACAAAGATAAATAAAATATCTGAAAAACAACAATAGAAGACAACCACTCAAGAAAATGCCAACTTATTTTCTGTAGTTAAACATATATTATCACTATCACGTGTCCCAGTCATTTCACATATAGGTATTTATCCAAGAGAAATGAAAACTTTTGTCCACACAAACCCTTGAACATGAATGTTTACAGCAGCTTTATTCACAGTAATCCCAAACTAGAAACAATCCAAACGTTCTTAAGTAAGAGAAAATAGATAAACAATCTGTGGTATGTCCACATAGTAAAACATTACTCACCAATAAAAAATAACAAACAATATGGATAAAATTCAAAATCATTATGCTGAGTGAAAGAAGACAGTCACAAAATAATATATACTGTGTGACTCTATTTATATGAAATTCATAATAATCTATACTGACAAAAATCAGATCAATGGTTGCCTGAGGGAAGAGAGATGGAGAGAAGAGGGAAAGATGGATTACAAAGGCCACAAGAAATCTTTTGAGGATAAAAGGATAAAAGATAGGGTCTCCATCTTGAATGCGGTGTGATTTTATGGCTGTATACAACCGTTAAACTCACCGAATTTTAAATGGATAAAGTTTATTGTATGTAAATTATTTCTCAATAAAGTTGATTTAAAAAAACAAAAAGAGCAGGGGGGGGAAGACACAATAAACAATAATATGAATGGTAGCTGACCTCATATCAAAAAACAACGGTAGCCAAGAACGACATCAGCAAAGTAGTAGAATAGGGAGCCCCAGAGTTCCTATAGAAGTTCCCCCATAGAGACAATGACTTAACAACAATATATGTTTCAAAAGCCTTTCTGAGAATCCTATAAACCAATTAGGAAGTCACAGCACCACAGGCAAGTTCAAAGCCTAGAATTGCACTGCAATGGGTAAGAAAGCCATTTTATTTCAACCAAGTCAGCCCATTCCCCAAGCCAGCACAGCTCTGTGCAACTGGGAGGAAAAGCCCAACTCATAGCTTTTCTCTTGGGATTGAAAGAAAACGTAGAAGGTATATCCAACATTCCAGCTTTCCAGAGGGCTGCCCAAGGGACTACTTCCTATCTTGCCAGACTTGGTGCAGGCACATGAAAGAGAACTCAGCAGGCTGTTGCAGCACAAGCAATTTGTAATCCCACAGACAAAAGCTGGCACTGCTCCATAGGATTGGGAGAACGTATCCAGCTTGTGGCTTCTCACTTGGGAAAGAAAGAGAAGAGTGGAAAATGTGTCTAATGTTCCGGATTTTCAGAAGACTGTCCAAGGGACTGATTTCTGCCTTACCAGACTTGTAGCACTGATGGAACTGGCATACCTTAGAGGCCTGGGGGCCACAAAGAACAAAAGAAACTTAAGCCCTTGTTGCAGCACTACAGATCCGATAGATAGTACCACAGACAGACACCAGAGGGAGCAACAGACTACACGCTCCTGAAAGAGCAATCAGCAAACCTCTCTAATTGGGAAATTACATACACATGCCCCAGAGAGGAGGCATTTCCATAAAAGTTTGGAAAGGCCCCCAGACTCCTCTTGCTGGAATGACTAGTGAAGGTCTTCCCCTGTACAAATCCAGTCCATTAAGACTGAAACAGGTAGAAGTTCTTTCAAATGCACAAATCACAGCAAAAAATAACAAGCATATGAAGAAACAGAGAAACATTGCCCAATCAAAGGAAAAAATTAATCTCTAGGAACCAAACTAAAAAAACAAAGATCTGTGAATTATCTGACAAAGAATCCAAAATAATCATCAAAGAACCTTAGTGTTATATAAGAGAACAAAGAAAAACAACTAAATGAAGTCAAACGCATGAATGAAATAAGAATTCAACAGACAGACATAAGCATTAAAAAAGAACCAAAGAGAAATTCTGGAGCTAAAGAATATAATAACTAGATTGAACGATTCACTAGAGGCGACTGACAGAAGACTTGATCAAGCATAAGAAAAGACAGGTCATGTGAAATCAAGTCAAAGAAACAAAAAAAGAAAAATGAAAAAAGCCTAAGAAATTTATGAGATGCCATAAAATGGACCAATATGCATGTAATGGAAGTTTCGGAACGAAATAAAATGAGAAAGGGACAGCGAGCTTATTTGAAGAAATAATGGCCAACACTTCTCAAATACAGGCACACCTCAGAGATACCGCAGGTTCAGGTACACACCACTACAATAAAGCAAATATCACAAAAAAGCGAGTTATACACACTTTAAGTTTCCTAGTGCATACAAAAGTTATGTTTACACTAAACTGTAGTCTATTAAATGCGCAATAGCATAACATCTAAAAAAAAAAAGCCAGTAGTTATATACCTTAATTTAAAAAGAATACTTTCTTGCTAAAAATCCTAATGATCATCTGAGACTTCAGTGAGGCTTAATCTTTTTGCCAGTGCAGTGTCATGCCTCAACATTGATGGCTGCTAACTGATCAGGGTAGTGATTGCTGAAGCATGGAAAGGCTGTGTCAGATTCCTAAAATAAGTAAAAGTGAAGTTGGCTGCCTCAGCTGACTCTTCCTTTCATGAAAGATTTCTCTGTAGCATGCGATGCTATCTGATAGCATTTTTCCCACAGTAGAACTTTTTTCAAAATTGGAGTCAATCCTTTCACACCTTGATGCTGTTTTATCAACTAAGTTTATAAAATATTGTACATCCTTTGTCGTCATTTCAACAATGTTCACGGTATCTCTTCACCAGGAGTAGATTCCATCTCAAGAAACTACTTTCTTTGTTCATTCGTAAGAAGGAACCCCTGATTCATTCAAGTTTTATCATGAGATGGTAGGAATTCAGTCACATCTACAGGCTCCATTTCTATTAATAATTCTAGTTCTCTTGCTATTTCTACCATATCTGCAGTTACTCCTCCACTGAAATCTTGAACCCCTCAAAGTCATCCATGAGGGTTGGAATCAACTTCTTCCAAACTCCTATTAATGTGATGTTGTAACATCCTCCCATGAATCAAAAATATTCTTAATGTTGTCTAGAATGGTGACTCCTTTCTAGAAGGTTTTCGATTTTACTTTGCTCAGATCCATCAGAGGAATCACTATCTATGGCAGGTATAGTCGTACAAAATTTATTTCTTAAATAATAAGATTTGAAAGTCAAAATGACTCCTCCTTGATCAGGTTGCAGAACAGGTGTTGTTAGCAGGCATGAGAACAACATTAATCTCCTTGTACATCTCCATCAGAGCTCTTGGGTGACCAGGTGCACTGTCAATGACCAGTAATATTTTGAAAGGAATCTTTTTTTCTAAGCAGTAGGTCACAATGGTGGGCTTAAAATATTGAGTAAACTGTGCTATAAACAGATGTGCTGTCATCCAGGCTTTGTTGTTCCATTTACAGAGCACAGGCACAGCATTTAAGAGTAATTCTTAAGGGCCCTGGAATTTTCAGAATGGTCAATGAGCACTGGCTTCAACTTCAAGTCACCAGCTGTATTAGCCCCAACAAGGGAGTCAGCCTGCCCCTTGAAGCTTTGAAGCCAAGCTCTGATTTCTCCTCTCTAGCTGTGACAGTCTAAGATGGTACCTTTTCCCAAGAGAAGGCTGTTTTGTCTACATTGAAAATCTGTTGTTTAGTGTAGCCACCTTCATCAATGATCTCAGCTAGATCTCCTGGACAACTTGCTGCAGCTTCTCCACCAGCACTTGCTGCTTCATCCTGCACTTCTATGTGATGGAGACAGTTTCTTTCCTTAAACCTTGTGAACCAGCCTCTGCTAGCTCCCAACTATTTTCTGCAGCTTCTTCATCTCTCTCAGCCTTCAATGAATTGAAGAGTTAGGGCCTTCCTCTGGATTAGGCTTTGGCTTAAGGGAATGCTGTAGCTGGTTTTATCTTCCATCCAGAAGACTAAAACTTTCTCCCTTGCTTTCTTTTTTTCTTTTGAGACAGAGTCTCGCTCTGTTGCCTGGGTTAGAGTGCCGTGGCGTCAGCCTAGCTCACAGCAACCTCAAACTCCTGGGCTCAAGTGATCCTCCTGTTTCAGCCTCCCAAGTCGCAGGGACTACGGGCATGTGCCACCATGCCCAGCTAGTTTTTATATATATATATATTTTTTTTTATTTTAGTTGTCCACCTAATTTCTTTCTGTTTTTTTAGTAGAGACTGGGTCTCGTTCTCACTCAGGCTGGTCTCAAACTCCTGAGTTCAAACGATCCTCCTGCCTCGTCCTCCCAGAGCACTAGGATTACAGGCGTGAGCCACTCTCCCTTGTTTTCTTATCATACATGTGTTCACTAGAGTAGCACTTTTAATTTGCTTCAAGACTTTCCCTTTATATTCACAACATGGCTAACTGAGACAAAACTTCTAGCTTTCATCCTATTGAATTTCACCATGCCTTCTTCATTAAGCTTATTCATTTCTAGCTTTTGATTTCACATGACAGATGTGTGACACTTTGTGTTCACTTGAACACTTAGAAGCTATTGTAAGATTATTAATAATAATTGACTCAATTTCAATATTGTTGCATCTCAGAGAATGGGGGAGCCTGAGGAAAGAGAGGGAGGGAGGAGTGGCCATTCAGTGAAACAGTGAGAGAGAACATACACATTTATTAAGTTTGCCATCTTATATGGGCATGGTTTATGGCACCCCAGTACAATTATAATAGTAACATCAAAGATCATTGATCCCAGATCACCTTAACAGAGATAATAATAATGAAACATTTGAAATACTGCAAGAATTACCAAATACGACACAGAAACACAAAGTGAGCACATGCTATTGGAAAAATCGTGCTAATAGATCCACTTGACACAGTGTTGCCACAAACCTTCAATTTGTTAAAAAAAAAAAAAAA
>VBSM01003176.1:76140384-76177676 GCA_008086735.1 Cheirogaleus medius | reverse complement strand
AAAAAAAAAAAAAAAGAAAAAAGAAAATATAGGAGAAAAACTTTGCAGCCTCGGGGTAAGCAAAGATTTCTTAAGACACAAAAAGCACTATCAATAAAAGAAAAACCTGATAAGAGGACTTCATCAAAATTAAAACTTTCTGCTTATCAAAAATATCATAAAGAAAATTAAAATGCCAACTACCATGGGAAGAAAATATTCACAATGCACACATATGAGAAAAACATATATAAAGCATTAATAAAGCAACAAATAACCTAATTAAAAATTGGGTAAAAGACTTGAAAAGACACTACATAAAAATATACCAATGACCAATAAGCACATGAAAAGGGATTCAGCATCATAATTCAGCAGAGAAATACAAATTAAAAGTATAATAAGATATCATTTTACAGTTACTAGAATTACTACAATTAAAATACTGATAATACCAAATGTTCACAAATTTGTGGAATTACTAAAATTCTTATCCATTGATTATGGGAATATAAAATGGTATAATCTCTCTGGAAAACACTTTGGGTATTTCTTATAAAGCTAAACATATACCTGCCCTATGATTCATCTATTCTATTCTTATTAGATTACCCAAAAGAACTGAAAATATTCATCCATAAAAAGATTTGTGCAAGAAGGTTTATAGCCTTATTCATAATAGCCAGAAACTAGAAACAATTCAAATACCCATCAAAAGGAGAATAAACAAATTGTGGTATAACTATACCACGAATAAGCTACTAATGCATGTAATCACATGGATGAATCTCAAAAACATTTTGTTAACTGAAAGTAGCCAGATACAGAGAGTACATGCTGTCATGATTCCATTTATATGAAGTTTAACAAGGGGCAAAACTAATCTATGGTGATAAAAATCAGGTAAAGTGAATGCCTAATGAAGGTTTGAATTAACTGGTGGGGGCACAGAGAAACTTTCTAGGGTGATAGAAATGTCCTACCTCTTGATTAGGGTATCAGTTAAACAGGAGTATAGATTTGTCAAAACTCATCAAATTATACACTTACTTAAGATACGTACACTTCACTATTTGTAAATTTTATTTGAAAATAAAAACAAAGATTCACTCATGGAAATTTCAACATTCATTAACAGAATGAAATTATATTTTCCAAAGCAGCGTATTTTGAAAAAGATCCTAACAGAATTTTATTCTTAATCACTTAAATGAGGTTTAATAAAGACTCTTCATGAGGTTTAAAAGTAAAAACTTAAAAGTGCTACCAAATTTATTAACATGAGTATTGCTCTGAATGCAAGAATTTCTCTGAAATGTAAGGAGTGTCAACAGAGTACTGTGGCCTGTTTCCATCTACTACAAATTGGTTTTGTGATGCTATCAACTTTTTTAGGAAGAATGACAACAGAATAAAGATTTAGATAAACATAAAAAATACCATAAAATAACAGAAAGCTCAAAATATAGAAGAAAGGCATCATACCTGTTGGGAGTGGTATATATATCCTTTTTTCTAACCTCCTTCGCAAAGCTTCATCAATGTCCCATGGAAAATTAGTAGCTGCCAGTACCATAACCATTTTGGAAGGATCATCATTTTCTAAAGCTCCTCCAACTCCTATACAAGGTAAGAGGGGAAAAAGACAGGGTTTTTCTTACGGCCCTTTATGCTTTCATTCAACTAACATTTTAAATGTTAGCCACAGTGCTTGGCTGGTAGGATCAGTGATGAAAACAGTACAGTCCTTCTGACTTCCGTATGGTGGCAAAACCACACACATCGACAGATAACTTCAAAACAAAGAAGTAGATGAATTCATAAAATCTAGTGTAGGATTCTAATCCAGTAAGAAAAAAGAACTTTTCTACAAGAAAAGTATATTTCCTCTGAAAAGGATAGGAGATTAGGCTCTGTTTTATTATGATTTATAAAAAATATTAATAAGAGGAAATTTCCTCAAAAATTGTATTTTAGTTTCTATTCTAATTTATTTGACTTTTCTCAAGATGAAAGAACAGAAGAGGGTTCACATTTACCTAATATACTAGCATGCAATCATAATTTTGAAAGACAGGTCATATTGTACTAATGTTGTTCTTCAAACTTAGTGACTTGTGAAAAAATAAACAAGAAAAGAAATTTAAGAATGAACCTAGTAACCACTGACAAAAATAACCAAACTGACTATACATATATACAAAGTTTTTCTACTTTTCAGCATTAAAATTTTAGAATAAGAAATTTCAGGTCACACAATAGACACTCTGAGAAATACGTAGTGAAAAAAAATATCAAAAATCCACAAACTATTGATAAGACTTTCTAGCCTGACATATAACAAAATACTGGTGGATTTAAAGCAACCTAGTTCAATATGGTGTTTTCTTAATAAATTATTACTAAACTCCTACTTGAATCATTACCATGAAGAATCAAGCTATCTAACTAATAATCAACAACAGTCACAAATACTGCTCAATGAAATTCAGCTGACAAAATTTATATTCAGTGATTTCTTTTTCCAATCTTAAACACCTAATATTTTCCCCTATATTCCTCCCCCAAAATATAACACAGTCATTCTTTTCTCTCATACCTTAGCAAAAATTAAAACGGTAAACTCGTTGAGGAAAAGGACCCATACATAGTACATTATTTTATGTATCTTACAGTGCCTGGCATTGTATACAACACACCAACCACAGTTGGTGATCATGGCTGTTTTGAAACAATAAACTTTGATTATTTTTAAACACATTTTATCTTTGCTCATGGTTTTCTTTAACAGCCTCTTGTTTACCACACCACTACCACAGTAAGACGCCTCTAAAAGGCAGCTCTGAGCCCATAACTTGCTTCCTTCTATGGCTTCCCAATGCCTTTTCTTCTTTATCTGGATAACTCCTACCAATATTTCAAAGCCCAACTCCACTATCTCTTTCCATGACTCCCTAAGTCTGGGTGATACCTCTCCTACTATGTTTCCATTGCACCCACAGTTCACTTGGACCACAGAACGTGTCATAATGTATTATAATTACCTGATCAGTTACCTGCTTCCCATCTAGATCAGTGGTTCTCAAACTTTTTGGTCTCAAGATCGTTTTACACTCTTAAAAATTATTAAAAGCTCCAAAGAGTTTTGTGTGTGTGGAGTATATCTTTCAGAAATTTTAAAATATTAATTCATTTTAAAATAATAAGTCTATTACTTATTTATATATTCTTATGAAAAATAAGTATTAATATGTTTTTCAAAACCAAAAAAAATTAGTAAGGAGGATAGCATTTTTTTTAACATTTTTGCAAATCTCTTTTATATATGACTAAACAGAGAATAGCTAGATTCTTATATCTGCTTCTGCTTTCCATCTTTTATGATATCCCACTTCTTCTAGCCTCTTGAAAATGTCACTATACCCACATACGAGAGAATGAGAGTGAAAAAGGCAAATAATGTCTTGATATTACTATGGAAATAGTTTAGAACTTGCACACTCTTTAAAGGGACTCAAGTACCCTTGGGAACTCTGGATCACACCTCTAGAACCTTTGCTCTAAATAGTAAGCTCCTTGAAGGCCATGGCAGTCTTTTCGTTGTAACCTTAGAACCTGAAATGGTACATGATTTATAACAAGTATGTGATAAAATGCTTTTTGAGAGTATGAACAAACAAATAATTTTTAAAAATTCAGGCTGCCTTCTAGTCCATTCATTGAGAATTTCCAAAGCATGAATTTATACAAAATTTTAAAAAAGGTAAGTTTTGAAACAATAATTAAATATCAATTACCATCCATCTGAATGAGTAGTTCAGACTTGACTCTGCGACTTGCCTCATGTTCATCAGAGGTTCCTCTTCGACTGCAGATAGAATCTATCTCATCAATGAAGATTGTGGTAGGGGCATAAAATCTAGCCTTTGGGAAAATATTTTAAAGAAATCATTTAATGATCTCATAAAATAATCTGAATATTTTTAAAAATACCATTTTCTCCTTTTAAAACAATGGCAAAAGATCATACAAATTTCTGTTTTAATGCCACCATCTGGTTATTGACAGAGGCTAAATCAATCATTCACATCAGAAAAAAAATTTATAAAAATGAAAGTTATATGGTTGGCAACATTAGGTGACAGATATATGGGGATTCACTATAGTATTCTTTCTACTTTCATGTTTGGAAATTTCCATAATGAAAATTATTTTAAAAAAAGAAATCAACCTCTTATCCTCAAACATGTATTGTTTAGTAATTATTGCAAATCCCTTATGAAAAAGGAACAAACTTTAAAGCCAGATCAGTTTCTGATTGATTTTTTAAATATGTATTAAATTATTATTCTACTCCATCAGCTTACTAGTGATCCAGAAATACCAGTCAGTCTACGGCCATACCACCCTGAACGTGCCTGATCTCATCTGATCTCAGAATCTAAGCAGGGTCGGGACTGGTTAGCACTGAAATGGCAGAAATACCAGTCAACCCACAAACATGACCAAAGTCTCCTCCTCTACTCTAACTGGACAGGATGTCAAAGGACACTCTTTTACCTCAGAGAGAAAGATACACTGACCAACTATCCCACAAAACCCACCACCCATGACTTGCTAGTGTGTCAAGAACTATTAAAATACAACTATATTGCCCTTTTCAAAAAAGATTCCTAGGTGAACAGACCTAGATTTATGGGGGCATCATACACCCATACAAATAGTACTTTGAAATCTGAATATATCACTCACCATTTCAAACAACAGACGGACTAGCTTCTCAGATTCACCTCTATATTTAGATGTCAGTGTAGAAGAGGAAACGTTGAAGAATGTTGTACCACATTCAGTAGCTACAGCTTTAGCTAGCATAGTCTTACCAGTGCCTGGGGGTCCAACCATCAGTACACCCTGAAATTTCAAAAGAGGAATTAAGTGATTTATAAGATTAAAGTGTTTTTTAATAAATTATCAACTATTAATGTACATAAAGATTTTCCCATCAAAAGATAAACTCAATTGTCACAGTAGGATGGTGTATTTAGCAAGAGTATCATTTTGTAGGTTAAAAAAAATAAAGAATGATTTCACAAAATGTCTCAAATCAGAGGTGGTCAGAGAAAAGCTAACACAGGGCCTAGACAACAAAGAATTTTCTCATATATTTAGAAAGAACCTGCCCAATTTTCCTGAACCTGGCACAAGATATATATATTCACATATATATTCCTGAGCACTGCTTAAGAGTGATTACTCTGTTTAAACATAATGAAAATAAGACGACATTTTCTATCACATGTAGCAGAATTATACATTCCATGTCCTCTATACGGGACAAAACCTATCTTCCACAATGCATGTATAATATACAGCTTTTAGTCAAAAATAAAGATCCATTTACGAGTTAATAAGGTAACTGTAAAACTCAGTGGTGATTCAAGCACCATCAAATTAGCTAAAATTTTATCAGTTTAATGTGTTAGACAATTTACATAAAATAGTGTTAGTGATGAGTCACTAAATATAGACTAAAAACTAAACTTTAGTTACTTATTAGCTTTGAAAACAAACATAAAAGTTATTCTATAAAAATAAATACATGAATAAAAATTATGCAAGGAAACCAATCCCCTAGTCTTAAAAATTAATGGATTTTTAAATAATTATTTTCTTCTAACACTTTTATTGGGAATTCATATTCATACTTAACACTACATTTCTTTTGCATAATAGTTGGTGATTCCTTAAGAGAAATTCTGACCCAATTGCTAATTTAGTCTGATAAGCCTCTGGGGTTTACACTTTGGAATTATGTACATGTCAAAGTATCATAAATTTAAAAACTATCCAAACCCTTTTCTAGCCATAGAATTTTGATACACAGAATGACCAGGAGTCACTAGGACTTGAAATACTACTTTTACAAAAATTTTCTTTTGCTTTTTAGGGAGCCCTTAACTGTGTGTGAGATTGAGATTTCGAAAACTATGAAAACTGACTTGATGCTACAGGTACTGCTATAGGCATAGCTATAGCAAAGTTCATATTTCTCTTTCTAATAATACCTCTCAGTTCCTGTAACATCATTAATACACTCATCTCCAAGAGTAATTTCTAACATTAGCATCTGTACATAGATACAGGTCATACATATAGTACAGTATTTATAAATTTCACTTCCTCATGATGTTACTCCTTCAATTATCTCCTCTCTTTCCTGTATCTCCTTAACTACTCGTTCTTTCTCCTCAGCATATAAACATACTTAATGAAATCTGTCCCATCAAAAAAAAATCCCTTGGAGAAAGGACAGTTTCTTCAGTAATGGTTCTGGGAAAACTGGATAACCATATGCAGAAGAATGAAACAAGACCCCTATTATCTCTCACCATATACACAAATAAAATCAAAATGGATTAAAGACTTAAATCTAAAACCTAAAACCATGAAACTACTAGAAGAAAATATTGGGAAAGTGTTCCAGCTTTAACTGGAACATAGCTTTAACTATGCTACCTACCTGCTCAAAGAGGTCTTCCCAATGCCTAAAAGGAAAAGGGTCAAATACCTGGCAAACACAATCTGGCTTCAACCTACCTTTCCATTTGAATCTCCCACTAATGTATTTTATTTATTTAACATTTACATAGTGCTAATTATTGTCATATATTGTTCTAAGGCCTCGATAACTCATTTTAACCTCTCGGTATCCTACGAGATGACTATTATTATTTCCATTTTATAGATAAGAAAACTGAGGCATGGAGAAGTTTAGTAACTAAACTAAAATCTATTTACTGACCCATTTTGGAAATAATCTTCTAGTCTCACAAATATCTAAAAATCTCAAACATAACCTTCTAAAAAAGAACAATAATTCTATATTCCAGAATTTTACTCTATTGATGCAGAAAAAATGTATTAGCCCAGGAATAAGATTCCTTGCAAATACATTTTTACATTTTCTAATCCAGTTTGCCAATAAATACTACAAAAGCACAGCAAGGAGTAAATAAATTGATAAAGTCAGATCATATTTTTGTAATAATGACATAAGAAATAGACTTTTAAAAAAACAGCTGCAGATCCCTTTAAAAAAACTTATAAAAACTCAAAGTATAGTGAACTCTTGAAGGCTCAAAAAATGCTGGCTGCAAATTATAATCACCTTTGCCTGGTCAGAAGCTTTTGCCCTCTCCTCCCACATGTCCGCTGTGACACCTGATGGGGAACTCTACCTTCTGTGAGGGATATAAACGTTACTTTCTGTTGGTAAGCCCTCCACTGGGGAAGCTACCCCTAAGGGAAGTGAAGATGGACTTCATGTCAAAATCTAGATCTCATACTACAAAAACTCCTTCTCTCCAGGGGTCCTTCACCTTAGTTTTAATTTTTCATATTTAAAATTGGGAATGGTTTCCAGAATACACTATCTCCTATAGCATGCTAGATTGAAACGGAACAAAATTTATCATAACTAAGCTACAGAGTATGATCTGAAATAATAAAATGTTCATTTTCTTTATGCCAGTTTTATCAACTCTACAATCCTAGATAAATGGAATAGCAAAATCCTGTAATATTCCTGCATAATTAAGCAATCTAAAGAAAAATACCTTAAACATTGCCCTATCACAGCTTAAATCAAAAGTAGAGGGTAACATCAAGGAAGCCAGAAACTTCAATTGATCAACAAATTCAGAAGGAATCAAGACTAACCTCGCAATCCCCAAGGCCACAGATGGGCATTAAATTCAGTTCAGCTGTCCAAGGCATTTTTGCTTGTTTGTTTGTTTTGCTACAATTCAAATACATGAATTGGTAACACAACTAGTATTAAGAAAAGAAACTAAGTTTGGGAAACACTGAATTTTAAATTTTCTGAAAGAACCTAACATATTGGCTATTTAATTCAACCATTTATTTTTAGTCTTATAAATGCAAGTGAAAATTAGATTCTTGCACAGAGGTTTTATTAGAGTATACGAATGCTTTTGAATTATAACATCAGTCATATAATAAATGTTTCATTAAAACATAAGAAAAAACAAAAAATACATAATATTATATGATTTATATTTTTAAAATACCTACTTAAAACCTTGTTTTTTAAGGCCAGGTGCAGTGGCTCATGCCTGTAATCCTAGCACTCTAGGACACCAAGGCAAGAGGATTGCCTGAGCTCAGGAGTTCAAGACCAGGCTGAACAAGAGTGAGACCCCATCTCTAAAAATAGAAAAATTAGCCAGGCATTATGTAGTCCCAGCTACTCAGGAGGCTGAGGCAGGAAGATCACTTGAGCCCAGGAGTTGGAGGTTGCAGTGAGCTATGATGACACCACTGCACTCTACCCAGGGTGACAGAGTGAGACTCTAAAAAAGAAAAAAAAAAAAAAAAAAAAAAAAAAAAAAAAGGGAAACTGAACACCCCTCCCCACTAGCCCTCCTACATAAAAAAAAAAAAGAAAAACAAAAAAACTTGTCTTTTAAATATTGTTTTAAAAGTTATAGTAAAAGTGGTGGGGGGATAAGTTCCCGAAATAAGGTAAATCTATAACAAATGTAGTCTGTAAAAGTTTTCAAGTTGTTAGAAGCAATCAAAATGTCATGGGCGCTCTAAGCTACTCATATAAATACACAATTTTTCCTCCCCTCTAATTTTGGGCATATGAACAGAGGAAGAGGTGTTAACCAAAGAAACGGACCTTCCTAGCTAACTCAGAAGAGCAAAGTAAGATCATGCTGTCATTTCATTATACCAGTCAAAATAAGTGAAAACTCTGCATATCGCTGCAACAACAACAACAAAAAGTTCCAGACACCTAGGAAGGTAGGAGCTTCCAGGCAGCTTAGGAGAGTTTTTTAATATGCTAAAACACTGGACTTAAGGGGAACTAGCCCCGAGCTTTAAACTCTAAGCCAGGGGAGAGCTGGAAAGAAACAAATATTCTGATTATGTTTGAGAATTACATCAAGCCTAGATTAAACAATAATCAAAATAATTAATGATTACTGAGAAATATGGCAACTTTTTGAAAAGTATTTATGTTATCAGATTATTATTAAGACTATGTACTATTTCTATTTACTAAATTTTTTATTTACAGAGACATCTAGAAAATTCTTAATAATTTCTCTAGCTCAGCATATATGAGGGAAGTAACTTTACCTAAAGACTATGGTTTCTACATTCCAAGTCCATTTCTCCTGTCATGCAGATATAGCACATCCCAACTACAAGTTCAAATCCAGGTGTTCTGGGTGTATATAAACCACCCCAACTTTTACAAACTGTGTTAAACACAAAAAACTACCCCAATGCTTCTTTTCATTATCATGCATTATCATTCTTATTCCAAAACTATTTTAATAAATTCTCACCTTCCATGGCCGTCTAATTCCTTTGAAAAAGTCAGGCATCCACATGGGAAGAACAACAGCTTCCCTTAGCAACTTCTTAGCTTCTTCCAGATCTGCAATGTCATCCCTTTGCAAGAACAGCAAAGTTTCATAGTGGTTATTCAGACACAGCTTGATTTATAGTCAAAACTATTCTTTTAATTTTTTTACTTATAAAATTATTCTTTTATTAAGAAAATTATTCTAATTTTTACTGCATAAAAAGATCAGTGAAAACATACTGCAGTTATTAATTAGGACATGTTATTCAATTAACAACCTGTGTCAGTCATATGAACATCAAATTAACATGTAAAATGTCCTTGGTTATATTCTGACAGAGGAACTGTCCCATCAATTCTGTACTCTCATATTATGGATGAAGTCATAACCAAGAGATTAATGGATAGCGAGAGAAGACTTGTAACAAGCCAGCCTATAACTTGTTTTCTCCTCTACTTTAATTCAATAATTTAAAAGACTCTAACCAATGAATGCTTGGATTCCTGGATACAATGTCTCTCTCAAGGGCTTCTATCAGATCCTTATCATATCCAGCACCATCAAATTTTGGAATTTCACCATCACTTGCACCATCTTGCATATTCTTCCTTCCCTGATGACAGATATAAACAAAGTGCTGGTCAATAACAGGATAATTTTAATTAACATCATTAAACTTTCAAAACATTATAATGTAATCACTTTCAAAATAATTTTTATTATTTTAAGATAGTATTTTCTTATTACTCAAATGCCATCCTCCTCTATTTAATTCATCAGAAATAGAGGGACTGGTCAACTTTATTAAAAACATAAAATCTACATTCATGTGGGGGACAGTGCAGGTAAGACTAAAACAATCCTTGCTAGATCCCAACAGATTAGGAAAGTCTACCTTTGAATTGGTGGATGCAGAGGATTTCCACCACTGCTAGAGAATATTTAGAATATTAATGTAGAAGAAGAAAGAAAATTAATTTACTGAGAACCTACTATGTGGCAGAAAATCTCACATACATTATTGCATTTTATACAACAACTCTACAAAGTAGATAGTATTTTTCCTTCTTTTTACAGATGAGGAAACTAGGACTCCGAAAGGTTAAGTAACTTAATCAAGTTCACTAATAAATGTCAGGGTAGAGATTTTAACTCAGTTCTTCCTGCCTCCCTAAATTTATGCCTTTCACATCATACTGCCTGTGCTTGGCTGAGTCACTTAAAGCTTACAAACAGGTTGTGTAGGGCACAACAATTAGATCCTCTAAAGCAGGCGTCCTCAAACTACGGCCCGTGGGCCACATGTGGGTGTTTTTGCCCGTTTGTTTTTCAACTTCAAAATAAGGTATGTGCAGTGTGCATAGGAATTTGTTCATAGCTTTTTTTAAACTATAGTCTGGCCCTCCAACGGTCTGAGGGACAGTGAACTGGCCCCCTGTTTAAAAAGTTTGAGGACCCTTGCTCTAAAGCATCCAAGAAAGAGGCTGCAGATGAGGAAGAGTTGGGACTCTGCAATGCATCTCACAAAGCTTTTTCCCTGTTACTTTAAGTACCTCCTTAGGATTCAGGGTTTCTTCCTAGTAAGGTCCTTAGGACACATCATGAAGTCACGTGGTAAAATCATAAAGACAATGGTACAAGGACCTTTTTAAAATAGTATTATTAATCACCATTAAAGCAGTATGATTTACTCTAAATTCTTCATTTAATAATATGGTGCTTTTAAAAAAAGAATTATATGCTATGGTTTCTATGGAGTTCTGCCAAGATTTACTCAGTTTTGAAGAGCTTTAAATGAAATGTACTCATTTGCCAAAGATAGTCCAACTACTGGAACTACCTGAGCAGGCAGAGCCGAGTCTCTCCCCAGAGCTTTAGCCCCACACTAACTGTCTAAAGTAAAAATGAAGGGGGAAAATGGTCAAAATGAGTCAGTCTCCCAAATGTCAATCTGAAAAGAGACAATAGAACAGGATGAAGCTTTCTAATCCTTTTTCTGAGACAGACAAAAGGCTCAATTAGAAGTGCCGGGAGAAGACTAAGCGGCTCCCTTTGGCAGATATTCTAGCTCTTTTAAGTCACAAGGTAGATGACCAAACAGTATTCTGGTGACTTGACCCCCCAAAAATGAACAATTTACTCTTTCTGGGCAGTATGGAAGTAGTATTAAGCAATTTTCAGGAAGATTCTTACATTCATATAACCAATATCAATATTGGCACTATTGAAAGGAGTAAATTTCTGGCACACCTACAAGAAACATAACATTAACAAATTTAAAATAAGCTCAGTATAGAATCACATTTTATATTATATATAGGCCAAAGCTACAAAGTCACACTCAAACAAATCACTGGGAACACTTTAAAGCTATTCTAGAAATAAATCAACTAAAGAATGCAACAGAAACGGATATATCTGGGACTTAAGCCTTCCTATGGCTTAAGTATGCCTAGAAGTACGACTGACACAAAGTACACACTTAATAAAGATGTGTTAAATGGGGTAGAAATTGGTCTTATGGATGACCCTATAGACCTCAGGGAGAAAGAAAACCATAAAGCCTCAACAACAGATCACTATACAAAGTGATTGCTACTTACTGATAAATAGCATTTCAGGTTGGGACCTAAACTGAAGTTTGTCAGCAGAGAAAAAAGAAAAGAAAGGAAAGGAAAGGAAAAGGAAAGGAAAGGGAAAGGAAAGAGAAAGGAAAGGAAAGGAAAGACGTAATCATTCTCAGAAAATAAACTGGTCCTCTTGTAAGAAAGACATGTTCATGATACATGAAAACAAGACAGTAATAAGCATTTTCAAATAAGAGGTTTTATAGCATAATGATTAAACGCTCAGGTATGACAGCCACACAAGGTTCAAATCCTAGTTTCACCATCTACCTGCAGTTAAGACTTCGGTGCCTCAATTTCTTCATATGTAAAACAGAGAAAACAATGCTGTGCTCACAGGACTGTGTAAGGATCAAACAAACCAACATATGTAAAAAACCTCAAAAGGGGCATTTTTGTAGAAAGCTTCAAAAAAGATAAGTATGCTCAAGGGAGAGTAATATTGCTACTACTGCTATTATTAGTTGTTCTATCATACAGTTCTCAACATGAAATTAAAAATCCAAATATATGAGGGATCTTGAGTAAAATTTGTCTAACTTCTCTTATCTTCACTTTTTTTTACATCTATGAAGTTAAGTAAGCGGTTGGAGTACAGCAGCAGCTTTCAAAATTCTGACCATGACATAAAATAATAAACGCATTTTAGATTATCAGCTAGTATACATAAACATGTTTATATATGTAAAATTTTTATATATTTATATAACTAAATTTTTTTCACAAAATAATACTGTTTTACTATGAGAAATAAACTCTGAATTTTCTAGTCTATGCTACTTCAATTTTTTAAAAGCTGGTTGCAACACACAAAACCAATCTTTAAAAAACAAAACAAACACTGGGGACTACAATACCTCTGAGGACACTTCCAAAACTCGTTTTCAAATTAGCTTTCAGGGGAAGTGGGTATCTATCAGTTTCACCTAAGCTGCCTTAAATCCAATCACAGCCTTCAGTGAGTTTTAGGAATTCTAGTATTCTAATAACTATTTGAGTGGTTATGACAATCAAAACTGAGTCAAATACACCTTTCAAATGCTAATGAAGTTTCCATTAGTTTGTTTTTGAAAACTGTAGTCCCTTTTGTTTCCTCAGTGACTCAGAAAATATCTTTTACCTCCAGACAACTATAGAGTTGCCCGTTTTTTTCCTTAAATAAAAGGCTTACTTTCCAATGACATTCTGAGTACTTACATATGTCAGTGAAAGAATTAGGATTTAAAAAATTATTTAGAAATATTATAAATGAAAGACAATTTTAAATCTCCAGTAAAATGTACATAAATGCTGCTTGATTATTTGGTTCTTTGCTTAAGAGTCACATTTAAAAGCCAACGTCTATTTAATAGTTCTAGATCTCTTTTTCCAAATCCAAGCCAGATTTTTAATCTAGCTTGGTAGGTAAGGATACTATATAATATGAAAACTCTTAAGATAACAGGAAAAAAATGTATAACTTCACACATTCCATTCTTCCAGCCTCCATCCTTACTCTAGGACCTTTGGCAAGTTACTTAAGCTCTCCATACCAGTTTCTTCACCTGTAAAATGGGGAAAATAAGATATCTACTTCATAGGATTATTTCATGAATTATTGTGTAATCACTCTGAATGGTGCCTAGCAAAGACGTATCCAATAAACCATGAGCACAGTTCTTCTCTTTTGTTATGTGAAATTAAAGACTAAAAGTTCCTCACCCTGTCCTAAAAGTTTATCTAAAAAGCTATTCACAAAGTGAGGGTTGAATTTCAGCCCCTACTTTATTCTCTAAAATGCAAAACAAGGCTAGCTGCACAAAAAAGAACAGAAGAAGAAACAAAGATGATATTTAAGATATAAATTTTCAAGTATCCATTTATGTGGCTTTTGATAATGGAGGAGAACCAGTTTAATTTTATCAGCAGGAAAAATTTATTTATTAGCATCCTTCACTAATCCCAAAAAGGATCTGAGACAGAATCACTACTGTTTTATAGCATAAAAGCTCTACCAAATTACAAACATAAAAAAATCTAATTCATTTTCAATGTCCTATTGAGGCAGAGAGGTAGAATATGTCTTCGAATCCATCTCATGAAAAAAAAATGCTTAGAAAACACCAGTTTTATTCTATCATAGTCTAAACATCCATAAAGCCTAGGAAACTGTTCTGTTTAGAGTCCAATACTAGAGTGGCGCAGTGGAAGCGTGCTGGGCCCATAGAGTCCAATACTGATCAAAATTATATGTAATAAAAATATTCAAATGTAGTATACATTTTGAAGGACAACTACTTATAATCAGTTATAAGTCATATCTTCATTATGTATATCATGACATGAATGTGATTACAGATCCTGAATTCCTAACAAGAAAACTTCTTTGCGGTAATTCAATTACATCATCATTCATTTATGACATCACAATGGAAATGGGAAATGCTATCACTAAAAATTTTGGTCTTTTCACTAAAATCAAAGCTAAGAAATGCATCAAATCATTCTGCTAGTTCCTTACTCTGTGAGATTATCTTCAACCCATTGTCTCAAAGTCAATTTTAAGGGAAGTACAGAATTTACAGCCAATACTATGTTTATTCACTGAGAAAAATTTCCTAGATAAGTAAATGTGCACAATGTCCTAAGGGACATTTTCTCACTAAGGAAAAAAAAATCCTGTTCTACTCTACGATTTATGGATGAATAAAAGATATTTATTTTTAGCAGTAGTAAATCACATTCCTTATCTTACTCTGTGAATATATATATATCTACTTTCTTACAAGTCTTTCCCCTTTAATTGTTTTCATTTATTGTTCATTTTGATTCAAAATATTTGTTAAAATATTTTTTAAAAAGTTTTAAAACTCTATTTTGAATATTGCTATAAAGGATCCATTTTACTAAATATTTTTAACGTGGGTATATATATATTATCCTGAAGTTATTTGCATTGCAGCATGGCCTTCAAAATACAAAGGCGGCTTAGGTTTTGAATCAAGACTTTTTTAACTCTTCCACATCAAAACCTTGAAAAGCCAACAAAAATCATAATATTCACCAAAAGTCATGGGCTTCAAGTCAGTGAGTTACAAAGAAACAGTGTCTTGCCTTGTCATCTCTCCCTCTTGCTCTATAATCCTTGTCCCTACTTGCAGAAGGTTTTTCACTCTTTGATATAGGATGTGTTCGGCCTACAGGTCCCCGGGCTCCTACTCCTGCCATTTCTTTCCTCAGAGGTCTTACTTCTCGACTGGGACGCCTGATCTGAGGTGGAGCTCTGACAAAAAAAGATACATAAAGTTAAAATTAAAATTAATCAAAGGCAAAAGTATTTCAATACTACTTTAGTCAATAAAACTATTAAATCAAGAGGGCCCAAATCTCATTTTCCACCTTTTGCCAATTTGTGGCCACAACTATTAGGTTAGTTTTTAAAAATTCTCTTCTCTAAAATGTACTGGCTGATACAATTATTAAATACATATAAATGACACATATGGTAGCAATTATTTTGTTAAAAGTAACTATTAATCACCAATAGAGGGCAACACAGACTATTCCCATCTAATAATCTTAACAGTGTAATGAAAAATCAATAATTTTATTCATTACTGTCCTAAACCAAGAATAAGCAACTTTAAAAAAAAAAAAGCATTAAAAGCTAAAAGGACAGAAATTCAAAATATGTCTATCTTCAGTTTACTAATTTATTTATTTATTTTTTACAATCAAGATGATTTTCTCTGCTTCTGTATTGGAAAACCCAACATTTCATTCATCAAATTACAAATGGCAGGGCTTAACAATTACTTTCTTATAAACAAAGTAATTTATATGTAAAAATATTCATGCTTAGTGGGTGTCAAAAATCACGGGATGGTTCCAATTACATAGGCCTCCAAATGTGATTAAGAATTTTGATAAATATATAAATGTAACTATACAAAGTGGCATATTTTGTTTCATGTCATGTGAAACATGTCTCCTTCAAATAGTCAAGTTTTGAGGTTCCTCAGTAAGTATTTGTCTCTTTTTGGGTCTTGGGTAAGAGACTATAACTTCATATCTAATCTTAGTTCTTTTTTCTTGAACTGTTTCTGCCTCTACTTTCCTACCTTTTCTCTCTCTATAGTTGTGCCTGTATTTGTAGCCCTTCAGATCCCATATGTGTACTCCGTTTTTATCCTTGTGCCATATCTATTATGAACCCCCTTCCAGCCTCACACTCTGAATTCACCTAACTCCATCATGGAGTTTTCATTCCTGGTATGAGGAAAGATTACTGTTAACATGTTGCAAGTCTTATATAGCATATTCAAAATTGTTGGAATTAGACTACATCTTGAAATTGCTAAAGATAAGAAAAGCTGGTGAAAACTGTATGTCTATTACTGACCCCTTAATCACTGGAGTCCAGTTAAATAATTATTTATTGAACACCCATTAGGTGATACACAGTCTCTACTGTGATGGCCCCAGAAGGAGACAAAGATAAGTAAGCAATCTTGTGAAAGAAACTCACAGGAAAGGAACTAGAAAATAGTGCATAGTAAGAAGGCTGTGAGGCATTTTGAAATTTAAAGTATTATCACATCATTGGTTCTAGGGTATTAGTAGTCTTTTAAGCATTCTGTCAATAAAATCAAAATGTGATGAGACTAGTTAAAAAATAAAAAAATTAAAATGTTAAATTACTCTGTTTCTAGTATTTTCAATGTAACCACCATTTTCTGACTTAACTTTTTTTGTTGTTGTTTTGATGAAGCTATGGAAAGTAGTAGAGTACAACTTTACTCTTATTTATATGTATTTGTGGATGTATAAATGTCTTTTCTGAATCAGATTAATGGGTATGGCCAAACATAATGAGACCAAAAATCTCTTCCACACAGAACATGTGTCAAGTTTGCCCTCTTGTTAGCAGCTATGCCTGCTATTTAAATACTCCGTCTTTGTTTGGGGTCCTGCTTTTTAGACTCAACAGCCAGCCGGAAGCCTTTGCTCAAAAACAGCAAGCCCATCTCTTACAGTGGCATGTCAGGCTGCTAGTCAGCTGCTGGGCTTGCCCAGTGAGACCCCATTGCTTAGGGGTGAACTGCAGCAAAGCTTGAGACGTTTCTTCTGCCTTCTCTGCTTGTGCCTTCCCCACCTCGGCATGCTATTTAATAGTCACTTAGGAGTCCTGCTGTAGTCCATTTTGCACACATACCCAGCTCAGTAAAGCTGTGTTGTAGAAGAATTATTTTCAAAGCTTGCTCATAGGCTGCATTTCAAGTGTTTGCTGTTACTGACCTTGTCCTGCCACTCAGTATTCTGATGGGCTCATAAACGGTCTGAATGAATCTGCTCAAGAAGCCAGATGTGCCATTTGTGGCAAGTCCCATGTCTCACAGGAAGTGTGCCTGTGCTTTGTAAGTCTTCAGTTCCATCTCACTGCAGTTTGATATTACATTTGTAACAGACTCTGTCAACTTCCCAAAGGACCTCCTTGATTCTGTTCCATACTTCTTGGTCCACTAGTGCATCACTGCACAATGTCATGCTTCAATTTAAGAACTCAGTGACAGCTTCCAGGCTGTGTAAATAATAAAAGTCTCAAGGCTTCTTTTACTAGGCTTTTTTTAAAAAGAGACTTTAGTAAGGTTACACAGCATCACTGACCTTTGCTCTAATGGTCAAACAGACTGATACTGTACTATAGCATTTCAAATATAAAGAATAACTGGTTTGGGCCGGGCGTGGTGGCTCACGCCTGTAATCCTAGCACTCTGGGAGGCCGAGGCGGGCAGATTGCTCAAGGTCAGGAGTTCAAAACCAGCCTGAGCGAGAGCGAGACCCCGTCTCTACTAAAAAATAGAAAGAAATTAATTGACCAACTAAAAATATATAGAAAAAATTAGCCAGGCATGGTGGCGCATGCCTGTAGTCCCAGCTACTTGGGAGGCTGAGGCAGGAGGAATGCCTGAGTTCAGGAGTTTGAAGTTGCTGTGAGCTAGGCTGATGCCACGGCACTCTAGCCTGGGCAACAGAGTGAGACTCTGTCTCAAAAAGAAAAAAAGAATAACTGGTTTGGCCTGCAGATAAAAGACAAAAATGTCTACACGGTGCTCAGTTCTCCAGTTTGAGATTTCCCTATAGGAAGGGAGGAAAATATGCCTTATTTTATCACATGTAAATAAGCCTGATTCCCTCCAAATTCCGATACTTTCTCTTTCCAAGCTATATTAAATATCATTATATATAAATGTTCTCATCAGTACTGCTCGTAATAAATACCTGAAAATAATCCAAATGTTCATTACTGATACATAAATTACTAAATATTCACATAATGGAATACAATACAAATGTGAACATGAATTACAGCTACATGCAATAACAATAAATGAATCTCAGGACCATAATGTTTAGTGAAAAAACAAGCTGAAAGCATCCTTCTGAAGATGCCTTCATTTCATGCCATATTAAGAAATAGGATCTAACTTAGTATTATAATTTTCTCCAACAGATAGATATAAAAGGCTCCTTCTGAGGAGCTACTGCACTCTTTCCACTTCCCCTACCTTTCTGTTTGATGATTATTTAAAATTCTTTGGTTACATCTATTTGTTACATCCATACATTGTTAGATTCTGGTATTATTTAGAGTAAGTA
Source organism: Cheirogaleus medius (assembly GCA_008086735.1). NCBI lineage: Eukaryota > Metazoa > Chordata > Mammalia > Primates > Cheirogaleidae > Cheirogaleus > Cheirogaleus medius. The sequence continues at coordinate 76,159,030 of VBSM01003176.1, read as the reverse complement.
ATTTGGAACAAGTACAATTTTTGCCCAAAACATAAGCCAGATTACTTAAAGTTAACTTCTGGAAAAGAAAGATAACCTAACTTAGCTATCAAACTGATCTATATAACTTTAAAATAAACACGAAAACATCTCTCTTCATAGCTAATAAAAATATAAGAAACACAAATTCTAAGTAGTCCACATTGACATTTTCACCATAAGGACTTAGAGTCAATATCTGAGACTTCTGAATCCATGAGAAATTATGTGGTGAAAAATCAGCAGGCAGAAAACAAAGTTTAAACCTATGACCCGAAATTAAACATTAATGATTATGAATTTTAATGTCTACTCATCAAATATATAATTGCTATTTTTTTCAAATTAGTAAATATTTATTGTGTACCTAGTAAGTACAGAAACTATGCTAGATGTTATGGTTAGCATAAAAATGCTGCAGACACTATTTGTACCTTCACAATGAAACAGAATGGTGATCTGGAGTCAGCACTAAATTTAAAATCCTAAAACTTTGATATCTTGGTAGACTCCCAAGTCTACCAATTACTGATTATACAAGGATATCACTTAACATCTACAAGCCTCACATTCTTCCTCTGTAAATGAAGATAATAATACCTCATAGGATTTTTAAAGTTTATTTTTCATTGAGGTATAACATACATACAGTAAAATGAACATATATCAACAATAGAACTCAAAAAATTTCATAACATGTAACCACCAGGACATCAAACATAGAATATTTCCCAATATTTCAGAAAGCACTTTCATGCCCCCTCTTGGTCAATACCAGCCCCTAAAGATAACTACTATTCTGACCTTAACATCATAGGTTAGTTTTGCCTGTCCTTAAGATCCATATAAACAGAATCCTATAGTATATACTCTATGTCTGGTTTCTTTCTTTCAATATTACCTGTAAAATTCATCTGTGTTACTACACATAGCATTAGCTTATCTTTTTAATTGCTGTATAGTATTCTATTGCAGATAAAAGACAAAAATGTCTACAGTGTGCTCAGTTCTCCTATTTGAGATTTCCCTATAAGAAGGGAGGAAAATATGCAGATACAGTTTATCTAATTCTACTGTTGATGGATATTTGGGTTGTTTCCAGTTTGAGGTTATCATTAAAGTTTCTATGAATATGAGCATTATGTTCATATAAAGAAGACAAAAGCATTCATTTCTTTAAAGTACATACTAGAGTGGAATTGCTGGATCACAAGGTGTATGAAAGATTAGCTTTAATAGATACAAATGGTTTTCCAAAGTGCTGATGCCATTTTATACTCCCAGTAACAACATATGAGAGTGCCAGTTATTCTATTCTAGCCATTCTGGTAGGAATGTAGTTCTATCTCCTTGTGGTTTTACTTTGCCTTTCCTGAATGACTATAGATGTGGAATATCTTCTCATATGCTTAATTTCTTTTGTAGAGAACCTGGTCCAGTCTTTTGTCCATTTTTTAAAAATCGGATTGTCTTTGCAGTTCTTTATATGTTCTAGATACAAGCCCTCTGTCAGATACATGCATTGCAAGTATCTTCTCCCAGTATAAGTGGCTTGCCTTTTTACTTTCTTAATGCATCTATCTTGATGAAGAGAAGGTCATAATTTTAGATGTCCAACTTACCAATCTTATTTTTAATCCTTTAGTGTCCAGTTTAATAAATCTTTGCCTACCCCATGATTATAGTGATATCGTCCCATGTTTCCTTCTAGGAGCTTTATTTTATTACTTTTCATATTTTAGGTATTAATCTATTTTAAATTAATTTTTGTATGGTGTGAGCTGATGAAGGGAGTATCATGATTTTTTCCCATTCAAATGAGTATTAAATTAACTCAGAAGCATTTACTTGTAAGACCCACCTTTCTCTACTGAACTTAAGTTGGTGTCTTCTTCACAAATCAAGTGACTTCACAGAATTTAATCTTTAACGATAAGTTCCAGCTCTAAAAAGGACTTTAAAAATTTTTAATTGTTTCCTATCAGAAGATTATAAACAAATATAAGTAGGAATCTGTTCAAAATATTTATTAATTCTTTCAACAAACATCTGAACTCTTACTGAATGCAGGCACTATGCTACACAATATAAAAGGCTGTATTATTAGGTTAACTCTTCCCTCATCTAAGTAAATCAATCACATTGAGAAACATACTGAGTGTCACAGGAGATCTTGATCTCAGTTGTGTTGTTATCCCCCTCAGGGGTGCTTTTTCTGCAGAAAATACTCTTTAGAGGCTTACTTTGATTTTTAAAATATTCAACTTATTAATGCTAAAAGTGTAAAAAATTCAGTTCTCCTTAAAGCTTTTAGATTCAGCTGCAAAAAGTTTTCCATGTACAGGCCTAGCAGATATTAGAAGTCACTTTTAAGAGACTTTTGAATAATATTTGGTCTCATTTACAAACCCAGTTACTAAAATGCCACCAAATTTTTTTATCTACCTTTATACATTTAGTATATTTTATTTCCTTCTTAGTTCTTGCATTGCCTTACTTAATAAAGCATAATTTACACATACTTTTACAGATTTTATAATTTATAAGGTAATCTTAAACTTCTCCTAAATGTTCCAATAAAACATTTAACAGTATGCAAAAAAAAATTACAAATCTAAATTATTCCATAAGACATTTAAAGTGGAATTATATGCACATCACTCTCATTAACTATGTTTTCTTAAATATTCCAAGTACATAAAAATAATAAACATGCACATATCCCTTAACAGAAAAATAGCATTACTATGGTTTTGATTCTCTTAGATATGTCTATTCTCAATATTAAATCTTCCGAGAGTTGAAAGATGCTTAACCACTACAGAAGACATTTATCATCCAAGTTAACCAAGTAACAGTTAACCAGAAATTTCAGCTTATAGGAGATCAAGAGCTGCATATATACTACTTTTTATACTAAATATTATCCAATCCCACTTAATATGTTGGGGGTTGCTGTCTCAGTATTCTGATATTACCCACAACCAGTTATTTCAGCTAGGACATTGAGTGGACTCTTGTCAGTGATTCTGATGGGCCATACTGAATCTTGTTTAAAGTTGCTAAGGCAGTCATTCTATCATTTCAAAGGTGGGGGAGTGGTGATAACATTACTAATTCTTTAGTCTAATGGTAGGATTCTAGCATTCCCAGGCAAGTTAATTAATTACTGGGTTGTATCTTGTTTTACTTTGGCTCTAAAGATACACCATCATACCTGATTAAATTAAAAAGCTTCGCACAGCCAAGGAAACAATCAATAGAGTGAGTACACAACCTACAGAATGGGAGAAAATATTTGCATGCCACACATCCAATAAAGGGCTAATAACCAGAACCTACAAAGAACTCAAGCAAATCAGCAAGAAGACATCAAACAACCCCATTAAAAAGTGGGCAAAAGACATGAACAGAAGCTTTTCAAAACAAGATAGACTAATGGCCAATAAACAGATGAAAAAGTGTTCAACGTCTCTAATCATCAGGGAAATGCAAATCAAAACCACAATGAAATATCACCTAAATCCAGTCAGAATAGCTTTTATCAAAAAGTCCCAAAACAACAGATGCTGGCATGGATGGAGAGAGAAAAAAACACTTACACACTGTTGGTGGGACTGCAAACTAGTTCAACCTCTATGGAAAGTAGTATGGAGATACCTCAAAGAACTAAAAGTAGACCTACCATTTGATCCAGCAAACCCACTACTGGTTATTTACCCAAAGGAAAAAAAGACATTTTATTAAAAAAAGACACTTGCACTTGAATGTTTATAGCAGCACAATTCACCATTACAAATATGTGGATACAACCCAAGCGCCATCAATACATGAGTGGATTAATAAGTTATGGTATATGTATACCATGAAGTATTACTCAGCCATTGAAAAAAATGTTGAACTAATAACACCTTTGTAACAACTTGGATGGGACTAGAGACCATTCTCCTAAGTGAAGTACTGCAAGAATGGAAAAACAAACACCACATGTACTGACTATTAAACTGGAACTAAATGATCAACACTCATGTGTACATATGGTAGTAAAATTCAATGGAAATCAAGCAGGTGTGAGAGGGGATGGTTAAATTCATATCTAATGGGTACAGTGCACAGTATCTGGGTGATGGACACACTTCTAAATTAGATTCAAACTGTGCAAAAGTCATGTAAGCAAAATGTTTGTACCTCCATAATATTCTACAAATTAAAAAAAGATAGGCCTTTATCTTTTCCATTTAATTATAAAGAACTCTCAACTTGAAAAATTAAGATATTTAATTTATTTTCTGCCTAACTCTAAAGACCTTAAAACTAAATGAACAATGGCATTCTTTCAGATGATTAGGACTACATAATCTCTATAGATAACAACATAATATCAGTTAAACTTTAGATAAAATCTCACAGGTCTCTGTCCAACTTCTGAGATTATTCTACTGATTTGTAAAACAGGGGATACTGGCCAGGCATGGTGGCTCATATCTGTAATCCCAGCGACATCCTGTCTCTACAAAATATAAAAAAATTAGCCAAGCGTGGTGTCAGGTATCTGTAGACTCAACAACTGGATAGGCTGAGACAGGAGGATCACTTGAGCCCAGGAGTTTGAGGTTGCAGTGAACTATGATGACACACTGCACTCTAGCCCAAGTGAGACTTTGTCTTAAAAGTAAAATAAAAATAGAATTTTTTAAAAAGGGAATACTAAAAGCATATGACATAGTTCCAGCATTCAAAAAGCCTATAATTTAGTTGAAAATATATACATACATATTTTATAAATGGGATATTCCTTCTGTCCACACATAACCTACAACTAAAGTCTTGATAAGGCCGGGCGCGGTGGCTCACGCCTGTAATCCTAGCACTCTGGGAGGCCGAGGTGGGCGGATTGTTTGAGCTCAGGAGTTCAAAACCAGCCTGAGCAAGAGCGAGACCCCATCTCTACTAAAAAAAAATAGAAAGAAATCAATTGGCCAACTAAAATATAGAAAAAATTAGCCGGGCATGGTGGCGCATGCCTGTAGTCCCAGCTACTTGGGAGGCTGAGGCATAAGGATAGGCTGAGGCATAAGGATCGCCTGAGCCCAGGAGTTTGAGGTTGCTGTGAGCGAGGCTGACGCCACGGCACTCTAGCCAGGGCAACAGAGTGAGACTCTGTCTCAAAAATAAATAAATAAACAAAAAAATAAAGTCTTGATAAGAAAAGTTCCCAACTATAAACAAGAGTCATCAAAAACAACAAACTGGGCCAGTCCAAGTAATACCAAAACCAGTTACAGACTTCTTGTTCCTTCTCCATTCCCACTGTTTCACTTGACTAGCCTTAAAAATATATTTTTTAATTAAAAATATAAAAGACCAACAAATTGTAGGATAAGACTCTCAGGAACTTAATGATAATAGAACTACAAAAATAATATATAGTGACAACAAAAATAAACAAACTGAAAACCTTTCCATAATAAACCATGTAAAAATATGTTGGATAAAATTTAATAAATATCCTTTTATATACATGCTGATCTTATCAGAAGGCCTGAGAAATACCTATTGGACATAAATACCTATTGGACATAAACAGAGAGAGAAAGAACTGTAAATATATGAGCTGATGACATGGCCGTCCTTTAGAGTTTTGGGGCTTCAGACATCTGAGGCTTGAGATTTAATGACCACACAGTGAGACTTGAGTCAGGGTCTCAGGCCCATACAAGTTAAAGAAGTTGAACTGAGAATACTGCATAAAGCCTAGACCCTCAAAGGGCAACAACCTCAGTGAAAGGGTAGAATTTAAAACACAGAAGAAATAAGTACATTTGTCTATTGGGGTCTATGTTCTGTATTTGTGGAATGAAGTAAATGTCTTCCGTAGAAATAGTAGCCAAGGGCCCATCCTCAAGGGATTTGAGACTCAATTTTATATGACCCTAAGCAAAGAAATTTACCTAAAAGTGGTCCTACACAGGTTTGCTTCAGGCACCTGGCTGAAGCAAACATAGACCGTTCAGGAGTAACAACCCCTTCTAAACAAGCCACATTGTTGGAATGACTGATTAAAACCTTGCTGAAGAGACATTCTCAACTGTACCGCAAACAAGACTCATCAGAAATAACAAAAATCAAGTTATTGGGAGTCCCCAATAACTTCTGATAATAGAACTGCTAGTTATAGACTACAAAATAGATGTTTAAAATTAGTAAAAGATTTTTAAAAAGAATTAAGCAAAAGATATACAACTCTTAATATAAATGAAAATAAATCCACACTTAGAGAACTGATAGACTGTTTAACACAAAAAACAAAAAATAAAATCTTAAAATGAGAGAAAATATATGTTACCTATAAACAAACAACAGACTGATAATACAAGTCAGAAGGCAAAATAATACTATTACTAATGTAATCTTCAAAGCATAGAGAATAACCACTAACCTAGTATTCTACACTAAACTATCATTTAAGAGTGTCAGGAAAATACAGGTATTTTGAGACAAAAACTGTTAGTTTACCAACAACAGAGACCTTTGCTGTAAGAAATATTAATACTAAATATTCTTTAGCAAGGATGAAAATGAATCCAGAAAGAGTAAAATGCAAGGAATGATAAACAAAACAATTGCTAAACAATGAATGAATCTAAATAAGCACTTATTTACTCATTCTTTCAACAAATGTTCATTGAATGCTTACATTGTGCCAGGCCACGCTCTTATTGCTAGGGGTACAGCAGTGAACAAATCAAAGGCCCTGACCTTACAGAAGTTACAACCTAGAGGAGATGATAAACAAAAAACACATACACAGTATAGTATCAGGTGGCAATAAGTGCTATGAAGAAAAATAAAGCAGAGTAAGGGGACAGAGTGGTGACAGGTGAAGGGTAAATATTTTAAATAGGGTGGTCATGCCAGGACTCCCTAGGTGACATCTGAACAAAGGCGTAAATGAGGTGAGGGCACTGGCCACTGCATATCAAGTGGAGTGGAAGTGAGGAGTGGGGAATGAAAACTGCAAACATTTCCTGAAGTTTTCCTCTGTGCTAGGCTGTTCTTTACACTTCACTCGCATTAAATCATTTAATTCTCACAATAACCCTATGAGGTAACTTTCATATTGACCCCCAATTCACAGAGGAGGAAAATGAGGGACAGGATGAGTGACTTGTCCTCAGAGACACTGCGTGGCAGGGCTAGGATAAGAGCCCTTGTAGCCTGGTTAATTATCAAGCTCTAGGCAAAGGAAAAAGGAGGGCAGGGACCTTCCTCCTATTGGTCTTTGTATCCACAGTGCCCAGACATAACGGGTGCTGACTGTGTTGAGCTGAAATGACTACAGAAAGAGCAGAGGGCTGAGAATTAGGGAACAACAAGAAGAGGGGACCACAGTCAGAATTAAAACATAAGAGAAAGAAAAGCAGAAGAGTATAATGTCATAGATGCCATAAGAGGGAAAAGAGAGTTCCAAAGAAGATGGTAAACATTATCAAATGTTACAAAGGTCAAAAAGGATAAGAAAATGTATCCCATTATTTAATTGGGAAGTTATTCGATATTTTCAAAAATTCTTTCCCAATGCTGCAATGACTGGAGAGCCAGGATTTCTAGTAACTAAGAAAAAAAGGACAATGGAAGTCAATAAATGTACACTACAGTTATACAGCAGTTTACCACGAAAAGGGGAAATGACAGAGCCTCACGTGCGGCAAGGCAAAGATCTTCTCAATGAAAATATAAAAGTAATGTGTTATGCTTCATTCTGACTTACCACTATCTCGTTCCCACTCCTTAGTTTATCTCTAATGAATTACAATTTCTATCTTTCAGTTGCCTTTTCTGTAACATAAAAAATAGAAATACCAAGTGTTTAGACACTTATTAAAATAACTAGAATTCCAAAATAGAGATTTCAAATAAATGACTACTGAGTTCTATAAAATAAGACAAATGCTCCCTAGAGAAAACTTACATAAAAGAAACAATAACATAAAATAGCCAAATGGAATGGCCTCCCACCCCAGGACACTTCAGATCAGAATTTAGACCCTGAAAAACACCTGCTCCATCTTCATTCTCAGATGGTCTTGCTTGCTTTTTTCTCCTCACTGAAATGATCACAAAAGAACCCGCACAAGCTCTCGTCTCTGTATCTTCCTATCTCACTGAATTCACACCCTTACAACCACCTGCCTCGGGTGACTGTGAGCCACACACTCCCTCAACACGTGCCTGAGATCCCATCACCTCTTGTCGACTCAAGGACACTGGTCCAGCAGTCGTCCAATTGGTCCATGAATCATCAATGTTCCCTTTTCTACTGCAACATTCTCATCAGCATATAAACATCCTGTGATTCCTTTCTCTCTAAAACAACAAACCTTGACTCCTTGTCTTCCCCAACTACCACTCATTTTCTGATCCCTTTTTCAGCAAAATTCATTAGAAGAACTGCATTATATTAATAAATACTTGTCTTCAGCTCCCCTCTTCCCATTCTCTGAACCCACTCCAACATTCTCTACCATTCTACCAAAACTGCGTGTCAAGGCTGCCAGTGCAGAGCACCCATGCTGCCAAATCCAATCCAGTCCTCAATCCTTACACTATGTGACTTATACGTAGCATTTGATAAAGTAACTTAGAATCTTTAAACCTTGGTTTCTTCTTCTAAAAAAAATAGGAATAATAATAGTACCTATTTTAAAATGTGGTTATGAAAATTAAAAAAGAAATAAAACTTTTTGTAAAAGCACAGTACCTCGTTCACAGTTAGGAATGCAATAAATGTCAGTTATTATTGAGGTTAATCAGCCCTGCTACCTACATTCTACTCATTGTCTAAAAATAAAGTCCATCCCATACTCCAGAAACAGAATTTTGGAAGATAATATAACTCCAAATATTATGAAAATGAGTATAATCTCAACCTGCCAATAGTATTAGGCAAATAACCTATTCTACCATATAAAGAACAACCTTAAAATTTCTTTCTTGTCCTTAGTTGCTCATGATTCTGAAATAACTTCCACCAATTTCCATCTCTCTCCAGGTCTGGTTCTCATTTCTATTTAATAGCTTGGTCTAGATATTTAATTATCTGATCAAGTTTTTCTTTCATTCTCTATATCTCATTAATCACCAAATCCAGTCAATCCCACCTCAATAATGGCTCTCACACCCTTCTATTAATACAAGTATATATTCTTAAGAGAGCAAGGAACATGTCTGTTTCTGCAACCCACCATATACGGGACAGCACCAGGTAAAGTGCTTGGCATATAATAGGTACCAGCATCCTACAAAGCAATCTCATTACAACATAAATTTTACAGAAGAAAAAATGAGGCATAGAGAAGTGAACTTGCACAATCAATTAGTAGTGGAAATGATACAAAAATTTGTTCTCCAAGCTTCTAATCTCAGCAATATAACTAAGCCAGAGCCTGGGTGAAATACCTGTATGAAGGAGAGGGTAATTTGCTTTCTATCAGTACTTGATTTTGGCCTTAATCTTTTCACTGCAAATTGGGATTTAAAATGCTACCAGCTACTTAATCTGAGTACTCAAACAAACATAAGGCAACAACTTTAATACTAAGTCAAAAAGAATTTTCCCTTTGCTGAAATTCTACAGAATAGCACTAATTCAATAAGAAAAATCAATCTTCTGATCTATATGTACACAGAAACATATTATACCACTTCCCTTGGTTCTTGATGAAATAACATTAGAAGGCCTATTAGAGTTCTAGCGTACTATGCAGACCAAGCCAAATGATTAACTTCAGCCTTGTGTATCCTATTCTTATTGCCAACCCTCTTAAAAGATGTAACTTAAAAAGACCTACCACTTGGAAATGTAAACTGGTACCAAATAGTCATTGTGGAGAACAGCATAGAGGTTCCTCAAAAAGTTGAAAATAGAACTACCTTATGAAAGAAAAAGAACTACCTTATGATCCAGCAATCCCACTACTGAGTATATATCCAAAGAAAATGTAATCAATATGTCAAAGAGATATCTGCACTGCCATGTTCATTTCAGCATTATTGACAACAGCCAAGATATATTAAGAGAAACAAACTGTCAGTTGACAGATGAACATATAAAGAAAATGTGGTGTGTATATGTGTGTGCGTGCGCACGTGTATACACACACACACACACACACAAAAGGAATATTACTCAACCTTAAAAAAGGAAAATCCTGTGGTTTGCAACAACATGGATGAACCTGGAGGACATTATGCTAAGTGAAATAAGCTAAATGCAAAAGGACAAATACTGCATGATCTCACCTATATAAGGAATCTAAAAGAGTCAAACCCATAGAAACAGAATAGAATGGAGTTTAGCAGGGGGTGGGTGAGAAGGAAATGGGGTGATGTTGGTCAGGGGGTACAAAGTTTCAGTAATGCAAGATGAATAAGCTCTGGAGATTTAACATACAGCAAGGTGACTATAGTTAACAATAGTATATATTTGAAATTTGCTAAGAGGGAAGATCTTAAATGTTCTCACCACAAAATGAAAAAGAAAAACAGAAGAAAAAATGACAAACTATGTGAGATGATGAATATGCTAATTATTATAGCTTACTGTGGTGACTATTTCACAATGTATATCAAATCATCAAGTTGGGCCAGGCGCGGTGGCTCACACCTGTAATCCTAGCACTCTGGGAAGCTGAGGCGGGAGGATTGCTTGAGCTCAGGAGTTCGAGACCAGCCTGAGCAAGAGCAAGATCCTGTCTCTACTATAAATAGAAAGAAATTAGCCAAACAACTAAAAATAGAAAAAAATTAGCCAGACATGGTGGTGCACACCTGTAATCCCAACTACTTGAGAGGCTGAGGCAGGAGGATCCCTTGAGCCCAGGAGTTTGAGGTTGCTGTGAGCTAGGCTAATGCCACGACACTCTAGCCCAGGTGACAGAGTGAGACTCTGTCTCAAAAAGAAAAAAAAAAATCTTGTGGAGTTGTTAGGTGTTTTCCTATTGTTGTTGATGATATACATGGCAATGGGAATCTTTTTTTTTTCTAGGCAATATACAGTCTTACATTTGCTTTAAGGGTTTCTGATCCACAAAGGGACAAAAAAACATACATACAATGGCTATACAGAAGGGAAACTTTTTAAAACACTGAAATACAGAAAGGAAGCTCAAAGAAATATATTCTGATACATTCATCTTTTACTTTCATTAAGAAAAAGGATTTAAAAACAAGTATAAAATTAAATTAGACCTATGTTATGACCAGTAAGATAGGACAAAGAAAATTGTCCTAGTATTATTCTAATAAAAAGTTTTCAGGTTAGTATTCATCAATGGGAAAATGCCATCCACAATTTTTTATTCAGTTTGAGCCATGAATATTAGAGCTATTAACAGTGGACACTAGTTTTAGAAATGAATCATGGTGCTCTAGCAATTCTGAACTTATATTCCTATATTTCAAGTTATTTGTCAGCTTTTAGCTTTAAACTAGAGTATATTTCAGAATTAATAACTTTCAGTAAAAAACAAGGTATCCATTATATACACACACAGAAAAATTTCAAGTTCTGATAGATCACAATGCCACTTTTTTTCAGTCTTTACTTTGGAACTTCCATTACAACAATCCTACAATTCTTGAAACACTACCTTTTGAGGAATAAGAGTCACCTTAATCCAAAAACATCTGAAGGTGGTTACATCAGAAGAAAAAAAATTGTTGTAAAACTTTAAAAAAAATCTTCATCTAGTGTTCTTGCAATGAAAATTATCTGTAACTCAGTGTAAAAAATCCTGAAGGAATAACTTAACCACTTTCCACAATTCTTAAAATGTTTTTAGAAAACTTCAAGAAATCAGTAAGTTAAACAGATGATCATAGCTACTGACCAAAGGAAAAACTTATTTTCTATGGTCCAACACTCTGGCCACATAATGACTTTCACAATAAAGTGGACAGACAAGCCAGAAAGACCTAAACTCACATCCTGGTCTAGCCTAACTTACAAGTCAGGGTCTCCCAGGCTTCAGTTTCCTCACTTGTAAAATTAATGGAGTTATTCATTCGATGTTGGTTGAATGCCTACTATGTGCCAAACCCTGTGTTAGCAATGGTAATTTGTTATTTGATTTTTGTTTTAAGTAAATAAAACCATGTCCTTTGTCCTTGCAAAGCTCCTAATCTTGTGAAGAGACAAATAAATGCAACATGGTAACTGCTATAAACAAACTGCTACACCTGGACAAATCAAAAAGGCTGCAGAGAGAAGAGTCACTGAAGCTGAAACTTGTAGAATGACTATGAGTTGCTTAGTTAGAGGTGGAGATTATGGATATTCCCTGAAGAACAGAGTGTGCACAAACAAGAGGGCAAGAAAAGGTAAAAAGGGAGAGGTTTAATATAGATGACGCATACACTGGATGTCAGAGAAAACTGGTGGGAGATAAACTTGAGCCTTACATGCCACATTAGGAAATTTGACCTTTAAGAAATAAGCCACTCGAACATTATTGGTAAGGTTCCTTCTACACTAAGACTGTGGAAATTGGCTATAGGTCCAACCAGATAAATCCAATTTCACTTGAAGTTGTTAAGTGTCTCTTTCAAGCAAAAAAAAAAAAAAAAGCAAAAGTATCTAAGTTTTGATGCTGATACTATGAAACCTAAAAGATCTCTCTTAACTGATAAATTTTAGGACTAGTAGATTTCTATTATTATTATAGTAATAAAGCATTTGAAAAGCAAGATATAGGACAAGTGATTTAGTTATGCTTTTTATCAAATACAAACTGTAAACTTAGAAGTCTGAAAATTTAAAACATATTAAATTTATATGCCCTCAAAAATGCTTTTTCATACTTTGTTCAAATCAAGCTCCATTCTGAATATCAATAATCTAGAAGCACCTAAAGAGAATGTAAAGTCCCATTTACCTGTGTTCTGCAGGAACAGGTGGTGGCCAAACAGCAGGATCTCTAAATGGTTCATCGTGACAGGACACAGGGAAATCTGGGGGCTTGTCGATTTTAAAACTTTCTAAAGTGCTGACAATACTTTTAACTTGTTCATATTCTTCCAACAATTCCTGCCGAACCTTAAAAAAATTAGATTTTACTCTAGAAACTGTTTAAAGATTTTATAAATTGTGAATAATCAATTGCTATAGAATGCAAGTTTTCTTAATGCCATACAAAGTATGCAAAAATAAATCATTAAAACCTATTCAAAAACACGAAAAACTACTTAAAGGTAGAGGTAGAGAGAAGGGCAGATATTAGTTTGAAAAAAGATAATTATATACACCTTTTAATAAGGGAAGTAGTTATATATCTTTCATAATGGAACTCTATTTCTACCAAAAAAATGTGATGATCATTAATACAATTTAAAACAAGCAACTAAGTTGGTAACAAGTTAACCATTTCCAGAAATCTAAAATGTAATGCTAAATCCTTTTAATATATTTGTAAGTAGATTCCAAAAAATTGTCAGCCAAATTTTCACCAGCATTTCCTATCCCCAATATCACTAAATATAAAATGCCTGTCATGAGTGTCTAAAAGCCAAAAGCAATATAACAGTATGAATTATACACTTCTAACTTTTATTTAAATTCTCCTTCACCTAAAATCTGAATTCTTTTGGCCTTATTTAAATTCTTTCAAGTCCTGTGTAAAGTTTATTTTGAGTTCAAAAGCAAGATTTTTTTCCTATATTTAAAAAAATTTAACTGAGTACCTACTGTAAGGGAATTCTTGTGTTTTCAAACTCTGAGCTCAAAAAATTTTCAAAAGCAAACAGATAAAGATTGAAAACTACATTTATAAATCCATTTTAATGATTCTAATTTTTTTTAACCAGAAAGCACATTTTGCTATAAAGCAAAGCTTAAGAAACTTTCCCTTACCTTTATCTTGAATACTATATTAAAATGAACATATGAAGGAGTTACAGAACCAAAGAAAAATCTAGGTAAAATTCAATTGCTAATACATACAATTATATAATATGCCATATTGGGAAAAATGAAATTTCAGAACTCAATGTAAAGAACACGGTAGAAATATCTGAATAGAAATGGTCACTATTTAACATACACAATTAAGAACATGTCAAAAATATTTCCATAATAGATTAACAAACTAACTTGCCTGTGGCTGTGGGAAGAGTAGAAGAAAACAACTAAAATTTGAGCCTGAGTATTAAGTATGTTGTTCTCACTCGTTATAATTTGGTAACACTTAAATCGGAAAATAAGCCAAATTTACCCACAAAACTTAGTAAAACATCAATTTCTAACTAGTGGAAAAATTAGAAGAAACACTTGAAAGGCATTAGTACATAAAATGGAAACTTCAAAGAAATGCTTGACTTTGTACTTTTAATTTTAAAAAGATTTTAAGTTTTAACACTAAGTGGAGAGTGCTTGCTTTGGTTGTATATTTACTAATATTAGAACAATACAGAGAAGATTAGCATGGCCCCTGCACACGGATGACACACAAACTTATGACTTCAAGTTTTTGAAAAAGTTTACTATATTGTTTTAGCATAACAGGTGAAAAATACAAACTTAATAAGCCCATATAAAACAAAAGCCAATTTTGTTTAACTAAACTTTATTGAAGATGGATGGTTTTAATTATTCATTTTCTTAAAGAAAGATATATTGCTTATAAGTATTACTTGTTAAAAAAATTCTTTTTTTTTTAAAGTTACAATGAATTTAGAATTAGGGTACCATTGAAAAACAAGAACTATGTTAAGAGATATTGATCAATTAAAGTATTAAAATTAAATTTAAAAAGTTAAGTGGGAAAATTATAATTCAAGTTTTTATTAACTGTACTATTAAATAATCAAGTTGTATAGTGAAAAGACAGCAAATACATTAATTTTTTATTAGATTACTGACTCATTTTTATTTGTAAGGAGTCTTTCCAAAGATGAGGAAACTTTCTTGAGGAAAAGTTTTATGAAATGGGTCAAAACTACATGTAAAAATGAAAGGAAAAAGGGCAAGTAGAAATAAAATCTGTAGTTACACACAACTGATTGGAAAAAATACTTAAAAGTAGATTTAATTGGAATTAAATATCTTCAAAACATACTTCATAAAATATATGATCAAAAATAAATAAAACATTAATTAGGCAAGACATTAGAAAATTATTCAAAGTACATTTTAAATATATTTCAGCATTCAGAAAAATAAGAACTATTTACAATATCTCAAACTAATTCTCCAACTATAATCTCTCAAATGTAACAGGCTACTGCCACCCTCATTCGCTGAATACTTTAAGGTGATCCTACCTGTTGCCATTTGCCTTTGATAGCTGGGTCTCTGACTGACTGGCAATGTCTCTGAATCTGCTGTATCACCCCCTGGTAATAAACCATTGATGAGTCATAATTTCCAAGAAGTGCATATTCTCTTCCTTTCTTTGCATTGTCACAAATCTCAGCCAAATTCATCTTCTTTCAGAGACCTAAACATAAAATATAATGACTTTAAGTGTTCAGCACCAACTTTAAAACATTTTTTATTATTCTTTAAAATATCTGCTTAAAACTACTTTGAAAGTCAAAATAGTTACCTTTCATTCAAGGTTATCTGAATATATCTTATAACAGTGGTCCCAACATTTTTGGCACCAGGGACCAGTTTCATGGACTGGCAGTGGGGGGAGCAGGAGTAGTTTCAGGATGATTCAAGCACATTACATTCGCTGTGCAGTCAAACCTCTCTCCTAATGATAATACGTAATTGCAGCCCATCAATTACTCCCCATCAACTGCCTCAGCTCCTCAGGCATGTCAGATCATGGGGCATTAGATTCTCGTAAGGAACATACAACCTAGATCCCTCACATGCACAGTTTACAGCAGGGTTAGTGCCCCTATGAGAATCTAATGCTGCTGCTGATCTGACAGGAGGCAGAGCTTATATGGCGACGTGAGCGATGGGGAGCCGCTGTAGATACAAACGAAGCTTGGCTCCCTGACCCACCACGCTCACCTCCTGCTGTACCGCCCCATTCCTAACAGGCCCCGGACCAGAACCAGTCTTCGGCCCAGGGGGCTTGGGGAACCACAGTCTTACAATACTGAACAAAGTTTCCAATTTGGGAAGTACAAAGGTGATCATAATAGAATAACAAAGGAGATAACGGAGAGAAGTTACAGAGGCCTGAACTATTGATTTATTTACAGGTATATAAACTGGACACTAGTTTTCCTTGTTCATTTATAATAACCACAAGCTGCAATCATAGCAAAGATGGCCTTGTTTTTATTCAGTTTATTCTTGACAACATAGAAATAAATATACAAATATCACATAAATATGTTATATTTCCACTGACATTAGTTAAAACTGTAGAAATTAGTTCTCACTAAAACTTTTTGACCCAAAAAATAAAAAGTTATACTTGAACACATTTTAAAGGAATAGCCAGCCTATAGCTGTACATGCACTATTTATATGCATTTAATTGCCCCAACTCAAAAAACTATGAATTAAACTATCTGAACCCTTTTTGTTCTTCAATGTGCAATCTTCTACAATCCCATCATTCTCTACAGCTTTTTAGCAGCACAAATAACTATCATTAATCTTTTCCTTTCTATAAGACACTAGTTAGAATATCCTCTAAACCTCTGGTTTCCACGAAAGCCCTCCTGTCTAGTAACTCTGGCTTTTCTTCCAAGCTTCCCAGAAGTCTCCTGGAATCATCCAAGGCTTCTATGCAAAGATACTTTCCTCCCAAGACTACAGAGGATAGGAGTCCAGAAATATAGAAGATATATATATCCTGGAAAAGAGTCTAAATTGTCCTACTCTTATTTCTTGGAACAGTAAACCAATGACTACATGTAGTAGAGAAAATCAAAATACTTTTCTATGCCTTCCTGAGGGAATTAAACTTTTGGTTTGGAAGCTTGATTTTTCCTCTCTCTCAATATCTTATCTATTCTTGAGGAGCTCAAAAGTTCTTTCTCAAAGTTAAACATGACCAGTCCTAAGCATTTCAACTGACTTCAGCATGTTCTTGAAAATAAAGCTATTGCTTTATGCATTTTGGCATATTATTTGTCCCTTATGCCATCCAGTACAGGTTCCTTGAAGGTAGAGTTATGTTACTTGAGAATCACACTGCAGCAGATAGTACACTACTTTTACGCCATTACAAATTTCAATGTCTAGTAGATCTATCCACAGAATGCAGGACACCACGGAAAGTCTCTTCTTCAAATTTAGAACATTAACATCAAACAGTAAGGTCATATTACAATGCATAAGCTGCAATTAATAAATCCAGTGGAAACAAAGCTGCTCCATAAATTATTTCCTTTTAAAGTCACTATGTAGGAAGGAGGGGTGAGGCGGAAAAAAATTAATTAATTAAAGTCACTGTGACACAAAAACATTAATTCTGCTAATAAGTACAGGTACACAACTATGAAGGATAAAAAACATCTTTTCCTGTAAAGGACCAGACAGTAAACACTTTAGACTTTGAGGGCTGACAAGCAAAATAGAGTATATTAGGATATATAAGAGGATATATAATGAGACAAAAATTTCCATAATCTTTATTAATGAAATTCAAAATATAGTAATAACAACAGAGTACAACTTTCTGTAAGACAGGTCTACTAATGAGAAGAATGGAACTATTTGGGGGGATATATTTCACTTAGTTGGGATTCAAAGTTAGCGTTCTCTATCATCAAAATCCACTGCAAATGTTTCTATGGTATTAGTGCTAATTTTTAATCAGATTTTACATTTTTCATCTTTGAAACTATCTTTTTCCAAAAAGTACCAGTTAGATACTGCCACATAACAGTAGCAAATCGCAAGCATATGATTTCAAGCATATTCATTGTTTGGAAGGCATTTAAACAATTTATTCCTTTTAGTATTTGCCTTTTATCATATCAAATAAATACACTGCAGATTAATCACTCCAATTAAAAATGCCAGAACTGCATAGTTAAATGGATTTTATAATATGGAAATTTCCTTTGTACTTGCATCAAAGTCTGAAAAATGCTGCTAATGTTATAGTTTGAGCTCAAAAATATATATATACTGAAACTCTGGGTAGGAATGGAAACCTCATTTCTTTGTTTTAATTTTGACAGCATGGAATGCTATATAAAATGACTTGATAATACTTGTGATTCAAACAACATTAGTTGTCATCAAAATAACTTTACCGCAGTATTAGTTTTGATATAAGCACTATTCTGTCTTGCAATTTTAGGTTGAATTAATTAAGAAACATTATCAAGTCTGCAGTAAAAACTGATTTCTAAAACCATTCTTTTAAGTTCTAGATAGATTCTTGTTATTAGGCCTTTATCAGTGGTGAAGAGAGCAAATATTTTCTCCCACTCTGTGGGATGTCTATTTGCTCTACTGATAGTTTCCTTAGCTGTGCAGAAACTTTTTAATTTGATCAGATCCCATTGTTTATTTTTGATGCTGCAGTGATTGCCTTGGGTGTCTTCCTCAAAAATTCTTTGCCTAGACCAATGTCTGATAGGGTTTTCCCCACACCTTATTCTAGGATTCTTAAGGTATCATGCCTTAGGTTTAAGTCTGTTATCCATC
>VBSM01003176.1:76123362-76140284 GCA_008086735.1 Cheirogaleus medius | reverse complement strand
CCCTAACAATATTTGTACCCCCATTATATGATGAAATAAAAAGAAAAAAAAATAAAAATAAAGCCATTCAACCCATTCAGAAAAATTTCAATCTCAGCCTTACACTCAAAAGTCTGCAATAAAACCTCACCACTACTAAGCAATCAAACTACTGTACAGCAGGGCAAGTGAAGATGTTCAGCTTTTATTTCCGACAAAAAAATTCATGGAACTGACAATGGCTGCGTCAACAAGGGCAAACGTTATGACACTACTGGTTCCATATTACATGACAGATTCAGATAGTCTCTGCAAAATACCTGCTAAGAAACAAAACAATGAATAACTATGGAATTTAAACATCTTAAATTTTCACAGCTTTATAAATTTGTCCACCTGAACTTTTTCCATTCTACACAGACTTTACCATCATCCTTTATAACACATCCTAGCAGACTGCACTTCAGGTTGTACAGAAATAGTGTTTTCTTAACTTTTTGAAAATATCTTTGCCTGTAGTTATTCCACACACATTATTCATTAAGACTAATTCCTCAATAACTTCAAAGTCAGCATTGATTTCTCAAATAAACAACTGAGCAGTATTGGTAAAATCTGTCAACTCATCAAGAGCCAAGGGAAACCAACTCAAAATCATTTGCCTTGCCTTTCAATTGATTATTGATGTTGTCAACTCTTTGAACAACTGTTCTTGCCAAAAGGCTCATAGTCTTAAACAAGCTTACTTTCTCCAGGCACAATTTTGTGCCTGCTGCAATCCAACACAATTTAGTTAACCCACCATCGGTAAATGACTTCCATGCTTGGCTAACAAATGAGCCACTTGAAAATTTACTCTGGGTACAGCCTCATTTTCATTTTTTAATTTTGTGAAGAAATTCTACTGAAATAAGATGTTCCTTTTTAAGTTTTCTAACTTTTCTGACCATTACTTTCCTGTGAGTTGGAAATACTGTGATGAGTGCTTAGTCTGGTAATGTCAGTGTACACTGTATTTCTTTAAGACAGCTATAGGGTTATGGCATAATAAACACAAGGCTTTGTCATATAATTCAATAATCCACACTCCACTGTGCTTTAAAAGTATAACATTCCAAGTCTCCTTTTTTTTCATCTTTTCTTGTTTTTACATGATGGGCATGCACTGATAATAAAGTAAAATGTCACAACACAATGATGCACACAGCACTTGAAACACTGATTACAGTGCACCAAACAGCAGTGCAAAGCCATGAGAATGCCATATGGTCTCTGTCTCAATCCCTCGATTCTGCTCTTCTAGCACCCAAGTAGCCATACACAATATATAGACAACTAAGTGTAGCTGTGTTCCACTAAAACCTTATTGATAGACCTTGAAATCTGAATTTCATTTCATTTCTACATATCACAAAATAATACTTTGATATGGTTGATTTTTTCCAACCACTTAAAAATACAATAATCATTCCTAGTTCATGTACCATTCAAGAACAAGTGGTAGGCTAGATTCGGCCCCTGGATTATGGTTTGCTGACTTCTGCTTTCAGCTTTTAACAATCTTGGGGTGGGGAGGAGCAAATAAAAAACCAAAAGGAGAAGGAGGGACATAATAAAGGGAGGAAATTGATGAAACAGAAAACAGAAAAATAATAGAAATGTAGCCAAAAGCAGGTTCTTTAGAAAGATCAATAAAATGAATAAATCTCTAATAAGACTGACAAGGAAAGGAAGGAAAAAAACCACAAATAATCAAAATCAGAAACGAAGGAAGGCTATCACTATAAACCTTAGAGATATTAAAAGGCAAAAGAGACTTCATGAAATGGACAAATTCTATGATGGTCATAACATACCAAAGCTTACTCAAGAATAAATAGAGCGGTTAATCTGAATAGTCCTACATCAATTAATGAAATTGAATTTGTAATTTAAAACCTTCCCTCCCCACACACAAAATGCTCCCTCCAGACCCAAACAGATTCACTAGTGAAGTGTACCAAGTATTTAAGGAAGAAATTAAATCAATTCTATACAAACTCTCCCAGAAAATAGAAGCATTTCCAACTCATATTTTAAGCCCAGTTTTTAGCCTGATAACAAAGCCAGATAAAGACCTTGTAAGAAAATTATATACCAATATCCCTCTGAATATAGATACAAAAATCTTTAAATTTTAGCTAACCAAATGCACCAGCAGTATATATAAAGGATAATACATTATGATCCAATGGAGTACATCCCAAGAATTCAAGATGGTTTATACTTAAAAACTAACCAATATAATTTTAAGAGAATATAAATGAAATATCATACGATCATCTCAATAGATACAGAAAAAACATTTGACAGAATTCAACACAATTCATGATAAGAATGCTTAGCAAACAATAAAAGACAATTCCCTCAACCTAGTAATGGACATCTATAAAATACCTATAGTTAGTATCATATTTATTGTGAAAAACTGAATGTTTTCTGCCTAAAATCAAGAACAAGGCCAGGATATTTGCTCTAACTCCTTCAAATCAGCAAGAGAACTAAAAATTCTAACCAGTGCAATAAGGCAATACAAAAATAAAAGGTATACAAATTGGAAAAGAAAGTATAAGCACTTTTATTCACAGACATGATCATCAATGGAGAAAATACTCAGGGGAAATCCCAGGGAATCTACAAATAGCTTTAGAACTAATAAATGAGTTGTGTAAGCTTGCAGGATACAAGGTTAATATAGGAAAGTCGATATTTTCTACATACTAACAACAAATAATTGGAAACTAAAATCAAAACAGTAAAATCATACAGAAATATTAAATACTCAGGGACAAATTTAACAAAATATGTGCAAGATTTGTAACCTGAGAACTACCAAAAGCTAGAGAAATTACAGACGACCTAAAGTAATGGATACACATATGTTTGCATGTATTTATGAAACACTCAATATGGGTAAGATGTCAATTGTCTTGGAAGTGATCCATAGAGTCAATGCAATCCCAGTCAAAATACCAGCAGCCTTTTTTGTAAAAATCCACAAGCATATTCTAACATTCAAAGGCTATATAATAGACAAGATAGTTTTGAAAAAGAAGAGTGAAAAAGGAGGACTTCTACTACCTGATTTCAAAATTTACTATAAAGTTACGGGAATCAAGACAGTGTGGGACTGACAATAAGATAAACACACAGACCAACTAAACAAATTACGGTGTCCAAAAACAGATTCATACATATATAGCTAATTTATTTTCAAAGGCACCAAAGCAATTCAATGAGGGAAAGACAATTGTTTCCAACAAAAGGGTACTGAACAATTGTATGTCCATATTGCTCCCCAAACACTGAAACTCACCCCTTATTTCACATTATATACAAAAATTAACTCAAAATGGATTATTGGTCTAAACATAAGAGTAAAAATTATAAAGCTTCCAGAAGACAACCTAACACAAGGTATTTTTTTACACCAGTTCCCTGAGCCCCAATTTCTACATGGCAATTTGAAAAGGGCCAGGTAACATCTGCATATGAAGTAGGATGAATTATAGGAGCACAATCCTAAGCTTACAGAACCTGAATCTATTACTGTTACACATTGAACCTTATGCATGCCTACCCTTTGATCTAAAGGGAGATACATCTCTTCTAAGGCTGTAAGCAAACCTGACCTTTGCTCTGGAGGGAGACTACCTACCCTTCGAGGCTGTTCAACTTAGTACCTTCCTCCTGGGGAGCTATCCTTTTTTATGTATCACGTGTCTTTTTCTTGGTTTACTCCCTTAACTTTAAGGAGCACATTTTACACAGAAGGGAGGTAACGATTTTGAGACTGTGCATGTCTGAAAATAC
This sequence comes from Cheirogaleus medius, assembly GCA_008086735.1. Lineage (NCBI taxonomy): Eukaryota > Metazoa > Chordata > Mammalia > Primates > Cheirogaleidae > Cheirogaleus > Cheirogaleus medius. The sequence goes on along the minus strand of VBSM01003176.1, from coordinate 76,136,453 downwards.
CTTTATTCTACCCTCATACTTCAGTGACAGTTTGGCTGGGTATTGAATTCTAGTTTGGAAATAACTTTCCTTCAGAATTTTGAAGGTATTGTTCTATTGCTTTTGAGGTTTCAATATTAGATTGAGAAGAATGAAGTTGCTTCAAATCCTAATCCTTTATACAGTACCTATTTTTCCCCTTTTCTGGAAACTTGTAGGATCCTCTCTTTGATGTGAGTTTCTAAAGTTTTTGATGATGTGCTTTGAAATGAGTCTGTTTGTGTCTCTTTAGATGTAGAAATTAATGTCTTTCAGTTTTAGGAAAGTTCTGAATTACTGCATTGATAACTTCTTTCCATTTTTTCTGTTCTCTTTCTGAAACAACTTTTATTCAAATATTAGACTTCTTAAGCTATTCCTCTAATTTTCTCAGCTTCTCTCTCCTACTTTCCATCTCTCTGTCCTTTTGCTCTACTTTTCTGGAGATTTTCTCCACTTTATATTCTAATCTTTCTCTAGAATTGTTTACCTATTTTTATTGAAGTGTGTAACTCACATAAAGTATGCAAGCCTTACGTGTGAAGCTCAGTGAATTTTTACAGTTTACACACATTGTGTATACCCAGGTAATAGCCACATCAAGATACAGAACATTTCCAGATCCCAGAAGGATCCCTTCACATCCCCTCCCAGTTAGTACTTCTCTAATCACTATTCTGACTTCTATCACCATAGATGAGTTGTGCCTGCTTTTTAAAAATTAGCTTTGTTGAGGTGTAACTTTCATAAAATTACACCCACTAATTTTAAGTGTACAAGTGATCAGTTTGGAAAAATGTATAAATTGCATAATCACCGCCACAATCAAGATAAAGAACATTTCCATCACCCCAGAAAACTCCCCTTTGCCATTTTGCAGTCAAGGCCCAAACTTCACCATGCATTCTTCTATTTACTTATCACTATACAAGCACACCTTGTTTTATTGTGCTTCACTTTACTGGGCTACACAGATCCTGCATTATTTCCAAATTGAAGGTTTGTGGCAACCCTGCATCAAGCAATTCTATAGGTGCCATTTTTCCACAGCATGTGCTCACTTCATGTCTCTGTGTCACATTTTCATAATTCTCACAAAATTTCAAACTTTTTCATTTTTTATTGTATCTGCTATGGTGAATGGTGATCTTCCCTGCTACTACTGTAAATATTTGGGGGAGCTATGACTTGTGCCCATGTAAGATGGCAAACTTAATCGATAAATGTTCCGTGTGTTCTGACTTCCCCATCAAACAGCAGTTCCTCTGTCTGTCTCTTTCTTCTTGGGCCTCCCTTTTCCCAGAGAATCAACAATAATGAAATCAGGCCAAGAAAGAACCCTACAATGGCCTCTAAATGTTCAAGTGAAAAGGAAGAGTCACATTTCTCTCATTGTAAATCAAAAGTTAGAAATGATTACACTCAGTGAGAAAGGCATGTTTAAAGCCAAGATAGGCTGAAAGCTAGACCTCTTGAGCCAAACAGTTAGCCAAGATGTGAATGTAAAGGAAAAGTTCTTGAAGGGAATTAAAAGTACTACTCCGGTGAACACACAAATGATAAGAAAATGTAACAGCCTTTCTTGCTGATATGGAAAGTCTAGTGGTCTGATAGAAGATCCAACCAGCTACAATATCCCCTTTAAGCCAAAGCATAATCCAGAGCAAGGGCCTGTCTCCAATTCTACAAAGGTTGAGAGGAGTGAGGAAGTAGAAGAAAAGTTTGAAGTGAGCATAGGTTGGTTCATGAGGCTTAAGGAAAGAAGCCACCTCCATCACATAGAAGTGCAAGGTGAAGCAGCAAGTGCTGGTGAAGAAGCTGCACAAGTTACCAGAAGATCTAGCTGAGATCATTAATGAAGGTGGCTACACTAAACAACAAATTTTCAATGTAGACAAAAGAGCCCTCTACTCAAAGAAGATGCCATCTTAAACTGTCATTCCTGGGGAGGAAAAGCCAATGCCCAGCTTCAAAGCTTCAAAGGAAAGGCTCTTTTGTTAAGGGCTAATGTAGCTGGTGACTTGAAGTTGAAGCCAGTGCTTACTGATGATTCTGAAAACTCTAGAGCCCTTAAGAATTATGCTAAATCTACTTTGCCTGTGCTTTATAAATGGAACAAGACCTGGATGACAGCACATCCGTTTATAGCATGGTTTACTGAATATTTTAAGCCCACTGTTGAGACCCACTGATCAGAAAAAAAGATTCCTTTCAAAATATTACTGCTCACTTACAATGCACTTGGTCACCCAAGAGCTCTGATGGAGACATACAAGGAGATTAATGTTGTTTTCAGATCTGCTTATACAACATTCATTCTGCAGACCATGGATCAAGGAGTCATTCCAACTTTCTACCCCTATAATTTAAGAAACAATGTGCATGGCTATCACTGCCATAGATAGTGATTCCTCTGATGGATCTGAGGAAAGCAAATTGAAAACCTTTTGGAAAGGATTCACCATTCTAGATGTTATTAAGAATATTGGTGATTCAAGGTTAAAATACCAGCATTAACAGGAGTTTGGAAAAAGCTGATTCCAACCCTCATGGATAATATTGAGGGGTTCAAGACTTCAGTGAAGGAGTACCTGCAGATGTGGTAGAAACAGCAAGAGAACTAGAATTAGAAGTGGGGCTTGTAGTGGTGTCTGAATTCCTACCATCTCATGATAAAACCTGGACAGGTAAGAGTTGTTTCCTATGGCTGAACAACAAAAGTAGTTTCTTAAGCTGGAATCTATTCCTGGTGAAGATGCTGTGAACACTGTTGGAATGACAACAAAGGATTTAGAATACTACATAAACTTAGTCAAAAAAGTAGTGGCAGAGTTTCACAGGGTTGATTCAATTGTGAAAGAAGTCCCAGTGTGGGTAAAATGTTATAAAACAGCATCACTGCATGTTACAGAGAAATCTTTTGGGAAAGGAAGAGTCAAGTGATGTGGCAAACTTCACTGTTTTTTTATTTTAAGAAACTGCCACAGCCACACCAACATTCAACAACCACCACCCTGATCAGTCAGCAGCCATCAACATCTAGACACGACTCTCCACACCAGCAAAAAGATTAAGACTCACTGAAGGCTCAGAGGATCATTAGCATTTTCTAGCAATAAAGGTTTCTTTAATTAAGGTATGTACATTGTTTTTTAGATTTAATGCTATTACACACTTAATAGATTACAGTGTAGTGTAAATATAACTTTTATATGTACTGAGAAAACAAAAACCTTGTGTGACTCACTTTATTGCAATGTTCACTTTATTGCAGTGGTCTGGAACCAAGCCCACAATATCTCCAAGGTATGCCTGTAGTTTTGTCTGTTCTAGAATGTGACATAAATAGAATCATACAGTATGTTCTCTGGAGTCTGAATTCTTTCATTTAGAATAATGCTTTTGAGATTCAACCATGTACTTGCATGTATCAGTAATTCATTAATTTTTATTGCTGAGTAGTATCTCATTCCATGAATATACTAAAATTGTTTATTCACTAATCAGTTCTCCGTAAGGCACTTCACAAAAACAATCACAAAAATACAAGATATATCCTTGACCCAGGCCTTAGTTTATTTCCACTGAGATTATATCTAAAACTACAACATAAAAAAAAAAAATCAACTGTGACAGTCCAATAATACAACATACGGCAGCATTAATGCTATTATCTAAAGCTCATGATATCCTTCCAATGAAGGATAATATAGTTTAAATACACAGGGATAAGACATTAAAAAATGAATAAGCATAGTTGAAAAATAATTAAAAAGAACTTCTGGCATTAAAACATACAGTCACTGAAATGAAAAACTCAGTGAACTGAGTAAGCAAGACACTGGACACAGATAAAAGGAGAATCAATAAACCAGAAGACAGAGCCTTAGAAATTGCCCAGAATGTAGCATGTACAGATAGAATAAAGAGTAGAAGGAGACGGTCCATCATATGTCTATTATGAATTGCAGAAGGAGAAAAAAGGAGAGGCAATATTCAAGTATATAATCACTGGGAAATTTCCAAAATTGACAGAAGACAATAATTCTCAGTTTCTAAATAAATAAAAATAAGTTCAAACCTAGAGACAATACAGTAAGACTGAAAAACCTTTAAAGCAATAGAGTGAAATGATAGATTATCTACAAAAGAAAAATATTTATATTGATAGCTAGCTTTTCAAGAGGAATATTAGAAGTCCGAAGACAGAATAGCATCTTCCAAGTGGTAAGGAAGGGAAGGGGCGATACCAACACAGAACTGTATATCAAACTAAACTATTCAAGTTTATGTGTTATAAATGCAATATAAAAATTTCAGACAGATATATCAAACTAAAATACTCAAGTTTATATTTATAAGAGCAATATAAAAATTTCAGACAGAAAAACCTGGGTATGATTCCAGGCACCACAAATTTTTGGTTGTAACCTCAGGCAAAGCGTGTAATTTCTCTAGGCCTCAGTTCTATGTCTACAAAACAGGAAAAATAACATTTATCATTAGGTTACTTTGAAAAGTAAATGTGATAATACATTAGCATCATTCCCAGCACATAACAAGCACTGAATCAATGTAAGGTATTATTTTTACTCTTCAGTCAACATTAATATAGAGAATTGAAGCACCTAATTTTTCCTCATAAACAAGAAATCAAATGACCCAGTTTTCACTATAAATTTCTAGAATCTATACTATAACTTTAATTACTTTTAACCATAATCTTGAAATAATTTTTCCAATCTTCTTTAATAAAAATTAGAAGAATTTCTAAGACTTTTTAAAGGTCAGGTTAAATCTTATGACATGAAATACATTAGCAATATCTAATACTTGATAATATTTCTCTTATTTGAGTTTATCATGTTGAATATATGATAAAATAAATTCAGCATCCTCTTGCAATACTTACTGCTGAACTGACCAAGTAATGTTACCCTATACAAAATGATCCAAATAATATCTTCATCAAGGAGTTTTACACTCAGACTGAGAAGAGCTCAGTTCAAGTTCATGTGCAGATCAAGAAGGAATATTCATTTGGTCCCGGAAAATTATGATGTGTCATTCTTTCATGACTCAGATCTAAACATAACACGTAAAGTCACAGTACCAACCTATCTCCTCAGCTACATCTCCAACTACTCACCCCCTTCTCTCTTTTAAATCCCCAAAACACACACATACATACACACACACACACGTACTCACATATGAGCTCTCTAACCCAACATGCTTGAATTTTTATCTCATGCCAAGACTAAGACATATAATTGAGAAAAATGAAAAACTAGCTTGTATCCAGAACCCAATCCAGCTTGGGTTGTCACTAATAATTTTTTAATGAAATCATATTTATAACTCTTTTGTCTCCATAGTGGTTTCTACATAGGAAATAAAACATTTTTTCAAACTATTAATAATTTTTATGTGCATGATATCTAATTCAGTTATACTTACAATACATGAGGCTAAGAAAAAAATTTCTGCTTTAAACTATTTTCATCCTCACACTTCCATATTTCTCATATGCTCCTTTTCCTTATATGAGTTGTAAATTCCTGAAAGTAGATGCTTATTTTAGAAATATTGAAGCAGCCTCAACTACAGCAATATGAACTCAATAACACCAGTTAGAACGATGGTAAACAAAACAACAAATCAAGTTTGACTTCCAGCATTATGTACCATAATCTACTAATTTCTTGGTTTTATATAAAGAAAAAATATGTTTTTCCAAATCACCAAAGTCCCGTTTATTTCATGCAATGACTGCTATACATACAAGCAATTAATACATAACCACAACTTCTCAAATTAATGCATCTTGAAGTATGTTTTAATAGAAATAAATTAACCTACTATATGAGTACCTATCACCAAAATGTTAACTTTACAAATCACAATACTTCCCATCTCTTTATGTTGGGTAGTATTCTCAAGGACTGTTGCTTGCCATGAATAACAGAAAATATAACTTAATCATAAACCCAGAGATAACAGAAGAATATCTGTAGCAATGAAGTTACCTGAACTCTGCAAATACTTTAGAAAAAGAAAAATAATTGCCTATGAAACACAAAGGAATCTAGATACATGGTTCTAAGAGGGTAAATGTTTCTCAGAAGTAAACATCACAATAATTTCTGTTCATGTACTAACTGGCATCTTGAAAACATTACAAAAGATAGAAAATGTGGATCATCTGCCATTTTATCTCAAGATGGCAGCTTGAACTATAAATTTTACCTTAACTGCATAAATACTCCTTTTAGCATGAAAATAATAGTAATAACATTTATTGAATGCTTACTCCACAACAGACATGATAAAAGTGGTTTTCTAGCCATTATCTCATTTAATCCTCATAACACTATGAAACAAAAATGGTTACACATCCTCCCATCTAATAGAGGAGGCACCTGAGGCTTTCAAGAATTTAAAATCCAGGCCCATAGAGCCTGGATTTGAACCCAGATGTTTCTGATGTTTCTAACTCAGAGTCCTCCCTCCTAGCTCATTATACTCCACTGCCTCAAATGCCTTCGAAATATGTCAATTCCTTTAAAGTTATGCAGCTAATCCAAAAATAAAAATAAAAGGCTCATAGGTAGAAATAATGTATTTTCTAATTCATTTGTTCCTTAATTTCAGAGTGCTTTGAATGACATAACATAAAACCTTTCAATACCATCCGCTTCATATTACTTTATCAAGTAGTCTTTAAACAAGTAATTTTATCATATTTATCCACTCATTCATCATCCAATCTACACTATTTAGTAAGCACCTACCCCATTAAACAATTATCTATGTATATATGTAAGAAACTATGTAAGGCTACATGGAATTTAACAACTTAATTCTTGACTTCAAATAGTATCTAATATTAGATATTCATAACAGAAAATAAGAGTATAAAATACCTACATTCATACCAGGAAGTATGTGTTAAATAGCTCTTTCATCCATATTCTTCCACAAGTAAGAAAAATAAAACAAAACCTACTGATTTCCTCTCTTTCGTTCCTTTCCTCTTCTTACCTCCTAACACTAAGAAAAATGGAATGAAGGGGAAAACAGAAAGAAAAGAATACTGACATATAGACATTCATAGGGATAGAGAAATAAATGAGACTAAAGGAATGGGCTATTCATTCTACTAAGTGAAGTATCTCAAGAATGGAAAAACAAGCACCACATGTACTCACCAGCAAATTGGTATTAACGGATCAACACCTAAGTGGACATATAGGAATAACATTTGTCGGGTGTCGGGCGGGTGGGAGGGGGGAGAAGGGGATGGGTATATACAAATATAATGAGTGAGATGTGCAACGTTTGGGGGATGGTCATGCTTGAGGCTCTGCCTCGAGGGGGGAGGGAGGGCATGGGCAATATACATAACTGTAATATTTGTACCCCCATAATATGCTGAAATAAAAAAAAAAGAAAAAAAATAAAGCAAGGTGCTTGGAAAAAAAAAAGGAATGGGCTATTGAAATATAGCAAATGAAGTTATATTATTTGTCTCTCAAACAAGTTATGAAAGAAAGAAATACAATTGTTTTTTGAAGACTCTCCTTAAGAAACACAAGAATGATTATACCACAAATAGATATTTATTGAGCACTGATTAGACTCTAAGTTCCTTTGAGAGGGGCCAGATTTTATTTGCGTATCCTCAGAGTTTGGTGCACTATTTGACATAAAGACTTACAATAATGTTTCTTGAACTGAAATGCAAATCATGTATACTTTATAAATGTCCATAAAATTATCATTCTCAAGAGTTCTAGAATACCTTGGGGAGTAAATACGATTGGTAGTCAGTAATTAAGCATAAAAATCTCCACAAATCACAAAAAAACACTGAGACATGATTAAAAACTATAAAAGTGTTTGTTAAAAATAGCTTCATACCAAAGGAATATTAAAAAGAATAAAGATTTCAAACTAAAACTCATTTTTTAATATGCTGCTTAATAGGAGTTTTTAACAATTACCAATAGACAGAAACAAAGTTAGAAAGGGACTTAAAAGGTCATTTATTCCTTTTCCATACCTTCCATTAAGACCACAATCAAACCACCCGAAGCAAAAGAAATGTTTTTAAAGACATCAAGTGAAAATTAAACACCTACTCCATTTTTTAAACTACTCTCACAATTTACCTGGCAAATGCCTGTACACACCTGACTTTTACTAGGTATTCTAAGCTTAGGCATAATTTCCCTAGGTCTACCATATATATAAGGATAGCTAAAACTGGAGAGAAAAAATGTTTTTAAAACACTGAGCACATTAAAATATATACATATTTTCATTTACAAACAGATGTTCAAATATCAGTGAAATCATAATATAAATCAGTTCAGAAATGAGATACAGAGAATCAAAGTATTGTATGTTAGAGGTTTTGGGATTTCAAATCATCTAACGAAACTTCCTGTTTCTTTGAAGATGAAAAGAAGGCAAAAACACATTAGTATTAATGGCCTATAAAATAACATTTTATAGCATTAAAGGCGGCTTCATTTAAAAGAATAATCCTTCTACATATTCAAATCTTCTTTATTCTGTAATGTAACTACCACCTGATCTACTTGCTTAATATGGTCAAGTAAAGTCACAGAACATGGCCTTTTTGTCAGACAGAAGTGACAGTCCTGCCACACTGTTAGTAATGTAACCACACTAGACCAATCTGGCTCAATTTGTATGCAATTAAGTTGTGAGTTGTTTTTCAGTTGCCATGGACCCCCAGGTTGAAGGTCACATAAGGTGAGCATGCCCAGATGAATCAAACAAGCATGCAACCATAGGTGGAACGTTGTTTAGAGCAGGCGTCCTCAAACTATGGCCCGCAAGCCAAATGTCGCCTACCTAGGACATTTATCCGGCCCAGCAGGTGTTTTTGCCCCTGCTGCCTGTCCTGCTTAGCAGCCAACTGGTCCCGGGCCCACAGTGTGCACTCTTCAACGGTCGGAGGGACAGTGAACCGGTCCCCTGTTTAAAAAGTTTGAGGACCCCTGGTTTACAGCAACAGCAGGGATTGAATTACCAAGTGGGCACCACATGCGGGATCCAGGATCCAATCAAATAAGCCCTGGCATGACCCCATGGCAGGACCCAGTCAGATCATAGCTCCCAACATCAACTCATTGCAAAATCCAATCAGATCATGACTCATTACCCTATGTTTATAAAACCAGTTCAACCTTTGTGTTTGGTGACACAAAAAGTTGGGAACTATTCCCAGTGCGTGCCTTGCTTGTGCCAAGTAATAAAAAACCCCTTGCTATAACCAACTTAGCTGCGTCGATTGACTTGATATCCACCAAGCAAATGAACTCCTCTGTTGGGGAGGCAACAGTAAAGAAGGGGGAGAAGAGAGATGCTCTCAGTTGTTGAGCACTTAGGGTTTACTTCCATTAAACTGTTCTGTCTTCCCATAATCATATAAAATCGATAGTATTAACACCACTTATGAGATAAGGGTATAGATTTGAAGACTTGCCTATGATCACACAGAAAGTAAGTTGTAGTTCCAGAATTAGACAACACAAGGAGTCAGATCTGTTTGGCTCCTTCCACTATATCACATTCAGTAAACAATAGCTAGGGAAATGTTCTCTATAAAAGAATATCACTAAATGTTAAGAATATTACTGTAAATATTGAGAAAATAAAGTATAAAGTAGTAATCTATAAGAGCCTTTCTAGTTTTACTGTTATATTTATTTTAAAAATAGACAATTATTAGCTAAATTGATAAATCTAAAATGGTTGAGGAATGATCCAATGATCGGATCTTGGCCTGGATTCTGTTCTCTTCAGCAACACATTAGGCTACTGGTTTCCTCACTATTTTAAGCTCCCCCTTAATAAATCAATCAAAATTTAAGGAGAAAAATCACACCTCATGTTTTATTGCCATTGAAAACTGATTACTAATCTCACTCAATAAAACAATTCTTACTTGTCCTGGCTCAGTTCCTTTCCCACAGTGGCTATTCCAAATCTCCACTGTTCTGCTTTCATACCTCAATCTCTTCTCTCATCAGTTCTCTCATCCTATCTACCTTTTAGAGACCATAAGCTTTGACTTTTCACTTTTTTTAATACCCGACATGTAAATATCTATATTCAGTCTCATTTCTTCCTTTCTCAGTGCTACTTCTCTTCTATTAATACTAGCATAGTGCCTAGGAATACAGCCGGCACTTAATTGATCTTTCTTAAATGTGACAAATTAATTCAAGAACAATTTTTTCACTCTCCCGCTGAGGCAGGAGGATCTCTTGAGGACAGGAGTTCAAGACCTGGAAGGTTGAGGTGGGAGGATTGCCTGAGCCCAGGAGTTGGAGGTTACAGTGAGCTATGATCACACCACTGCACTCCAGCCTGGGCGACAGAGCAAGACCTGGTCTCAAAAACAAAAACAAGAACAAAAAAATGCACCCTCCAAACTTTTGTTAGTTACTGCCTCATCTCTTTCTTCTCTTCATAGTCAAGCTCCTTTTTAAAAAAAAGTGTGACTGGAAATTTTATATGAAGGAAGTACTGTCAAGTAGGATAATGATATTAAAGTCGTATTTTTTTAAAAAAGAATCCTTAACTTTTAAAAATACATATTGAAATAATTACAGATAAAAAGATACGATATCTGCATATCTTCAAAATAATCCAACTGGGAGGTAGGAATTATAGATGAAACAAACTTGGTTATGTGTTCATTCTTCAAGCTAGGTGATAGTTACATGGGGGCTCATTCTATTTCTCTTCTTTTGTATATGTATTGTTATGGAAAAATTTAAACATTTTTAAAGTAGCCTACGCTCACTATTCCTCTTCATTTTTGCAAAGTTTTGAAATGATTTCTAGCCACAAAATCTATCAGACACTTCTCAACCTTCACCTTATGTGCCCTCTCAAAGGCACTTGATGCCCCGGCGCCTGCTTCTTACTTGCCTCTGCTCTGTTGTCTGTTATGCTCTCTCCTAGGTCTTCTTCCTCTGCCTCCTAACCTCAGTCTCATTTGAGGGCTCTTCTACCATTTCTTCTTCAACATGGATCTTTCCCGAACACACACACACACCTTAAATGATGCTGCTTCCAGAGTTTTATTTTCATACCTCTTCCTTTTTCTTTTTACTCATTCTTCCAAGGGGAGCTGTTCCATTCTCTCCTGTAACTTCAACTATTAATACTTACCTATATGCAAACTTCTATCTCCAACCCCGATCTCTCTAAACTCCAGACCCAAATGCATCCCACCTGAATATCCCACAGGAACCTTGAACAAATATTTGAAACTGAACTAATCTATCTTTATCTTCACCCCAACAAAAACCTCTCATCTCAATCAAGGGTTTCACTGTTCTCTCCGTCATCCCTAGCTAGAAATCTAGGAATCATTCATCTTGGGGTTCAAAATCTCTTTAGCTCCTAACATCCAAACTCTTATTAAGTCACATCAATTTTACCTCTTAAATATTCCTCAAATCCATCTCTTTCTCTAACTCCAACTACTTAGTTCCGACTCTCTTCATTTCTCTATTGGACTTTTGTTTTTTCTACAACTGGTTTCCCTACCATCACTCTAATCTTTCCTCTCCTAGGTCCACTCTCCACACTGGAGCTGGAGTTATCTTTCTAAAATACAAACCTGATGATACCACTACTCTATTTGAAATTTTTCAGTGGTTGCCCCATGTTAAGAAAAATTCTAAACTCTGATCATGGTACCAAGTACTTTAAGATTTGGCCTCTCTCACTACTTGCAAATATTCTGGGATCCAGTCACTTAGAACCACCTAGGGCTCCCCAAATAAAAAACACTCATTCTTAAATCTATCCCTTGCTTATGCTGTGTCATTTACCTAGAATAACTTTCCTCATCCTCTCCCCAGTGAAAGCTTATTTAATTGTCTTAACACAAGCCAAAAGTCACATCACACTGAAGACCTCCCCTGACCTTGTTAGGATCTCTCTAGTAATTGACAGGGAGAATGGCATCAGTGCTTGAGATCATGACTTATATCACGACTCATGAGTCACATGAGTTGAAATCCCAGGTTCATACTTTACAAAGTATGATTTTGGGCAAGGTTTCTAAACTTGTTTCCTCATCTCTAAATAACAGTAACTAATTCACACAGTTGTTGTAAGGATTAAGTAAGAAGCTGCATGAAAAATACTCTGCACAATGCCTCCTGTAGGATAAGTATTTAATAAATTTTATTGTTATATAATTATTTATTTCCACTCTGGGTCCCTACAATTTGCACGTATCTCTATCACACTACAGTGATGACACGACTGTTTGCCCATCGGGACACAGACTATCTTTAATTCATCCCTTTATTCTAGCCACTTGGCATAATGCCTCATGCACAGTAAATTCTTCACAAATCGTGAATGATTATATAAAGTACTTCAAATCTCTACACTGTGTAACATAAGGCCTCAGTTTTTTCCTTACTAAACCTACTTTCCATCTCTTTCTTGTATAAAATTGCTACTCTTAAGTAAAATTTACAGCTTCATTTTAATTGAGAGAAAAGGAATTTTATAAGATTCTTGGTCTTATATTTTTGTTTCTAAAAACACGCACACAACAATAAGCCCATGATCAACGAATTACTGTATAAAATAGCAAACATCTAGAATGGTTATCTATCAATTGACAAATTTTCAAGGGTAATCAAGGAAGGTTTTCTAAGTCTGTATCAGCTTTCTTACCATCAGGACTTGGGTGACTCTAACGACTAAGGTGCATTCCAGAACATAAAAAAACACAAATGAGAATATAGCATTTTTCATTCTGTAAACTTGCTCCTGAGAAATTCTGAAAAAACCCTGGAATAATCAAACAAAATAATTATTACTACCTACTGCTAAAAAAGGAAGTCTGTGCTTTAAAAGTTACTAATAATTTAAAGCTGAACTAATCTTCAAAGTAGAATCAAAATCTGTGTAGGCAGTGTTCAGGTTGATGGGGGGGATTTATTTCACAACCTTGAACCTCAACAAATAAAATGCAAAACGGTAAAAAAAAAAAAAAACCA
>VBSM01003176.1:76048294-76123262 GCA_008086735.1 Cheirogaleus medius | reverse complement strand
CCCCGCACGGCGGCCCGTGCCCGAGGAACCCCGCCGCGCACGGGCCCGGTGCCTGCGGCGGCGGGGGACGGAGCTGGGCTGCCAGCTCGAGCACCCCTCCACCTGCTGTCCCGTTCGCGCCACTCTCCTTCGGATTCATTACCCAGGTGCCGCAGGTCATCGCACCGTTGACGATGCGGTCCAGGTGGGGTGGGGGTGGGGCGCCGGCCGCCGCCGCGGAGTCCGTTAGTTCGCGACGTGCGTGAAGAGGCGGCGGCGGCGTAGGGTTGCCATGGCAGCCGCGGGCCGTGCGGTGGGGGCCTAACGGGGAGGGAGCGCGGGGGCTCCCCGTCAGTTCCGGGAGGAGCCTGTGGAGCCCGCCCGTGTGCGGGCGCAGGGAGGCGCGAGGGCGCGTAGGGGCAGAGGAGGGAGATCGTGACATTGACGAGGACGGGCGGCTGACTGGGCCGGTCGTGCCTGGGGAGCCCTGCCTCGGCCGCGGCCAGCCCCCGCGACACGGCGCGTTCGTGCCTGCAGTATTCGGAGAGGACGCCTGTGGCGTCAGAGGAACGAGCCCCGGGGCGTCCGGTCCAGCCGCCTTCCCCGCCGCCTGTCCGGACATCCCCCGCTGCGGTGTGGGGAACCTACGCTGCCTCTGTGTTTGTCACCACTCACATCGAATTTGCAGTCCCTCACACCTCTTTTCTGCCATTCTCTGGGGAGTGGGATAGAAAGGAATTATTCAGTAAGATGGAATGCATACGGCCTCGATTGATTATTGATTGATTAATCAGGAGGTTTTAGAACTTGTAAAGTGGCATTGATTTCGATTGAATTTGGGCCTATCCTAGACTCTCCAGGATCGGCTCAGAGAGGCAGTAGAGTATAAAGAGGGTGAGAGCCCGGGCTTCTAGAACCCAGCCTTGGTTCACGTCCTGCCGCTGTACTTGGTAGCGCTGTACCTACCTGCTCTGATCCTCAACGTTTAATCTGCAGAGTGGAGGTATCTGTCTCGCAGTTCTTGTGAGAAATAAGCGCACTAATACTGATGGGGCACTATAAAACAAAGCCTGTCATTTAACAATAGCTATGAAATGTTATTTAATCCATCGCGATAAAAGTCAAGAATAGCGGTAGGGGAGAGGTTTGACTGAGGAAGGGTTTTCTGTAGTGATTAAAAAGCTCTGTATCTTGCTAAGGGTTTAGGTTACAGAAGTAAATCCATTTGTCACTCATGTACCAACATTTAAGATTTGTGAATTTCACTGCATGTAAACTTACCTCAAAAAGGAACATAAAAATATTAGTTATTATTAGAGCTGTAGATGCTAATGAAATGACAGAGATATTCTAGGTCCAATCTCCAGATTTTATAGATGATGAGGAAACTGAGGCCTAGAGATTTAATCGGGGGAAAAAAAGGTGGGGGAGTGAATTACTGATCCTGTCATTTTCAATTTGTCAATTTCTTGAGCCATTATGGTTGAAAATAACAAGCTACTATGTGTGTAATCCAACTGGGTCACCCTGTCACAGAGATTTTTGTCCCTTATCCACCTTTGTCATTCCTCAAGGCCAAAGTCCTCTCAATGATTGCACAGTACTGGGGGGTCTACAATCTCACCATCATTTCTGGCTCTGAGTTCTTGCTTTCTCTGAACACTTAGACTCCCTCACCTCTCATCTCTTGCAACTCTTTTTTTTCTCTACTCTTGACACATAATGTGGAAATCAACCCCTTTTCTTTGGTTGTATAACGGACTCTTCTGAAAGTTTGGAGCAACTGAAGAGTTTTAAATGAAGGATGCAAAAAACCTAAAATTAAAAATCCCTGCACTTAAAATTCCTTCAGTTCCCCTCATAGCATTTTTATCCACTGACCCCCGTCCCTTCAGCATAAGTTACACCTTTCCACAATCCACTATCTCTCTGGTCCTGTCTCTCCCCTCTTCTTTTCTCTCTTTTTTCAGTATTTTTAGTTATCTCAATCTCCTATACCTTCATGGCTACCTACTATTCCTAAACTGTTTATCAAAATATTTTCCTACACAAAGTAACTTCCCTAAGAGGAACAAACACTGGTGCCAGCTATTAATATTGTGCATCCCAATGTATATCTTCATATTCTATTCAGTTCATTTCACAGTATAGTTAATAAATATTAAGCAACTTATGTACATGACCTATTACCTTCATAGTGGGTTCAATTATGAAAACCATTTTCTTACATCCATAATAATGGTTTACTCTATTAGTATAAATGAGGAAGCAAATGATAGTAGCTGGAATCTGCTGTCTAAGAGGAAGAAAAGCAAAGTCTACATAACCATAGTTTATGTTGTGTAGAAGAAATGGCAGCATTTAAACCAGAGAGTCCAGAACAAAATCTGAATATTAAGCCACCTCACATCCTTACAGAAGCAACACCTGTACCTATCACCTGTAGCAATTTGGTTACAACTCTGCATATGTAATGAGCATATAGATTCTCCTTTACTCCTGGAGGTGATGATACTGATCTGCTACCAGCTGAACACATGTTTTTGTAGTAGGGATGATAGGTTCACCTGATCCATCTATCCCTCATCTGGTTTCCCTTGTGACCAGTCGCTTGTCTGAGCAAGGCAGCTGGCCAGGGTTGTAGTGCAGCCTGCAGCCATGAAGAAGTCTCCAAAGGCAAGGTCCCAATGCATAGTGCTCCTTGTTTTTTGAAGCCAGGATCCCAGAGAATCAGCTCAGCAGGACAAGCCACTGGAGACTGGATGACAGCAGCACAAACAAACAGCTGCTTTGCAGGGAGCTGGAGGTGAGCAGTCACTCAAAGGAAGACCAGGAGCCACTGAAGCACAGCCTTAAAACGCCTCACGTGGCTATGGACAGCTGGGAAGGAACGGGGACTGATGATAAACTGGAGTTTACTGTTTTCACTGGCTACTTTAGACCCATCCAAGTGATAAACACACTGTGCAAATCCAGAAGGTGGAGCTGAAAGTAATAACAGATTAATCCACACAGGCAGTGGGATCAAAAGCCGCCACTCTTGTTAAAAAGACTTAATGCATCTAATTCAAAGTCAGAGCTTTTTCTTCAGTTCTCAGTCTTCTTGGCCTCTGTAGCATTTGGCATTGCTGACCACCCTCCTTGATGGCTTATGACTGGTTCTCTTCAAAGCCTTCTGACCAGACTTCACTGTGTTATTCACCAGCTCTTCTACCTGCTCCTTAACTGTAGGGATAGTTCCCAAGGCTCAGTCTCTACACCCTCTCCATCTCCAGGCTACCACCTCTCAGCTGTGGTGACGCTCACATTTCTCTTGCTAGTTCCGATCCCTGAGTTCCAGTGCTGCACCCAACAAGCCTTGTGCTTCCTCACCTTGTTCTGTTGTTTCTCTTCTCCTCTTCACCTGAGATGCAATGGAAGATTAGATTCACCCCCTTTCCTCATCTAAATTCTACCTCTTCTGCAAAAACTAACATGAAACCTCTGTGTGAAAGGTTTCCAGATCATTCCTGCTCACAGTCGTTATCACCCTGCATTGTACTCACAACATTTCCTGCCTAGATCACTCACTTGGTAAGCAACCATACTGCCCAGTGGCAGCTCATCCATTGTTTACTCATTGGCTTTCATCTTTTCTCACTATATTTCAAGCTCCTCCAATGTGGCATTTCTAGCTATTCCCAAAAACAACTTCATAATAAGGACACAATAAATCATTTTGATTGGTGGTTCCTTAACTTTTCTCCTTAGCAAAACCTCCTTTATCTGGTAGCTTTCCCCCTTCCAGTACCATACAGAACATTTGCATCCTCTTAATTTAAATATCCCTGAAGCCTATGGCAGTGTGGACCCCCATGTGTTTTCAGTGGATGGAGTACTTTGGGAGGAAATTCCTTTAAGTCACTGCTGCTATGGAAGGAGTTCAGGAGGTAAGTAGCACTGAATTCCAATGTTCAGTTCCTGGCTACTGGTAAAGATCTCCTACAGCAGAGTTTTTCTTGCTGTGGGTCACAGCCTATTAGTAGGTCATGAAATCAATGGGATGGGTCCCTTCTAGCTGTGTAATATTTCAAATGTGATAAGACAAGGTAGTGTAGGGTAGAGTACAATAGACTAGAATGCAATGGAAATTAGATTCAGAGGGTTTGCTCATAATTACAGTAAAGTATTTTGTGGCAGTTTTTGAGCTATTGTCTTTCAGCTTCAAACCTACCCTCTATCCTCTGTTTTGTGTTGGTGGGACTAGAACTGTGCAAACCACATTTTTCCTTTGTCAGAAAGGAGCAAATTGCCTTCCTCTCCTCCAGACTTGTGCTCTTCCTCTAGTACCCTCAGTAGCCAGAGGACAAAGGAGGCCTACTATGATTGACAGCGTCGCCTCCACAGTGGCCTTTTAGCCAGGTGGCAGTTATACCTGTCTCCAGCTTCGTGTGCTTCAGAACTGGCCTCATGACATTTCTTCTCCCTCTGACCCAGAGTGTTCTCAGCATCAGACAGGCAGTGTTCCTCTTTCGGAGTCTGCATCCCATCCCCAAAGGGCCTCTCCTCCAAATATCTGGGTTCTGATAACTGTAAAGGGACTCTCCTCCAAACGTCTGGGTTCTGATAACTCCAACTTCCTCTTCTCTCTTCGATCTCCAGCTCTAGAGGCAAGAGCTGCTTCTTGCAGGTATTACCTATGTGTCACTTTTATTCCTTTTTTAATGTTTCAGTCCCCCAACATCTGTCTGATCAGTTCCCTGTGCTAAATTCTCTCTGTTGAAATACTTAATGTAGTTCCTGTTTTCCTGACTACTATGGATTGGGAAGTAAAATATATTTCCTGCTATGAATGTCCATCAAAAGAGTTTAAGAAACACTGCCTTAGAGGAGTGGGGAATTCTTAAATAAACAGACAGTTGCCCTGAGAGCCAAGGGGCCAGTCCTAACATGTAGAAGTACTCTGAATTCCAGGCCCATGAAGAGCAAAGACCCAATTCCACTACAGCAGCTGTCACTGTCCCAGCCTGGCCTGTGGGGATCACTACCGATGACACTGCAGTTGTCCACCAGTTTGGCCTGAACTCCAAGCTTCATCTGGAATCTGACCTCTCAGACATGCAGAAACTCAGCTGCTTTACTAGCTACCCTCTTACTCCTTATGAGCAAGGGGGAGGAAGCAGAAAGGTAATGAGGAAGAAAGCTAGGAAGTAGTACAGAGACATACCGTGAAGTGGAACTTGATGAGTGGAAGAGAAGCATTAAACAGATATATTTGCAGGGTGGCAATTTTGTCTCTCTGATGCTGCCTTTTCTTGCAGGTATTATGAGGAGATAATAGACAAGAGTAGGAAATGAAGAACCTTATACCTTATACCTACATTTCTGCCTTATCCAGTCAAAATGAAGTTTTGCTCTATTTTATTCATGAACCAGCTATACTTATGCTTCAGTCTCCCATTAGAAGCAAGACTCACTTAATCACATGTTCCTAATGAAAAGAACTGCTCCACAGTTTAGGAATTCAAAATATTTCTTATGTATGCCAAGATAAACACAAAACCTCTTGGCAGTAGTCTATGAGGATTCTCCTTGCTTATGATTTTGCATTTCTTTATGCAAATTTAGAAATATGAACAGAAAACCCAGGACTCGAGGCTGTTAAGTGGATTTGTAACACTTTGAGTGTTGTGGGCACATAATGAATGAATATATAGTCATCTGTGATAGCTAGTGGAATAGTATTTTCATTGAGCACTGTAGTATGTCATCATGTATACTCTGCTAGATATTAATACATTAGCAATACTTCTTTCACCTAACTGTTTTAGGACCTTGCACTTAGTAGAGGAATACATAACTAAATGTGAATTACTCAGGCAAATGTTGGCAAGAGTCACTTCATTTGTGACAGGCAGAGTATCTTCTAGTGAATTGAAAAGCATGTCACCTTCTGATTTATCCACTGAAGCATGTTACAATGTAGGTGGCATGTCACAGAGGAAAAGCAGCTTGTGATCAGTTTTCTATTCATAGAAGACAGGGTTGTGCCAAGCAGCCCCAACCGCAAAACATTTCAAGTCTGAATGAAAAAAAGAACAATACAACTGGGATCCGATTTCCCCTTCTAAGGAGATACCTCCATCCTAGAGGGCCCCTCCCATTCCTGAAATTCTTTCTTTTCCTAATGAGGTCGGGGGTCCTGTTGTACTTCAGCTACAGAGAATTAAAAGTGATGAGCTTTGGAGGAAAATTTTATTTCCTTTCTTCCCTCTTGTTTCTCTGATGCATTTTAGGTCTTCTTTGTGATTTAAGTGCATAAATGATACAAAATTATAAATGTTGGCCTACACGAGTCATTCCTAAATAGTTAACTATTCAAGCAAACTGTTCATCATCCTATTCCCCTTGATGTTCTCTCCCTATGCTCGCCAGGCTGCCTCGTTCCTTTTTCGAGTCTCACCTCAAACTTCACATTTCCGAAAACCCCTCAATGACAGTAAAGAATTCTAGCGGCACTTATTCAACCTCATCCCGACTCCTTTTCCCCAAATCACTGGTTTCCTGGTCTTATATCCGAAAATGAAGTTAAGATGAAATAAAGTAAAGATGGCAATTACATAAGATTTGGAAGAAACATATGTCTCTTCTTGCTTGATCTGTGCCAGGATTTACACCTTCATGACAGATGAGCCTTTGAGCTTTTTTAACTTTTAAAACATACAAAAAAAAATTGTAGAGTGTTGCATAACAAAAAAACCCACTGGTACCCACCACATTCTGATTTTGATGTTATTTCTTGGATGCATGTTTTTTTACTATTATTACACATCTCTATAAGCATTATATAATATTGTTTGCATGTGTTCAAGCTTTATGTAGATGTTGTCATACTATGCTTTCTTGAGATGGACCTTTTTTGTTCGACATTGTGTTTCTGAGATTTATCCCTGTTAATAAACATAGATTTAGTTCACTCATTTTAATTGTAACCATATGACACAATTCATCCATTCCCAATTGATGGATATTTGGTTTTCTTCTATCCTTCACTAGTATTAAAGAGTATACAATAAACATTCTTGGATATTTCCTTGTATGTATGTGTGAAAGGTTTTATAGGAATAAAAGGAGAATGACGAATAGCAAAGCATGTTCATTGCCAATTTTCCTAGATTTTACCAATTGTTCCCTAAAGTGGTTGTATCCATTTACACTCACAACAGCAATGTAAGAGAAATTCTACTTTATCTTATCTTGGAATTATTCAACATTTCTATTTTTGCTGGTCTGATAAGTATGAAAGCGTATTTGGATTTGATGAGGGTATCACTGTATGAGTGCTGTCAAGTCAGGAATGTGAGCTGAAGCCAAGGAAGAAGAGGAAGTAAAATATAAATTAGGCAGCGCATTAATTATCTACAGCTGCATAACAAATTACCACAAACTTACAGTGTCAAAACAACATGTATTTATCATTTCATGGTTTCTGTGGGTCAGGAATCCAGGCACAGTTCAGCTGAGTTCTCTTCTCCAGGGCGTCTCACAAGACTGCAGTCAAGGTGTTGGCCAGGGTTGGCAGCTGAAGGCATGATGGGGGGAGGATCTGCTTCCAAGGTCACATGGTGGTTGCCAGAATTTAGTTCCTTGCAGGCTGTTGAACTGAGGTCCTCAGTTCCTTGCTGGCTGCGAAAGCAGAGGCCGCCTTCAGTTCTTTGCTATATGAGCCTCTACATAGGGCTGCTCATAACATGCCAACTGGCTTCATCAAAGCCAGCAAGAGTGAGACTTGCTAGCAAAACAGAAGTCAGAATCTTAAGTAATCTATTCATGGAATTGTCATTCGTTGCATGTTCAATTGGTTAGAAGCAAGTCCCACATCTCACCCATACTTAAAGGGAGGGGGCTGCCCAGGAGTATGAATAATAGGAGGTGAGCATCATTACAGACCATCTTACAGTCTATCCACCACACACAGGAGTTAAGGATAGTGGTTAGCCTGCCATTACAGACCCAAAATAATAGTGGACTAAACAAGTAGAGAGATTCATTTCTCCCTCATTTAAAAGTCTGGAGAGGCAGTGTAGGGCTGGTATGGCAGCTCCATAATCATCAGGGACTCGTGCTCCTTCTATCTCGTTGATTTGCCATTCACAACATGTAGCTTCTACCTCATTGTACAAGGTAGCTGCCCCAGCACTTGCTATGGTGCTGCATTCCAACCACTCGAATTCATTTTACATGCTATGGCCAGAATCACTGTGTTAAAATGCAAGTCTGATCAGATCACTTCTCTGGGTAAAACTCTTCAGTAGCAGTTCCAGCCTACAAGAGAGAATCCCAAACACTTTTTTTTTTATCATCAAACTCTGTATTTGGTACAGATGTACAAACACACTCAACCATGTATCTATAACTGAAACGTAAGTTTCATGGAATGACACTCACACTTACTACATTATGTGCTCTGATATTCTCTACTCTGTTTCATTTACGTTTAATGTGTGAACTACTAATAGGTGTGGAGAAATACAGGACGCAGCGCAGAATATATGGTGCTTGCTTTTCCTTATTCTCTGCACTCCAGCCTGCTCGTGCTGCCAGACTTCCGTGCTGACGCAGCTCCTCCTTCTCCTGCACCCGCCTTCCACTGTGCCTTCTACTTTCCCAGCCCCGCTCTGCCCTTCAGAAACCCCCTGTCCTCTTTCTGTGTGCCCCATGGAACCCTCTGCCCCGCCACCATAGCACTATGCTGGCTCGAATCGTCTGTTCACTTCTCCGTTTTCCCACTAGACCAGGCGTCCTCAAACTACGGCCCGTGGGCCACATGCGGGTGTTTTTGCCCGTTAGTTTTTTTACTTCAAAATAAGATATGTGCAGTGTGCATAGGAATTTTTTCGTAGTTTTTTTAAAACTATAGTCTGGCCCTCCAACGGTCTGAGGGACAGTGAACTGGCCCCCTGTTTAAAAAGTTTGAGGACCCCTGCACTAAACAATAGGCTCCTTGAGAATAGGGAGTAGGTCTCTACAGTTTTGTAGCCCTAGCCCTAGCATAGTGCCTGACAAAAAGTCAAAACTTAATAAATGTCTCTTATGTGACTAAATAAATGAATGAATGTCACAGAGAAATAAGTTCCTGACAACATTTATTGAAAAATCTATTGTACGTAGAGCTTTGTGCTAGAGAGAATTATGAAAAAAAATAGTGGAATTTGACAGTGCTAAATAAAAAAACAGGTATAAAATGACCTGTACTTATAAATAAGGACTCTTTATATCTACAGCTAAGTACCATCAGATGTCTCCCTGCCAGTGGATTGAATGATGCAAGTGGGATTGAAAGAACTCGATTCTTTCATCCCTTCTCTTTACTGATTCCCTCTTTTCATCTCATAAGGGAGAAACCTCAGACATCGCTTTCCTAACCCAGGTCTGCTCTCGAACAGTGAGGCCCAGTGTTGAGCGAAGAACAGAGCTGTTCAAGTGATTTTTAATCAAGCACTCCACATGACTAATTCAGGCCCTCCAAAATAGTCCCAGGGAGCCAAAATGAGGTAATATGGCGTGTTATGGACTTCAAGGGCCGTTAAGGACACACACAGCAGCTGGTGCAGAGGCCATTAGGAGGCAGAACATTCAGGAATGCAGCAGAGGAGGGAATGTGAATCCAAATGGATTCAGTGACTCCCTTCAAGCACTTCTTTGACCCTGGGGAGCCCAGTCTGCTCAGGTCAGTTCTGCAACCCTGGCTGGCGAATTAATGAATAAACTAGGCCAATACCAGATGCAGGCTATATTAAAAAGAATTAAATATTGTAAGGTAACCACGCATGCTTTGGGCTTAATTGAAAGTCCCAAGAGCAGAATAACAGTAATATAAATAACCTGACCTCTCTCAAAATACTGCCTTCTCCCACTAGTTATTAATAATAGCAACAGCTTATATTTGTACCAAGTTTTATAACCTATGGGATACTTTATCTCATTTTATCCTCAGAGCAGCCCTGTATGGTAGGGATAAGCATTATCCTCATTTTGTAGGTAGGTGAGGAAACTGGTGTTCAGAGAGGTTAAACTACTTTCTGTAGGTCACACAGCAAGTAAGTGACTAGAACTGTTTGGGATTCTAATTTACAGTAGTGCCAATCTGTTACAAGGGAACCCCAAGGCTACCAGCTACTAAGGTGTATGCCCTTGGTCATGTCTTTCAATCTTTCTGACCTTCATTTCATCACTTGCAAAAATATATACATAATAATACTTTCCCTATCTGCCTCAAATGGTGCTTGTGAGGACAAAACAGTTAGTATGTGTGAAAGTGCTTTATAACAGAGGTGGTACTTCACAGATGACAGATATTAGCAATCTTTTCTAACAAAATAGTAATACTTGTTATAATCTTTTTACTTTGATAGTGCCTTTCATTGCAGCCATTCAATAATTTTGCAGCTTGTTATCACCTGTATAACTCCCCCGTAGCTACCCTCTGTAAAGGTGCACCAGCAGCTGGCCAGTGAGGGAGTGGGAAGCTCTTTCTTCTCAGCATGACTTCCCAGCAGTGACTCTCAATGTTGTAGCACACTGGGATCCCCTGGGAAGCTTTACACATGCGGGTATCCAGGCCTCAGCTTGACCAATTGAAAGTTTAATCTGGTGGGGAAGAACTGGGTGGGCATCAGTATTTTTTTTAAGTTCCCCCATGTGATTCTAACATGCAGCTCAGGTTGGAAATCACTGCTATTTGGGACTATTTGTGCATCTTAGTGGCTGTTGAAAGTGATCTCAGTTGTTTGTTATTGTTGTTTGGTTGGTTTTTGTTTGTTTGTTTTTTGAGACAGGGTCTTGTTCCATTGCCTAGAACTGGAGTTCCATTGCCATAGCTCACAGCAACCTCAAATTCCTGGGCTCAGGCAAATCCTCCTGCTTCAGCCTCCTGAGTAGCTGGGACTACAGGCAGACGCCACCATGCCTGACTAATTTTTTTTTAGTTTTTGTAGAGTTGGGGTCTTGCTATATTGCCCAGGCTGGTCTTGAACTGCCAGCCTCAAGCAATCCTCCCACCTCAGCCTCCCAAAGTACTTGGATAAAGTGCTTGGATTACAGGTGCAAATCACTGTGCCTGGCCTGAATATTCTCAGAGGATAAGCACATAGCCAACTAAGTGGCCAATCCTATAATTTTCCCATGGATAATAGGGAAATAATCATGCACTATTTAATATTAACTTCTTCCACTAAATTCCAGTGTACTTGCAAATTATACATATTCTAGATGATTTTTCACTTTAGAGGTAACCCAAATAAGCCTACATTGACTTTATAAGCATAAATGTAATATATTGCTTATCTATTAAAAATAGATTCTGGGACTGGCGCGGTGGCTCACGACTGTAATCCTAGCACTCTGGGAGGCCGAGGCAGGCGGATCGCTCAAGGTCAGGAGTTTGAAACCAGCCTGAGCAAGAGTGAGACCCCGTCTCTACTAAAAATAGAAACAAATTAATTGGCCAACTAATAAAATATATATATATATATAGAAAAAATTAGCCGGGCATGGTGGCGCATGCCTGTAGTCCCAGCTACTTGGCAGGCTGAGGCAGAAGGATCGCTTGAGCCCAGGAGTTTGAGGTTGCTGTGAGCTAGGCTGACGCCACAGCACTCTAGCGGGGCAACAGAGTAAGACTCTGTCTCAAAAAAAAAAAAATAGATTCTGGTAAAAATATAGGTTTAGCTAATTGCTCAAATTTCTTAAGGAAGCCATTATCAGAAGAAAACATCCGGCTAAAATCCAGGGTATAGCTACAATCAGACTTTGACTTTGTGCCTGCACAGGAGAGGAAGTAACACTTCCTCATCTATTCACCTCTGAACTCCCATCTCATAGCAGAAATGAAGAAACAAAATACTAAAAGGATCCTCCTTTAGAGCTGGGCACCACCCAACAGGGACATTCCCTTAAACTGTTCCCTTTAGAAATTATCTTGAGATGAGTTGCTGTGTCTCCTTTGATCAATTCTTTCATGAGACTGGAAACAATTTGAATGGAGTAAACTCCTGTTACAAGACCTGGAGATTTAAATAATGAAGAGGTTTATCTCTCATCTGTGAAGAGTTTATAGTCTGCAGCAATAGCCTGGAGACAAACACTCACACCTCTGGGATCCCACAAAGATGGTAATTAGGCAGCATTTTACTGTGATTCAGCCAGTGCACAAAAGATGGAGCTGGACTTCTCTAAGGGGTTTAGGAACAAAATTGGCTTCCTGGAGAGCCAACAGAAGAAATCCGGCAACCTAAAAATATTTAAAGAGCTCAGAACCCCCCAAGGGAGAATTCCAGCTATTAAAGTGGAGAAGATTAAACATTTGCTAGGTTTGAAAAGGATATTTTTAATGGAAAAACTCAGCAAAGTGTACAAAGTTTAGGGAGAGCATCTTTAAAAAAAATATCAGACCCATCATATACAGAGTAATCAAATTGGAAACTTTATATTTCCTTTATAATGCATAAAAAAAAAGGATCTAAAAATAGACCCTACAGATAATGAACTCTTTTCTCCTGAGTTAGTTAGAATATAACACCTTCATTACACAGAGAACATGTTCCATCTCATCATTTCTCAGGCATAAATCTTAACATGGTCTTCACAATCTTTTTCTCTGGCCTCTAGTTACAATATTTATTCCTCAACACAGCCTGCATTTCATGTTTCTTATTAAATGAGATGCAGTGTGTGCTGTGGTTAAGCCCCTGGGCACCAGGCCCAGCTGCCTGAACTCTGGCTTTCTGACCTTGACAATGACTTCACCTTTTTGTGCCTTGGTTTCCTTGGCTGTAGAATGGGGATAATGATAGCAATACCTACTGTCTCTTTGGGTTGTCAGGAGGATTAGATGGAAAAATGCCCAACATACAGTAAGAACCCAATAAATGTTTGTTGTTATTATCACCACACTTTGCATTTCCCATAGTGCCTATAAAAATAGTTAGCATATTTTTAAAGTAAGAAACAAGACACATGGTTTAATAAAGGATTAAGTTTCCAGATTCATAAATGTATTTATGTAGAGAGTCTCAAATACATTAAGGTACCATTTTTTTTATTACATAAAATCCAAGAAAGTATTCCACAACACGGCCCCTGACCACAAGCAGTTTATAGTCCACCTGAAAGATAGAACATGTATATGCCCATGAAACATTAAACAAAAATCCAAAGCAGTTCATGATTATGTATAAAATGAATAGTTCAGATGGCAAGAGCTACAGAAATGTGGAGGGGAAGGAATTCTGAGGGAACTAAGTCTTCACTGTGTCCGTGAAGTTGACAGAGAGTGTCATCTGGACCGTGAAATGCAAGTAGGGACAATGCAGGGATTCCCCAGGGGGAAGGAAGCCAGGAAGGAAAGGGCAAGTAAACAGAGCCGCTGGTCTGGAACAGGTGATCTGTGTCTGAAATTAGGTGAGATCGGTTGACCAAGCACAGGTTACATGGTCGAAGGCTACAAATGCCAAATTGAAGAGTCTGCCTCTACCCTGAGAGTCCCTGAAGTTTTGTTGGTTGGGAAGCAGCATAAACACAGATACGGAAGAGAGGTTCGCGTGGGGGGAGACAGGAAGAAAGGAGGAAAGCAGGATGGTGTTTAATGGTAATCTAGGTATAACCTGATGAGGACCTGCCAGAGTGGGGACACTCGGAACAAAAAGGAAGTGATAGCCATGAAACGATGAATAAGACTTGTCCTTGTCCCCTTCACTCCATTCTCACAGCTAAAATGTCTCCTGGACCAACCTTTGTCAGCTGAGCACACCAGGCCAAGTTCAGGAGCACCAGATCCATTTCCCAGGGTGCCTGGGCTCGATGCTTCTCTCCCCGGCCGATCTCCTCTCATTTAATTTTCAGGTAGTAGAGGATGAAGACCCCACAGGCCTCAGGAAACTGTTCCAAGATCTCCTTCTGACTCCCACTTACTCCCTCTTGCCTTTCTATCATGTGTGTTCTGAACAGATGCAAAAGATAAAACCACACTCACGTCTTTCCCCTTTAAAGGCATGTAGTACTTCCACTTGTATAGGGTTCTTAAAAATTATTTTTATTTGTATTGGTGAATAATTTTAAACTAATAAGTCACTAGTAATTTAGTAGTTTAAAAAATGAGAATAGTATACACTTTAAATGGATGCAGTTTATTGTACCTAAATTATTTCTCAATAAAGGTGATGAGAAAAAAAAAAGGTTTAATGCTTGAAGATGCAGAGAGATGGTTCAGATAGCTTTAAGGTCAAGTGAAAAAGCTTACTTAGCCAGTTACCTTAGTCCCAAGGCATTAACTGTTGTAGTTTGGAAGTTTACGTAGAGTTTACTATGTGTATGATAACACAGCCCTTATTATGTTATGGGATCATTTCATATGCAAGATTCACAGAATGTAATAACCAGAACAACTGCCTTCTATTTCTACAAGCAGCAGGACATGAAACTACACTTATCTGCCTTTACTTGACACCTCATTGGATAGTAGCTCAAAGTGAGGGTGAGTCTAGATAACCTCTTAAAATGTCTTTCAACTCAGCAAGTAACATATGGATTAGTGTTTTCTGTGTTGAGTTTAATAATAGAGATGGTGGCATGTAGAGAAATGCTACTCAAAGAGTGGTCTCCAGATTGGCAGCATCGGATCACCTGGGAGCTTGTATTGGAAGTTCTTGAGCCCCTTCCCCTGGATCAGTGGAGATGGGGCCAAGGAATCCAGCACTCGTGTTTTACATCAGGAACGGGGAAGCCGTGTGAATGCGAGTGTGTGTGTGCATGCATGCATGCAAGCATGTGCATGCGTGTTTTTGTGTGTGTGTGTGTATATGAGAGAGCCGTGGCCCACTCAGGAGGTGGGAAGCAGAAACATAATGACAAGTCAATAAAATAAGATCAATTTAGTTGTTCTTATAGTATATAGATATGGAATATTCCTCTATTTTTAAATTCTAGACTTACTATTTCCAGTAAAGATTCAACAACACTTAAATATATACCTTAAGTACTATCTTACAATAATTCCCAGGAAAGGAAGAAAAAAAACAAAGGTGGGAAAAAGAATGGGAAGATTTAATTTTTATATTGGTCCCAGCCCTCAGAAACAAATATCTTTACTAATACTGCTATCACTTGGGAGCGTGAGAGTACCCTTACAAATGGTTCCAACACACTTATCTCCATTTTTAAAAGCATACATCTTCCTGAAATGCTTTTGCTCCTGGAATCTAATGACAGCATATGGTCTAACCTCCCACCCATTACAGGATCCCCTGGGCATTATCTCCAGAAGGAATCACACAGCATCTGCTTTGGTAGCTCTGACTGTCCTGCACTCTACCTTACAAACCTTACAACCACCCCTCACACTTTGCATTCTGTCGATATGAACCCTGTTCCCAAGGGTGCCTTGCTCTGTCACAGTTCAGTGCATTTGCATGTGCCCTTCCTTCTACCTGAAATTTCCTCCTTCCACTTGTCTAACAGGAAAACTGCCCAACTATTTAGGTCATTAAATATGAAATGTCCAATTTCGAATAAAAAGTTTATCATATCTCAAACAAGAAGCAGTACAATTAATCAAAATATGTGCCAAAACTATTGACACAGTTTTGCCATCTTAACGGTATATCTTGCTTATGCCAGCAGCCAAGAAGCCTGGAGAGCAAGTGGCAATGAATCACAAAAGGCGTTTTCCACAGCTTGTTGAGAATTGAATATTTTTCCTTGCAAGAAGTGGTCCAAACCCTGGAAGAGGTGGTAGTCAGTTGGTGCAAGGTCTGATGAATACACTGGATGACAAAGTTTCCAAGTGCAGCTTCTGTAGTTTGAGTAGCATTGTTTGTGCGACATGTGGTCCAGCATTGTCTTACAAGAGGATTGGCCTGTCTCTATTGACCAATCTCGGCTGCTTTATCACAAGCATCCTCATCATTTCATCCAACTGGTTGCAGTAGACATGCACTGTAATCGACTGACCAGGTTTCATGAAGCTATAGTGGATAATACCAGCGCTGGACCACCAAATACCATTAGCTTTTTATGATGAATATTCAGTTTTGGACTATGTTCCAGCACTTCGTCTTTATCCAACCATTCTGCCGAAAGCTTGCGATTGTCAAAAAGAATCTGTTTTTCATCACATGTAAAAATATGGTGCAGAAATGGTTTGCCTGTATGATGTGACGGCAAAGAAAGGCAAGCTTCGAGAGGATTTCTCTTCTGATGCTAGTTTAATTCATGCAGTACCCATCTATCCAACTTCTTTACTTTGCCAATTTGTTTCAAGTGGTCCAATATTGTTGGAATGAATAGTAACGTGAAACTTTGCTGCTAATTCACACGTAGGTTTAGATGGATTCACTTCCACTACAGCTTTTAGCTCATCATTATCCATTATCCACCTTGGTCTCAGGATACCCATGTGGCTCATTTTCAAGATTAAAATCACCAGAACTGAACTTCTCAAACCGTGGACGTACTGTGTGTTCATTAGCCACACCCTTCCCAAACACTTTGTTAATATTTCGAGCTGTCTGTGCTGCATTGGTTCCACAACAGAACTCATATTCAAAAATAACACAAATTTTGACTTATCCATGGTTTCACAAAAAGTGCCCTAAAAAAAATTTGAAATCACAAGCCAAACCATGGGTTTGAAAGAATGAGGATATACCTTCACAATAAAAATAAAATGAGAAGTGTCAAAGTGAAATGTCAGAAATATCAACTGTCAAACTTCGTACTTAACCACTTCGGTACCAGCGTCGACTATAGTTAACAGCCACAGATGAACGTGAGCATCGACTTTAGCCGACAGCCGTGATATGAAGTCGACAGCCGAGCATCGACTTTAGTCGACAGCCAAAAGCTTTTGCTTTTACAGCTTTTATCTCTGCAGTTGCAGTGTGTACGTTCAGCTAGTAAGTTACTACGAATCTGTGACCTTTTAACAAGTCCTTAGTAAGAGTTATTATAGTTATTTTCCGAAAACTGCCTGTAAAGTAAAACAAGCTTTCAGTGCTTTAAAGCTTGCCTCATCACACAAGAGCAAAACGGATCCGTCGTCAATGCACAGCACAAACTATCGTGCGGACTGTGAGTGCCGGCTTTGTGCAAGTTTTCGCGGCTGGTGAGCGCCGTACCGAAGTGGTTATTAAGGAAATCGGACATTTCATACTTAATAACCTAAATAGTAAACCTCAGCTCAAATGCTCTGTCCTATGGAAGCTCCTCTAGGTAGATTTAAGAGCTCCTTCTCCTGGACCCCCACACACATAGACATAGACACACACACCTTTGTACATACATCCTTTATAGCCACTGTCTTCTCTCATTGCATATGTTTATACTCAGATTCACCTCTCCATTGGATTAAGTCTCTTGAGGGCAGGAATGTCGTACCTTTGCATTCTCAGCAACCTAGTCTATTGCCCAGTAATAAAGTATTATTTAATGAATAGATCAAATGAATGAATTACCCCTAAAAAAGTTCTACAGGAGCCTAGAAATGGGAGCTATGACCACTGACTGGCCAGGCTGAAAAGATAGCATTTGATCTGGGTACTGAAGGACAAATTTGATTTTACTTGGCACGAAAAAAGAAGATGAGAACTATAAACAGAAGAATAGCAAGAAAAAGGGCCTGGGTGTAGGCAAATCCATGGCCTCCTCAGACAGCAGCTAGTATCACAGGTGCAGTGAGAGACAGACATGAAAGAGGAAGCTGGGGCCAGACACTAGGGCCAGAAGATGTCTAGGGAGCTAGGGCCTCATTCTGGACGTAATGAAGAACCATGAAAAAATTTTGAATAGGGAGAAATGTGATCAGATATGACACTTGACTAGAGATCGGTTGGGAGGAAATTGCAATTACAGTAAGTAAGAGCCCAGCAGAGCACAGGAACATTGGCACGAGGAAAACAAAGTAAATTTGAGAAGCATTTTGGAAATGGGATCAAGACTTGGCAAGCAACTGGACGTGGGAAGTGAGGAAGCAGCGCAGTTGAAGCTGGGCCAAGCTTTCCGACCTGGCAACTGAGTGAACACTCAGCGCCACCTATGAGCTTGTCTTGTCTTCATAGGCAGATTGCAAGCTCTGAGAACAAGACCCTGGCTCTTAGTGTATTCTTTATATCTCCTGCGGCTCCCAATGCTGACCGTGCATTCAGAGGTTCTTAATGAACATTCGTCAAAAGATTTAATGTTTCTTATACTCACCAAATATGTAAAAAAGAAAAATATAACAATTACAGTGTCTTTTTCAGAGACTCTCTGTTTAAAGATTCTCAGCATGTTTTTCATCCACAAATGGATTCATCATTGTGTCAACTATATCATTCAACTTGGACACCCGCCCAACTGACCCGTCACTGCACAAACCAAAATCTCTTTTCAGATAATGTGTGCTGGGGGGTGACAGCTGAGCAACTTGTATTTTTACCTTTTTGGGAGAAAGGGGCTGTGATACTTTCAGTCTTCTGAAAATGAATCCAAAACCATAAAACAGGCTGAATGTTTTCCTCCAGTGGAAGAAAAGAAAGCAAAACTACTACAGGTAAATTGAAATCTTCAAATAGGCCCATACCATATTGCTGAGACATTCCTGAGATAATGGCCTTAGTTAGACTGGGGCCACAAATCTATACATTTCCTTATTCTCCTGGCAGGACTAATGAGATTTTATGGCAGGCAAGTTGTTTATCCCTTGGGTGACATTGGCAAGCACGGCTATATCTTTATCCATCAAGTTTTCTGCACTGCAGCTTTTTCCCCACAAAGACTGCCCCTGCCTAGATGACAACACTGACAACATGTAAGAACCTCATTCCTTCCCGTGAACACTCCACCCATCCCTTTCTGTTATTTGGATCTAATCATTCTGTCCTAATGTCACATTACTCCAGAACAAAGGGCAGGCAGGAGAAATGGATAAAAGGAGAAGGAAAGAAAGTTTTAGATGTACATGCAAAGAGATGCAAGGCTGACAGGTCCATATCTAAAATATCATATGTGCCCAACAGACCATTGGCAATAGATCTGCAGACAGGCTGCTGCCCACGGTACCGTTAATTGCTGAATAGGCAGAGAAAGCTCTCCTCCCATCAGCAGTGGCTAGGAATAGGAGGAGGTGACCACCACTCCAGTCCAGGACAAGGATTTGGTCCCTCCTTATAGCTTTCATGTTGCCTGAATTAGCCCGCGATGTCTGTTTTCAGCACTGAAGAAGCACTCACATACACACAAATATACAAACTCACATATTTGATGATTGTCATAAACTCCCAGAATGAAGTGTCCATTCTATCTTTGTAACCAGGAAAATGTCCCCAGTTCTCAGATCAAGGAGATATTGAATAACTGGCTCTGCAGAAGTCAAAGTACAGGCTCTGGTTCTGTTTCTCCCATTGAGTGCAGCTATAACAGCTGGAGAGAAGGCATGCGCAACTCCTTGAGGATTCTTGAAAAAGTCGACAGTAGCAGGTAGATTGGGAAAGAAAACCAGAATTTAAAGTGCCACCAAACTGACTGTGGACTTACCATTTTTCTCCTATGGTATTCCCTGGACAGGACCCAAGGAAGCCTGAGAGCCAGAAGTGAGCATCCGTGTGGACAGAGAGAGCTCCTGCATAAGCCTTCTAGTTTGGGCTTAAAATGAGAGAAAGGAGTCTCCTGGCAGTGACAGCCACAGCACAGAAGCCTCCCAGCATAGAAAATGCTGAGGAAGGGGAACTTTCCTCTTTAATCAGAGGAGCCGTGGTCCCAAAAGCATGCTTTTTCCTCCCTTTGTGCTCCCACCACTTGGTTCTGGACCGGGGCTGAGTCATAGGAAGTGTACAGAAGAGCAGAGTAAATGAAGTTCCAGCTTTCTGCATGGACTACCCAAATGGGGAACCCTAGGAAACCAGAGAGTGCCAGGCAGACTGTGGAGAGGAAGGCCCTGGGAACAAACCCATACGTTATTTGCTAACTTTTGGGCTCACTCTCAAGTTATACATGCTTGGATTTGATCACAAACAACATAGCAAAGACTTTGAGAGTGGAGTCGACAGGTACATCACCGTCTAGGTCCCCGCCTGGCTATGAATAGTAGGCATCCAGGAGAAATCTGGACAGCACCACAAAGACTTTGAGAACAGATCCAACATTGCAACCACAACCCACAGAAGGCCGCTGAGAACCTGCAGCCTAAACCAATTGTGTCAATTGCCTGCTATAAAAAATAAGTAAATGAACAAACAAACATTCTCTGCAGGATTCAAACAAGACCCAGTATCTCATAATATAGTATTCAAAATATCCATGACATGATCCAAAAATACTCGGCCTATGAACCAGGAAAATCTCAACTCAACAAAGGAAAAGATAGTCAATGGATGTGGATATGAAGGTAGCATGGATGTGAAAGTTATTTGATAAGAATTTTAAAGCAACTATTATAAAAATGCTTCAAGAAGTAAGAGTCAACACTCTAGAAAACCTCAGGGGGGGAAAACGAGAACCAGTTAGATATTTGAAGAACCAATATAAAAGAAGAACCAATTCGATATTTTAGATCTAAAAAAATGTAATAATAAAAATTAAAAACTCACCAAATGGGCTTAATAACAAAAGCCTAATATTTGTGTTATCGGAGTCCCAGGAGGACAGGAAAAAGTACGATGCAGAATAATACTTGAAAAAAAAAAAAAGACTAGAAATTCCCAAAATTTGGCAAAAGGCACAAACCTATTCAAGAAGTTCAGTGAACGTCAAACAGGACAATTGCAAAGAAATCCATGCCCAGACACATCCTTATGAAACTGCTAAAATCTAAAAAACAAATCTATGAAACAAATCTAAAAAACGAAATCAAATTTAAAAATCACTAAAACAACCAGAGAAAAGCAACACATTATTTATAGGGGAATGATTAAATGACTGTGGAATTCTCCCCTGAAACAACCAAAGGTGAGAAGGTAGTTGAACAACAGTGTTAGACTGCTGAAAGAAAAAAATTGTCATTTTGGAATTCTATATTCTAAGAAAATATCCTTCAAGAGTGAAAGTGAGATAAGAACATTCTCTAATGAATGAAAAATAAGAGAATTTGTTGGCAGCAGACATGCTCTAGAAAAATTGCTAAAGAAAGATCTACAGACAGAATTACCCTGTGTGAAAGAAGCTAGACTCAAAAGGTTACGTACTATAATGATTTCATTTATATGGCACTTTCAGAAAGATAAAACTATGGCAACAGAAAACAGAGCTGTGGTTGCTAGGGGTCAGGGGTGGGATGAAGTTGTGATTAAATGGGATAGCATGAAGGAATTTTGGAGCAATGAAGCTGTTCTGCATCCAGATTCTCTACACATATTAAAATGCATAGAACTCAACGCACACACACAAAGTCAATCTTGCTACATGTTAGGGAGCAACAGAGATGTTGCTCCCTAAGAACCTTCTAGTCTTCAAAAAATACTTGGAGCTTTACCACCTTTCTTGGACACCTGCTTGTGAATATCGTCGATGAGGCCAATGCCAGGCTGTTTCTGCTGCCCTTGAGTGTAGCTTATAGCCGAATTTATCCTCTCTACCTGCCCCACTGCCAGTTCAAGCAAAGAAAATACCACATTTGGGCTGAACAATGAATAAGAAGTCAGAATGCATTTTGTGGAACAGCCCTTTCATTCTACAAAAACTATTATGTAAAGCTCACCTCTCCTCACCCCTAGTCTGAAATAAGGAAAAAACTGAACTCATCTGGATCAGGACTTAGAGATCTACATGTCACCTCATCATTGAAGCACCTGCTTCTGAGTTTCTCTTCTAGCTGCTGTACCCACAAACGTACAGTAAGACCCGAGCAGGTCCTGAAGCCCCTACCTACTACACCTCCTGCCACGCCACTGACATGTAGCGTATTTCTCTTGCTACAGAGACCCTTTTGGTCCAAGTAATAATTCTCCCTCTGTATCTGGGGGTTGGTATTATTTTTGCCTTTGGTAGATCCACAGGAGCAAGAAGGAATCACACATTTGCAGGAGAAGAAATAAAATAAAAACAAGACCTTTGGCACCACTCTAATACTGCAGTTCTGCATTGTTTAAAAGTTGTGTTTAGGGTGGGCGCAGAGGCTCATGCCTGTAATCCCAGCACTTTAGGAGGCCGAGGCAGGAGGATCGCTTGAGCCCAGGAGTTTGAGATTAACCTAGGCAACATAGCAAGACCCCATCTCTACAAAGACATTTAAAAATTAGCTGGGTGTGGTGGCACGTACCTGTAGTCCCAGCTACTCAGGAGCCTGAGCTGGGAGGATCGCTTGAGTCCAGGAATTCAAATTTACAATGAGCTATAATCACGACACTGCACTCCAGCCTGGGTGACAGAGTGAGATCCTGTCAAAAAAAGAAAAGGTTGTGTTATGTGACTCTCTCCACCTTAAGGCAGGAATTGTGCTTCAATCAGTTTTGTGTCTCTAGAGGATGGCACAGTGACAGACACATAGAGGCATTCACATAAATGTAGGTTGTAAATGAGTGAATGAATGCACACATGGCTGAATAAATGAATGGTGTGACTGATTCAGGCACAGTTCTGCAAATACAGCAGATGGCCATGCTCTCCTTGCCCAAGTATGTCTCCTGCCACTGGTGGGAGGCAAAGGTGGTGGTCCAGTGGCCTAGGAGAGGAGGGGGCTGACAGAGGGGTCCAGTCTGGTAACAGGAAGGTAGGAGAATTGGGCCACAGCAGGTGACTCATCAGTGTGCTCTATGGATTGGCATGAGCTTTCATCTCTAGGTGAGCAGAAGGAAGGGGATCAGCAACAGAAAACAATACGCACAGTGAAACACTCCAAGGCCAACATGGCAAACAAAACACCACTCCTCTAAAGGGTTTTCCGTCCCATTAGATGTTCCTTCAAATAGTGTCTCCTCCTCAAATGTGTTTAAGAAATATTCTACGCTGTCTCCTTCTTGAAGACCCAAAATACATATTTGCTTACTAAATCCTCAGAAAAGTCCCATAGTAAAGAATTATATTTAAATTTTTAAGTTGAGGTATAATTAACATATGCACTTATTTTAAATGTTCAGTCCAATGAGTTTTGAGAGTTGAATGTTCAATTAACTGCCACCAAAACAAGATATAGAACATTTCCATCACCCCAGAAAGTTTCCCCATGCTCCATCCCAGTGAACCCCCTGTCCCCACTCAGGGACAACCACTGACTGACCTACCATCACCATAGTCTGGTTTCGCTAGTTCTTAGACTATGCTGCATGTATTTTTGTGTGCCTGGCTTCTTTTGTTCAGTGTGAGATTTTTGAGTTTCATCAGTGCTGTTGTATATATCACTAGTTCATTCTCTTTTTTTATTGCTGAGCTATATTCCATTCTGT
Source organism: Cheirogaleus medius (assembly GCA_008086735.1). Taxonomy (NCBI): domain Eukaryota; kingdom Metazoa; phylum Chordata; class Mammalia; order Primates; family Cheirogaleidae; genus Cheirogaleus; species Cheirogaleus medius. Next base: position 76,099,893 of record VBSM01003176.1, on the reverse strand, counting down.
GTGTATCTAAACTGTGATATATATATATGTTATATATATAGTGATATATAGAGATTATGTGTTTATATGTATATATATCACAATTTGTTTATCCATTCTCCTGTTGATAGTAATTTGGGTTGTTTCCAAGTTTTGACAATTATGAATAAGGCTGGTACCAACATTCTTATATAAGTCTTTTTGTGCACATATGTTTTCCTTCTTCTTGGGTAAAATAGGAGTGAAATAACAGGGACATGGAGTATATTTGCTCAGCTTTATAAAAACTGCCAAACAGTTCTCCAAAGTGGTTGTACCTGTTTAACTTTTTTAAGTTAGTACTTCCTGTATTCATTTGATGACAGAGCCACACATGTGTAAAATGAACACGTTGGACTAGACAACTTTTAAGATTCCTCCCAGCCCTATATGATGAGAGAAGCCAAGGCATTCAGAAGTATTGTTTTCCACGGTCAGGGTTTTGCCTTCTTTTATAAATCTGACAGGCAAAAGCAAATGGCATGAAACCCAAGATGATCAGAAAAACTTTCGAATGTTGGGAGTAGGGAGATAGAAGTCATCGCTGAGCCCAGTGAGTGGGGAAGTGGGCTAGTGAGCAGTCACTTGGACGCAGACATGAAAAAGGGGATATTTAAGCCACAGGGAATCAGAGACACCAAGTTAGAAACAATTAAAGCAGAGACAATTGCATACAGAAGACTCCAGCAGTGTTTAAGAAATTTCTTTGGTCCAAGGGCATCAATAATAAGATATTCAGAAGACTCTTCAAGATTACTTCTTTTTTTAAGAGGGAGCTGGATAGAGGATTTGGGATAAAATTGAAAATAAGATCCAGTAAAACTTTATTCATTCTAATTCCATTTATTAAGAATGAAGCTTTTAGGCCAGGCATGGAGGCTCACGGCTGTAATCCTAGCACTTTGGAAGGCCAAGGCAGGAGGATCATTGAGGTCAGGATTTCAAGACCAGTCTAAGCAAGAGCGAGATTCCATCTCTATAAAAAATAGGAATAGGAAAATGTTTTCCTGTTTCTTGGGTAAATACATAGGAGTGAAATTGCTGGGACATAGGGTATATATGTTCTCTACAAAACAAAAAGAAAAATTACCTAGCTACCCGGGAGGCTGAGGCAGGAGAATTGCTTGAGCCCAGGAGTTTGAAATTGCTGTGAGCTACGATGACACCACTGCACTATAGCCAGGGTGACAAATAGAGACTCTGTCTCAAAAACAAAAAAAGAAAAATTAGCCAGTGCAGTGGTGCCTGCCTGTAGTCCCAGCTACTTGGGAGGCTGAGGCAGGAGGATCACTTGATCCTGGGAGTATGAGGTTGCAATGAGCTATGAGGATGCCACTACACTCTATCCTGGGCAACAGAGCAAGACTCTGTCTCTAAATAAATAAATAAATAAAAATAAAAGAATGTAAAGTTTAAATGACATTACTGCTGGGATACAATTCTCTGGATTTCTTGTATATCTTGAGCAGAGACACTGGCTGCTCTTTGTTCTGGACTATCTTTTGAAGGATGTTTCTATAGTGAACAACCTTGGAAAATAGAGATCATGTCTACTTCTGGAGCAAAGGGCAGGTTTGCCTACAACCTTGGAGGATAGAGATAATATCTACTCTTAAAGTAAAGTGCATGCATACTTGGTGCCCTTTATAAAAGAGTCAGGTCCTGTAAGCTCAGACTTCCTCTCTTGAAATGCAACTCCCTCCACGTGCAGCTGTAATCTGGCCCTCTTCAATCATCCTTTTGAGACATGGGGAACCAGTATAAATTTTTAGAAACAAACACTCTACTGCTACGGCTGTGAATAATAAACTGTCCTTCTCTGATCCAGCAGTCTCATGTCTTTTCTCAGTATCCATGAAACTAAGTTGGGCTAAGCTAACTTGTTAGCTTGCAAGTGGGGTAAAATCTCAGTCTCTTCAAAATTCTTGGCAAATGCATGTGTCTTTTTGAATAATAGCAAAAATTCTTCCCTACACATTTCCAAAGTCAAATTTATCAACAAGGAGAATTACTTCTAAAATCAAGAGATTTTTTTTAAAACAGGGGTTCAGGAAATTAAGGATTCCTCAATACATTACTAATTTCTAAACCTAGGGGCTCTAGAGCGAGTATTTTCCTGCACTTTTTAGAAAGTTATTTTGCTGGCACCAGTTGGGATACTCCCTTCATTCCAGGAACGAACACAATAAAATTTATCTGTCGGATCTCCTAGCACAAAAAAAGAGAATTCAACTCAGTCTCAGCTGCTGAGATCACGAGTGTGGCCCAAGGACAAGGGCCCCCTCAGCTCCTTCAGTTTCAAAGGCTAGCTGGCTCCCTGCCCCACCACCTCCACAGCAAAACCCCAGAGCAGAGAATTCCTCCTGCATGGTTTCTGAAAGGCAGAAGACAAGTGTCTGTCCACGGTGCAAACAGATGGAGAACCCTTAAATGAATCTCTGGCCAGAAAGGAGAGGGTCGGTGGCTGGTACACATACACTCAACTTGCCAGGAACAGTCCAGGGTCTTCTTGTTCCCCATTTGGGAAGGAAACTAGACCATCACCCAAGTCAAAGGATGCAGGAAAACTCCTCACTTTAATTCCAGCCCCCACAGCCCCTGTGTCATCTCTTCTTTAATTTCAGTCACTTCATGAAAATGATCTTTTGCAGATGACCTGAGTCATACGGGGACTCTCCAGCCACTATCGACTTCACATGAGTTTTATCTGCCTCTAAAATCCTGGCCTCCCCTCACCCCCTCTCTGCAGTACCAGCATCTCACCAGTCTCCTGGGAGCAATGCCCTTCGCAGTTTTGAAATCAGTGACCCTCATCTTCATCCGCCCTGACTCTCACCTTCCACCATCAGACCAGATGACTTCTTGAGATTCCTTCCAGATCTAATATCTGTCATTCAGTGTTGCCCATTCACCCATTAGCTTTCCTTAAAATACCCACATATCCAGAAAAAACTGACATTGACACTATGTGGCTCTCCTCCTCTTCCAGTACAAGTCCCTGACGTGTCCACTTTGCAAGTCAATTCACTCCTGGACAATTTCCAATATACACTTTACTTTCTATATGCCGCAGAGGCAGTGTGCTCAATGAGGTCCCTACAGATGTACTCATTTCAAATCTGATGATCATTTTCTCGCTCGCTTCCTCATTGCCCTTTATCCTGAGGGTGTGTGTGTGTGTGAGAGCGTGTGTGCATGTGTGCATTACAGACTGAATTGTGTCCTACAAAAGTCCCATGTTGAAACCCTAACCCCCAATGTTCCTGTATCTGGAGATAGTTCCTTTAAGAAGGTAACTAAGGTTAAATGAGGTCATAAGGGTGGGGCCCTGATCCTATAGGACTGGTGTCCTAAGAAGAAGAGACACCAGAGAGCTTTCTTTCTCTGCACACGCATGCACATGCACAGAGAAAAAGCCATGTGAGGACGTGGCAAGAAAGCATTGTCTACAAGCCAGGGAGAGAGGCCTCACCAGAAACAAAATTTGCTGGCACCTTGATCTTGGAATTCGAGCCTACAGAACTGTGAGAAAATAAATTTCTGTTGTTTTAAGCCACTTAGTTGGTGGTATTTTGTTATGGCAGCCCAAGGAGACTAATGCAATATGCACGCCCCTTATTGGTTTTTAACCTCGTCGTGCCTAGCAAACTATGAAAGGTAGTATTCTTAGCACACTGCATAGAATATGCATTCTATTCTATACAGTATAGTCTGCATAGCATGCAAAGCATTCATGAAACATTAGATAATTACAGAATGGCAGGGCTACAAGTAGAGGTCAGAGCTAAAGGCGGAATGCTAGCTATTATCTGCAGAAAAAAGGAAAAGAGAACAAATGCATAGGTTGTCTTATTTATATTTCAAATAAGCTCTTTTTTCAGCTAGCATGCTTATATCTTGTTTTCTCACTTTTAGTGGCCATTGATAAATACAACTTTTTAACTTTACAAGCACAATTACATTCCACAAAAAAGGTCAGCCTTAGTATTTTCAGAGAATACCTGGGGTGGAGGAGGAATGCATGATTTAAACTAACATTTAATGGCTCTTATTTCATATTCTGGACATTAATTGGAGATCTTTGCTTAAGAATCAACCAGTCTGAGACAATGAGGGAAATTTGAATATGGGCTTCGTCTTAAGTAATTTAAAGAATTATTGTTAATTTTGTTAGGTATGATAATGATATCGTAGTTATGAAAGAAAATGGAGAAACAGAACTATTTAGGAGAAAAGAAGAAAGGAAGAGGAGGGAAAGGAGGAAGAGGAAAGAAAAGAGAAAAATTACACAAATATAGCAAAATGTTTATAAGTGATTGGAGGAAGGGTACATCGGGTTCATTATACGATGTGTCTGCTTTTGTGTGAGTCTGAAGCATTACTGGCTGTGGGAGATGTATGAAGAATATTTGTTGCATGTCCTTTCTGTGTCAGGCACAGAGCTGGGCACATTCATGTGTGTTACCTCATTCGTACCTCCCACAGCCCTGAGAGGTCAGTACTACCCAGTATCCACACTCACCTTCTTTCTTTCTAACAAATCCTAATTGTGTTCACAGTGGCAAAGCACCCGCTAACCGTGCCTTCTCAGATTCTTCCCTTATAATTAAGGGTGTCTGTGTGATATGATGTTGACCCGTGGGTTCTAGGTGGAAGTTGGCTAGGGATTTCTGGACATGGTGTTGCTTTTCCAGTATAGGGGCTTCCCTTCCTTCCTTCATCTTCCTGCTAGAATGCAGACTTAGGTGGGAGGCAGAGCAGCCATTTTGTAGCCATGAGGAGACAAAATGTGAAGACAAAAGCCTCACACTGGGGATCACCCAGCAGGAAGAAAGAAACCACCTGGGACACAGATGTCACCAGCCCTCCCTAAAAATGCCAACCTCTAGACTTCCCAAGAAGTGTGAGAAAAAGCCTTATTTGGTTAAACCACCACAGTCAGATTTCTGTTATATACAGCCCAAATATGATCTATCTGATAGTTATTATCATGGTGATTCTACTGGCATATTAAGATACTGGTGTCCAGGTAGGTTAAGAAACTCACTCAAATTTACACGGCCGGAGTAGGCCCAGCTGGTGTTCAACACCTCTTCCTATTGGCTACCTCTCCTCCCCCCGTCCCCGGCCACCAGATAACAAAATACATGAACCTTTTTCTGTCCCATGATACCTCTCACTGGGCAAGCCCAAAGACTCCTTCTCAGCATTCGAAGTCCAGGCAAGGTGGGACTGGGTCATTGTGCTCTTCTACTAGTCAGAGCCCAGGATGCTAGCAAGGAAGACACTGTCCCATCCTTTCCAGGCCAATCCTCCTGAAAGGGAAGCAGTGGCAGCTGCTAGATATCCCTTCTCCCCTCAGATGCCTCTTCTACCTGCCCTTCCTACCACCTTGCCCGTGTTCGGGCATATCCGGAATATCCTGTTAAAATAGAGCTGTCTTGCCCAGCGGTTCCCCACAGCTTTCCCACAAAACCCCAGGCCCAAGGGAAGTCACTATGTATCACTGGACTTAATTAAGAACAAGATCAGCTCGGGCGCGGTGGCTCATGCCTATAACCCTAGAATTCTGGGAGGCCGAGGCAGGAGGATCGCTCAAGCTCAGGAGTTCGAAACCAGCCTGAGCAAAAGTGAGACCCCGTCTCTACCAAAAGTAGAAAGAAATTAATTGGGCAACTAAAAATATATAGAAAAAATTAGCCGGGCATGGTGGCGCATGCCTGTAGTCCCAGCTATTCGGGAGGCTGAGGCAGGAGGATCGCTGGAGCCCAGGAGTTTGAGGTTGCTGTGAGCTAGGCTGATGCCACGGCACTCTAGCCTGGGCAATAGAGTGAGATTCTGTCTCAAAAAAAAGAAAAGAAAAGAAAATTAAGACCAAGATGCACAATCTTTCACATTTTAATGTCCCTGAAATCAGGATGTTTGTTACAATTAATGTATCTTACCAGCTGCAGCAGCGGCCATTTTTCTCATGCTTTATATTTCACCTGTCTGAAATCACAATGCCTCTTACAGGCACTCGCATCTTAGTTTTATTGGAATATGGTGCTTGAAAATAAAACAGTTCTGTGGTCAAATAAGTTTGGAAAATAATGAAACGAACTAAAATAAACACGTTTTTAATGCAGACCTTCTCAGAGCCTTTAGCATGCCAAAGTGTATCGCCAAGAGATTTGCATAAATTATTTGGCCATGAAATTTTCCTTTCTGTAGAGTGCCGTATAGTACTAGCGTTATATGGAACACAAACGAAGAACCCCTGCCATTATGTGCTGGGATAGTTGACCAGACTTGCCTTCTGGAAGAGCTCTGAGAAAGTCGGTCAGAAAATACGTAAACTGTGAAGCTGACCTGTGTGAAGCAAGGCCCTTTAGTGGGTGGGTCATGGGCCTCACAGAGGCACCATCACCCAAGGAAGTCACTGGAAAACAGAACAGACACCTTCACGGGAATATCGGAAAGTGGAATGCACAATGGTGCTAAATTTCACCTACTTAGCTCGTTTTATTGGCAGTGGCTCCTCCTTGCCTTCATCCGGTCCAAAGAGACCAGAGTGTGACCACACCTCCCTAATGCCTGGGGACTGCGTCTGATCCCCAGAATCTTACGACAACATCGCTGGTCTCAGAGATACAAATACGCCTGCTGTGGCCCCGCAATGCTGAAAAGAGGGAGAATTCTTAGTGCTTTTTAAATTCCCCAGGGGATTCCACTACCTGGACAAAGTCAAGGCCCGCAGTTTTAAAGCCGTGACTTGGCGAAGGAAGCAGCGTTGGCACTGCGGCAGCTGTGAAAGACGTATGTCACTGCCACAGTCACCCGCGCCCTCGGTGACAAAGTCCAAAGTGGTAGTGACGGCGGAGTGTTAAACAGGAGATGGAGGCAAATATTTCGGACACAGAATCTCCAGGGAGGGGGTTAAAATAACTCAGGTTCTGAGGGGTTTGGAAGAATAGTGCACCCCCGAAAACACAGGACAGCGAGGGTGGCGGTGGTGGGAGGAAGACGGTCGTTTGAGTTTCTCATCGAGCTCTGGCTATTGGGAGGACGTCCATGGGGAAACGCCAGGAGGCCGTCAGAGACGGGCACTGGATGGTGACACAGTCACACATTTTGAAGCCATCTGTACCCGCGTGATATATGAAGCTTCAGGAGTTCAAAGACCGTATTTCCCACAACGGGACACCGGCCAGGACACCACACATTCATAACTGCCCGAGTCTGTGTGCGGGATGTAAGTGCACGCTCTACCCCTGCCACTCTCCGGCGGTGTGGCCTGGCCCAGGACACTCTACCTTCTGAGCCTCAGTTTCCTTAACTGGGAAACAGAAATAGCCATACCAACCTCTGTGGGCAGTTGTGGACATTAAGTGAGAAAATCCTCGGTAAGAGCCTGCAGAACGCCTGGTGTTGAGCGCAGCCGTGGTCCCTGCAGGTCTCTCTGCTCTCGCCAGCCCCAGACAGCTCCCGAGCAGGCGTGACACGGTCCCCTCCTCTTCCGTGCCCACGGAGTCCAGCAGCAACAAGCAATCGATTTGCAATCATCTCCATGGTACGTGAAGATCAAATCTCGGCAGACCAATTTAACTTTCTTCGATGATATATAGGCCATGTAGATAAGGAACGAGCGAAAGGTATTATCTCTCTGCGCTGGAGTATGACCTTACGTTCCTCCACCAACGACTTTTCATCAGCCAGATAGAAGGAAATAAGAGACACTCTTTTCCCCTGGGTGCAGACACCAAGAGCTGAACAATATCACCCAAAGGGTGGCTTATCGGTGACTCAGCCTCCACCTGGAAGCACCCCGCATGACCTCGCTCATGTCAGAGTACTGAACATCTCTGTCTTTACCCCGACGACGCAGCTGAGAACTTCCTAATTAAATCACAGATGACACCGAGTTGTGAGGCACTAGTCTGAGACAGTAGGAATAGAAGTCAAAATAGCATCAACCGACTAAAGATACGGCTCACAAAGAGAGTGAGGTGCAATAAGAACGAGTGTAACATAAAATAAAATCTATACAGACAAAAAGAAGGAGATATACTGGCTTGTACACTGCCCAGCAACTGGTGTCCCCCAGAGTCGTAGCCAGACGAGCAATGCTCAGAATGGCCAGGGGCCTGGGTGGAAGTTTAAACATCAGAGAAGAAGAAGAAGGCAGAAGAAAAGGGAAAGAGAGGCAGGAAGAGGAAGAGGGAGGGAGAGAAGGCAGGCAAGTGTGATGTAGCTGTTGCTGTGGACATCTTCAGGGTGGACGATGCTGGCTCACTGGAATTCAAGTTCACTCACATGGTCGACGAAGAATTTATTGTGAATGTAGTCTGTGCGAGGCACCGTGTCCAGTGCTAGGGATATAGCAGCGAACGAGACATTCAGGATCCTGCCCTCACGGGTTCTTCTCCCTCTTCCCGACTTCTAAATGTGGAAGGGCCTGTTATGCGTCCTCATGTCTGTCTGTACCTGCCCCTTCGCGATCGCATCCACTACCAAGGCTTTCCACACCATCCGCCTGCTGCTGCTTGGCAAGCTCGGGCTTCCATCCCAGCCTCGTGTGGCCACTGTCTACCTGTCCTCTCGACACATCACAGACTTGGCTCTGCCAAAGTGGAACCTCGATTCCCCCTTCTTCCTGCCAAGCCCGTTCCCGCCCTGGTCTGTCCCCCTCCACAGATGGCGCTAAACACGGCCCAAACAGAGGAGTGGTCTTTGACGCCCATATCCTACATCCTGTTGGTTCTAATCCTCCAGAATTGGAATTACACCCCACAGCCGAAAAACAGCCATTTACGTTCTAAAGACTGCTGTCAACAACTGGGACCAGGGCACCTGTTCCCCACCCGCCAAGCACGACCTCGGTTCTCTGAGCCAGACCACCATCAACCCGATGAAGACTGGGGAAGGGGAGGCAGTCTGTGGGGCTTACTGCCTGGGGACTGGGGACAGCTGTGCTCACGAGGAGGGGTTCCTGCCTCCCTCGCTATGACTGGCGGCCGTACAACCAGGTCAGCAAACTTTTTCTGTGAAGGGCGAGATGGCGAATATTTTAGGATTTGCTGGCCACGCGGTGTCTGTCACAACTACTCAATACTGTCATTGTAGCGTGAAGGCAGCTACAGACAATAACGCATGTGACATAAATAAATGAGCAAGGCTGTCTTCCAATAAGACTTTATTTAGGGACACTTAAATTTGAATTTCATATGATTTTCACATATCACGAAATAGTATTCTTCTCTTGATTTTTTTTTTTCAACCACTTAAAAAAGGTAAAAACTATTCGTAGCTCATGGGCTACACAAAAACAGGCAGCAGGCCAGACTTGGCCCCTGGCTGTAGCTTGCCAACTCTTAATCCGAGAGACTCCCTCTTGCAGACACTGCGGGAGCCTGCCAGGAAGAGACAGTGACACCTCACTTCCCAGCAGACATCTGATATGCTGCAGGAGCTGGAGCTAAGGGTGATGAGAACATAGTGCAGGTGCTTGTCCCCTGGAGGTCGGGGACACACGTGAGCATGAGACCAGATCCTGCTTCTTAGCTGGAGGTTTCTGAAAACAGGATGACTCTCAGTGAAGCAGGCCCTGCAGCAAAAGGAACAGGGCTCATTTGTACTCGTAACTGTCTCTCAAAAATACTATATTTTTATAAAGCTGCATCGCCTAAACTTCAGCTCTCTCTGCAGTAAACTTGAACTATAGCAACATAGTTGCAAGTGATTTATTGGGGTGGTAAGCTTTTGCAATGGTTTTTTGGGGGGAGGTTCATTTAAATTTCCACGATCGTTGGTATAATAAAAAAATAAAAGAAGTTATTCAGATGACAGAAGATTGAACGCTGATACCAGTTAACAAGGGAAGCAGCAGAAAGTCTATCCTGGGATCTTTACAACTATGATCAACAGCCATCTGTTTGGGGATTTTTAAGGTGAGCCCAGCCTGCCTCAAGAGGCTAGGAGGATCACCACTCGCGTTTCCACATCTTCGTAATTCCAGGGTATGGAAGGAGACATACGCACGTAGGAGGAGTAATTAGAAAGAACAGCTCTGCTTTTCTTTTCTCTGAGCACAGAAATGGTGAAGACTCACTCCCTAAATCCTGTGTTACACTGCAGACCCAGCCAAAGCAGCTGCCTTTAAATTGCATCTGTCCGCATAAGAGGTCTACAAAGCCTGCATTTCAATGCTGAAATAACCCCAGTTGTTTGACCTGCTGTTACTGCGAAAAAGATTTTTAAAGAAGGGGGAAAAAGGCATTTTAATACAACAAAGAATTTGTCGGAAAGGACTTGGTACAAACAAGGCACTGATTTTTTTTTCCTCCCTGTAAAAGCAGTGGAACAGAGTTGGGAACTCGCCCCTGTCTTCTCGGCCTAAATTCCTGGAGGAAACACAAATAGACTTTTTCAGGTCACAGGTTCCTCTGCATCAGGTGGCTCCTGAGTCTCAGCTCAGTATCTGCTAATTCAGGCCATTTTCTCTCCACTTTATGAATTTCCCTAGTGCTAGAGAGGCTGGAAATCCAAACGTAATTGGCAAATTTTGATCGTGTTGTAGAGAGCAAAACTCAGTGCAGCACGCTCTCTTGGGGGCTGATTTCAAACCACTAGATTGACAAGTGCTAAAATCTACCTTTCGTTTTCAAAAGTAGACTGTATAACTGAGTTTTTAAAATAACACAGGGATAGATATCATGTAAGATTTTCTATTTCCCCTCCCCCCAAATTTGTTTCTGGCCATCACCTTCTCATGGCCAATTTTATTCTGCAACGCACAGCAGGAGGTTTGCAGTTTTGCGATACTTTTCAATGCTATGTCATTATCAACCCAGATGCCCAGATGAGTTACTTAACAGAGAGGCGGCAGAGATGCTGCTCACAGAACCGTCCAGCCGAGGAAAGTGTCTCCGTTCACTCACTCTCTTCTGTCCAGACAGCCTGTGTGGTTTACTGTTGCTCTCATTTCCATTTCCCAGAAGCAGATTAGCAAGTATTTTCTTTTAAGCGGGATCCCCTTCTCTCCATGGTAGTATCAATAATTATGAAAAAATGAATACAGAAAAAGAGCAGCATTTGCTTTGTATAATCATCACCACCCACTGAGCTCCTACGACATACCTGCCTCCAAGCAGGCGTGGTCCCCTCCCCAGCGACTGCACAAGCAGGCATTATGCATCATTTTCACAGCTAAGTAAACTGAACTGCAGGAAGTTCAGCAGCGTGTCTGGGCTCATACTTCTGGTATGAAGCAGAGCCTGGCTCCCAGCCCAGCTCCGTCTGCCTCCGGTGCCTTGCTCTTTCCGCTGCTCAGCAACGCCTCGCGGGAACGTGCCCAGGGTTTCCCAGGACTGCCCCCGTAGCACGCTCGCCTCACTCTTATGTGAAACTCTTCCCACCTTTTTCAAAATTATTACTTTTCATTATAATTGCACAACAGTGACCTCAAAGAAAATTTCCAAAGATGGGGTGTCACTCTCGCCCACCACTGTTAGCAGTTTTTATATTTTCTTCTAGTCTTCATCGATGTGGATTTAACTAGTACATATTTTCAAATGCTAAAGATTGTATATCCTTTTTGCACGTCACGTTATATCATGAAAATATTCCTATGTTTCTACATAACCTTTAGAGTTACTAATTTAACAACTGTATAATAATCCATCAACTTGATATACCCCAATTTCTTAAACTACTTCTCTTCTGTTGAATTGTTAATAACGTTTCCCTAATAAAATAATGTTAATAAATTTCTTTTGTGTGTATACTCTTCTTCCTTTCACTGGAGTTTTTCTTTAGGCTAAATTCCCAAAAGTAAAATTATAGGGCCAAAGGGTTTAAATATTTTATGTTTGACCTTCTTTCTTACATACTGATCACACACCATTTTCAACATTCTTCTTCTCATCTTCTAAGCATAATCTGGGAGAAAAAGAGTCAATTCATCACTTCCATTCCCTCACACTTGATTGGGTATTGGATTATACCAATCCAATTGCTCACACTCAAAGCTGCTGCCAATTTCTGAATGTAAGCTACACTTCTTGAAAAACCCTTGTGTTTCCCACATATATACAAGGACAGAAAGATAAAAAATAATTACTCAGCACTGACAAGGGTACAAGGAAATAGAGCAGCTAATAAAATTCAATGAGTGTAGACTGGTACAACCTCTTTGGAAGGCAATTTGGCAATATGTCGGAACAGCTTTAAAAATGTATATATGCTTTAATACAACCATTCTATTTTAATAATTTATGCTAAGAGAGAAAGTCAAAGTAGGTACAAATATTTAGCTATAAGTATATTCTTTTTAGCAATCCTCATAATAGCAAAAATGATAACAAATTTATGTCCAAGAGAAGGGAACTGACTTAAGAAATTATGACACATCTGTATAATAGAGTATTATGCAACCATTTAAAATTATAATTGTAGATGACATAATACATTAATGACATAAACATGGGCTCATAATACATTTAATAAAAAACAAGTCATAAAATAGCACTTATTATATGTTCAGGTAAAATATATATACATAGATATTAATAGAAGCAGAGATATGCTCCAGTTATTAATAAGAAAGAAATAACTAAAGCTTTTTGTTTTTGTGGGGTTTTTTTCCTTAGAGACAGGGTCTTGCTATATCACCAAGATTAGATTGAAGTGGTATGATCATAGCTCACTGCAGCCTCCAATTCCTGGGCTCAAATGATCCTCCTGCCTCAGCCTCTCAAGTAGTTGGGACTGCAAGTGTGCATGCCACGACACCTGGCTAATTTATATCAGTTTCTAAAGCTTACATGTGCATAAAAATGTTTCCCACACCCGAGCCAGCTGGACAGGGACAAGAAGCACTGTTCTGCATTAGTCTCTAGATTCTATGTGTGCATCACCCTCCACACCTGCAAATAACAAGGAGTTACAAGCATACAGCATGGAATGTGGGGACATACCTGCCTTTCTATATCTAATTCAAAATGCCAGTACCCCCAGCCTAGCAAAGGAAGTGAGGATGCCTCAACCCCTCTAATCAGGGACATGGACAGCTCTCCCTGCAGAAGTAATGAGGGTCTCCTCTAGAGAGATTTAGGACAGCAGGGAAGAAATACTATCTTCTCTCCCTGTAACAGTTATCTATTGCTGTGTAACAAAGTATCCCCAAACACCACAACAAACGTGTGATCTCTCCTAGCACCTGAGGGTCAGGAATCTGGGAGTGATTTAGCCAACCTTGAGAGCTTGCAGCCAGGTCAGGGCTGCAGTCATCTAAGGCTCAGTGGGGCCTGGGGGATCCTACAGAATGAGGGATCCAGGAGACAGAGAGAGAGAGAGAGAAAACCCAACACGAGCACCACATTGTCTTTTAAAGCCTAATCTTGGAGCTCCATGCATTTCTGCTGTCTCCCACAGTCACCCTGACAGTGTTGGATGGTAAGACACCAGAGGATGACCACCCAGGGCCGTCTTGAAGGCCACCGACCACACTCCCTATCAGAGGGCTACGTCACTGACACACCCCACCACCAGCTCAGTGAGACAACTGGGGGCACGGGGACTCAAAGCCATCTCAAAGAAATAAAGCGGGAAGACCATGGTGGCAAATGAATCCACAAAAGCTCTAATAGATGATTAATTTCTATTTTGTTATGCTTTGCTTACTAGAAACATTTCCAGATTTCCTTGCCAGCAGTTTCAAGACAACTCTTATAAATTCATTTTGCTAAAATGTAGATACAATGCACACCGAGCAGGCCTTTTCTCTGTGCCTGGTCCTATGTGCAATGTCATCGCCGCGCTCATTGATTTGCTCCGAGTCTCGCTCTGGCACTGCTTTGGCTAAACACAGCTCACTGCTCTGCTAAGCGGAGGAGATGGGGGGAATCACAGTCGCGCAATGCCTAACATCAAGGCGTTTAAAGCCTCAACACTGCCCTTGCCTACTGCATTCCAAAGCACATCAGAGCACAGCCAGTGCAGGGCCTGGCCCCGCTGGCTCCGAGCTCCCCACACCCCCTCACCTGCCCTGAGGCCGCACATTAACTCCACTGCCACAGCTCTCTCCTCACCTCTTTCTGCCCTTCTAGCTTCCAACTCATTTTTAAAATTATCACCAACAAGAACGACTGACAGGCCGGGTGTGGTGGCTCATGCCTGTAATCCTAGCACTCTGGGAGGCCGAGGCGGGAGGATCGCTCAAGGTCAGGAGTTCGAACCCAGCCTGAGCAAGAGCAAGTCTCTGTCTCTACTAAAAATAGAAAGAAATCAATTGGCCAACTAAAAATATATATAGAAAACATTAGCCAGGCATGGTGGCACATGCCTGTAGTCCCAGCTACTCGGGAGGCTGAGGCAGAAGGATCGTTTGAGCCCAGGAGTTTGAAGTTGCTGTGAGCTAGGCTGACGCCACGGCACTCTAGCCCAGGCAACAGAGTGAGACTCTGTCTCAAAAAAAAAAAAAAAAAAAAAAAAAATTAAGAACGACTGACAATCTCCATATACTGTCTTCTAAATTCTGGACTGTAACTGCTAAGGTTTAGGCATGGTTTGTTTGAGCCCTCTAAATCTCATGTTAAAATTTGATTCTCAGTGTGGCGGGTGTTGGGAAGTGGGGTCTAATGGAGGTGTTTGGGTCACGGGGGCGGATCCCTCATGAATGGTTTGGTGCCGTCCTTGCAGTAATGAGTGAGCTCTCGTTTCCCTGAGAGCTGGTTATTAAAAAGAGCCTGGCACTGCCCCAACTTTCTCTCCTGCCTCCTCTCTCTCCATGTGATCTCCGCACATGCCAGCTCCCCCTTCCCTCTGCCCTGAGTAGAAGCAGCCTGAGCCCCTGTTATAATATATATAACATGTTATATAACCCCTTGTTACAATAAATGAATGAATGAATGAAGAGGTAGAGAAGGATAAATTTAAGTCTACTAGCCCTTTTTGGCAAAATAAAAAGTTGGCAACTCTATGACTTTCTCCCACCCCTAATTCCCCCCCCAAAAAAAATATCTGGCCTGTGAAATCGTAAAGTCTGGGGACCCACAGTTGAGGTCAGTAGGATCATCCTATTGTTCATATTGTTAGTACCATGACTGTTCTCCTGCCTCTTGAGGTCAGAAGACCAAGTAATGCAAATCAACTCTAAGATGCCCACATTACCACTATATACTGTGCTGTATTTGTATTAGGAGGCTGGGGCCAAGTAACAGGAGATGGAGAAGAATCTCACGGATGAGACACACATCCTGGCACCATGCCTCCAGTGAGCCAAAGGAGCCTCCTTTCTTTATAAATTACGCATCCTTACGTGCGGGCAGTCCCCGGGTTACAAATGAGATACTAAATATTAATACATTCCTGAGAACGTCTTTAGGTTAGATTTGTATATATAACTTCGATCCCTGGTGAACAGCACATATATGATAATATTAATAATAACAATACTATAATGGCCCATATGTGGCAGTAATAATACAGTGTAATATTTTAATAATAAGACCCCTGCACTATGATAATAAGTTACAGAAACTATTGTGCTCTTTCTTTTCTTTCAAACAGAACATAAAACAAACTCATACAAAAAGTTTAGACGGAGATAGGAGAAATTTCAAAAAAGAATATAAAAGGTTAACGCTCACCTGATGTTGCGTCCCTGTCCTGCTTACCGGAAGGGGCACTTTTGAGGCAAGAAGGCAGCTGACATTGATCGGAAGGTGATGATGGAGACGGTGCGGGAGAGGATGGAGTGGGATCTGGACAATCGGGGTTTGATTCTGTCGCTGGAGGAGGGGAGCCCACCACTGAAGTCAGTTTCTTGAAAAAGGTATGTAGGGTTGTTTGCACAGCCTTTTTCTTCTTGTCATCATAAATGGCCTTGTTGCAGCTGATGTTCTCACTAACTGCACAGTAAACCTTTGTAAACCACTCAATGTTAGGATCTTGCTCCTCAAGCTTGGCAAATCCTGCTTCAATGAGACAAAAGGCCTCAGCTCATTGTTCCATCATAAGCTTTCTTGGCTCTGGGTCTTCTGACTCTTCGTGTTCTTGTGTTTCTATCAGCTGCTCCTCTGTCTGAGACTGGCCGCTGGCGTAGAGGTGCTGCGCCAACGAACCGCTTACGCCGTGTGGGTTTGTTTACAAGCACGGAGGAAACTAGTCCCAGAATTATTAATTTCATTACTTAATTATAAATTATCCTTATGAGGAGCCTGTTTTAAGTACAAACGCCACGAATCGGGTTGTCTGTAACCCGGGGACGGCCTACATTCCTCTACAGCAAAGCAAATGGACCAAGACGGTAACCAAGGGTATCAAGTGAAGTGGAAGAATTCGTGTGACACTTTATAGTCTTCCAGTCACTGGGCAAGGTTACTTGATAACCCCTGGACTTACAGAAAAGTGTCTACTATACTTGTTACAATAAGTGAATGAATGAAGAGTTAGAGAAGGATAAATTTAAGTCTACCAGCCCTATTTGGCAAAATAAAAAGTTGGCAACTCTATGAGTTTCTCCCACCTCCAACCCCGCAAAAAAAAAAAAAAAAAATCTGGCCTGTGAAATCGTACAGACTGGGGACCCACAGTTGAGGTCAGCAGTGTCATCCTATTGTTCATATTGCTAGTACCATGACTGTTCTCCTGCCTCTTGAGGTCAGAAGAGCAAGTAATATACCTCAACTCTAAGACGCCCACGTTACCACTATATACTGTGCTGTTTTTGTATTAGGAGGCTTGGGCCAAGTAACAGGGGATGGAGAAGAACCTTACGGATGAGATATAGAATGCATTTAGAAGTGAAGAAAGGTTGTATTGTGGGGAAAGTTTACCTGCCTACAGATCTGACATTGACGGGGGTAAGTCCAAGGGTGGTGAGCCGTCCTATCCCCATCAACACGGTGCAGCAGCAGGCTAGCGTGGTGTGCAAACTCTGTATCTGTCAGGACTCTCCCAGTGGCCAAGGGACAACAGCTGAACTCAAACTAGCTTAGGTAATAGAGGCAAGGACTTGAAAGCAAGGATTTGATTTGAATGTCCTCAGGATTCTTTCTCCCCATCCTTATCTCTGCTTTTCTCTTTGTGTGTGAATTTCATTCTCTCCCCCTGCAGAGAGCTTTCTTTCCTCACAGCAGTGGGCATGGGAGCCCACCTCCCTTGGGCCACAAACAGCTCTGTAACCAAGGAAGGAAGGGTTCTTCTGCTAGGTCCAGCTAGGAAAATCCTGGGCTAGGACTCTGTTGGATGCCAGGTCCATCTCTACACCAATCCCCATAGCCAGCTGTTACCAAAAGATGGGGTAGAAAGGTGAGGCAGTAACCCCTACAAGCTCATGGACCTAGAGCCGGGCAGCCTTAGGTTCAAAGCCATGCACTAACTGAGTGTTCTTGTGCAACCTACTTAGACTCTCTAAGCTTCACTTTCTTCATCCACAAAATAGGGATGATATTAATACCAACCACAAATTGTTGTTGCGAAGATTAAAATAATTTAAATGTGGCAATAGTATAAAGTACTAAAGGCCGTATCTGGCACATAATAAATGTTCCAAAAGTCTATTTTCTATTTTAGCAATTATTAATGCTTTGCTATCTGCTTAACACAGAGACAACCACAGTGCCTGGTCTTCTAATTTGTACCCAGTGATGCAGATTTTTGCTCCTGTCAATATTCCTCTATATCTACAGCCAGACTGGGGTTATGTTGGAATGTACCATAGGATACTATCAAATCTCACATGCTGGAAGGTGTGGGAGGGCCAACAAAGGTCAAAACCAGAATCATACAATTTAGGACTCAAAAGAACTCCTTGGTATTTCAGACAACAAAACTGTACCCCGAAGTTTTGGCTAGATAGAGTCAGAAAATATAACCCAGTGCTCAAGACTCCATTGTCATGAAAAGACAGCACACTGGATTTGCAGGTAGACAAGCCAGTCTCAGCTACTGCTGATTTGCTTTAAGGCCTTTGCTTTATCCATCTGTAAAATAGGGATAATGATACTCCCCTTCAACGCCCACACGGAGGTGTGGTGAGGCTTAATGAGGCACTGCTGGCAAAATACTTTGAGCTCACCTAATGAAAGGCTCTGCACCTGCCTCGGTGTTATTACACGGACCCTTCATGGTCATATGTGTTTAGCGTAAGAAGTTGCTTGGAACCACTTCAGAGCATTACTAAGAAACACAGATACACTAAATGATCTTCTTAAAAACTGAGATTAAATCGGAATGAAAAGGTTGGTGCAGTTACTGCCTTGTTCTAGTGAGACCTCATGCCCAGTCGTGTTGACACCACTTTCCTTTGAGTACCACCTGTGGGTACTGGTTTCCTACCCACACCTCATTTTATCTGAACCCTTCTATTTATCCCTCATGTCAGGCATCATCTTGTTCCACTGAGGTGTCATCCTTGTTTCACTACAATTTGACAGCTACAATTAGACAATGTGACTTTTGAATGGATTACCATTATGCTAACAATACGTGAGAAAAGGTAATTGTATGCTATACAGCAGTAAATTAAAAAACAGATTATTAATAATTATACTAAAAGGACAATAAAATCATTCCAAAGGCATAAACCCAGTGATATGGTAAGGTCAGCCGATACTTGTGAGAACTGATTGTTAAATTCTCAGGAATTTTGCTAGCTGGTTGTTAAACACAATCACAACTTTTTTTGTTGTTTTGAGACAGAGTCTCTGTTACTCTGGCTGGAGCGCCGTGGCGTTAGCCTAGCTCACAGCAACCTCAAACTCCTGGGCTCAAGTGATCCTTCTGCCTCAGCCTCCCAAGTAGCTGGGACTACAGGCATGCACCACCATGCCTGGCTAATTTTTTCCATATATATATATTTTCAGTTGTCCAGATTATTTCCTTCTATTTTTTAGTAGAGATGGGGTCTCGCTCTTGCTCAGGCTGGTCTCGAATTCCTGAGCTCAAATGATCTGCCTGCCTCGGCCTCCCAGAGTATTAGGATTACAGGCGTGAGCCACCGCGCCCGGCCCACAATCACAGTTTTTAAAACAACTAAATTATATATAAGCTTACAATTTAAAAATTATATTATAAACCAATCTAATAAATTCTCAAAACTTATCACTTTGTAATAATTTTACAATTATATATTCTCTTGAAGTTGTTTACTTCTATTGCTCACGTCTATTGTATCTGTGTTGTGGAAACATAGAGATGCTTCTTGACTCATGAAGGGGCTGCATACCAATTCACCCTTTGTAAGTTGAAAATACTGAAAATCAAAAATGCCTTTAATGCACCTAACCTACCGATCACCAGAGCTGAGCCCAGCCTACCTTAAATATGCTCCGAACACTTCCATTAGCCTATGGTCAGGCAAAATCATCTAACACAAGGCCTATTTTATAATAAAGTGTTGAATATCTCTGTGATTTACTGTATTGAAGCATGGTTTCTACTGAATGCGTATCACTTTTACACCATCATAAAGTCAAAAAAAATGTAAATCTAACCATTTTAAGTCAGGGACCATTTGAATAATGGTGTGCTTCTTTGCATTTCTTTCCAACTGAATTTTCGGCATTGTCCTTTTGGTGCCTTGAAATTAGCCACAGTAGACATATTTACACCACAGAAATTGGACTGCTACAAATCGGGGCTCCTCCCTTCCCCCAGGAGCTGTCTGTCTAACATTTACCAGCACTCCACTGCGCAGACCCATAAGGACAAAGAACAGGAACAGAGACAATAGCAAGCAAAACGTGTTGACAATATTCTGGGAATGGAAAGAGCAGATGAATGAGGGGCAACTAATTTAGCAGAGAAGAAAAAGCTGAAACCTAAGCTCAACGAGAGGATAATCTGTAAGAAGCAAACCGGCTACACCGCAGAATCGTGGTTCCCTCTGTGCAGAGCACGGGTGCAGGTGTGTTGAAAACAGATGTGTTGAAAGTGCAAGAGACATTAACAAGGTCTCCAAATATTTACCTGCCATGAACCCTTTCTCACGAAGCTGCTAGAGGACATGCTCCAACAAAACAAAGAATTAACCAAGAAAGCAGATACAAGTTCCAGGAAACAGGGAATCTAACACAGGAGAGAAGGACAGAGAATTTCCAAGAAGATGTTGTTTGTGAAGGAAGCTCTGGGCTAGTAGGTGCAGTGGACGGGAGGAGAAACCAGCCTGAGTGTGGAGCAGGCAGGAAGAGAGTTCCAGGAGGACATCCCCACAGGGAGGGAACCAAAACTGAGAGATTACCAGTGTGCTCCCCACGTTGAGGAAAGCTTGGGGATAGTATTTAGTCGTAAATACAAAAAAAAAAAAAAAAATCACTTAAAAAGACAAGGCAATTATTAACTTCACAGGGGAAAAGATGTACATGAGTGGAAATGTAATCACAGCACACTTCAGACAATATTTACATAGTCAAAATAATGCAAATACTGACCAGCGATTTTATCAGAAGATCTGATGTCCCATAATTCATCATATTCTAAAATGCATGTATTTTTCCCTTTTTAATATCTTGGAAATCAGAGTACATCTTATAGTCAATGTGATATGAAAGCACTGTATCCTAGTTGGAGAACACTTAGGTTCTTTTGTAGTGCTTCATAAAATAAGGGTAAATCTTATCATTGATGGCATCTAAGATAGGAAGAAATAGGGGAACCCAGTTGGGAAATGAGGGAAAAGCTACCCTCTCATCTTCGATAGCAATAAGTCAGGAGATCACTTCTAAAATTAAAAAATAAAGATGCAGCTCTATAAATGTATTAGAGTGATTGCTGCGAACACCAGGAGTACAACTCCAGCCAGCGACAACAGCTGACTCTAGCAGCGGTAACTGGAGGTGGTGGGCGGGGCAGGAGGCTACTGGGCTGTGATTTTTTTACAAAAGCTTGTAATATCTGAATCTTTCAACTACATATGTGTATTAGAAGTAAAAATAGTATGTATACACATAAAAATAATGAAACGAAGCTCTGCCATTTCGAGCCTCACCAGCACAGAACTTTTCAGACTGTGAAAATCAAAAAGGGATCTTCACCAACTCCTCTGTCCAAACAAGCCCAGCCCGTCCACGCTGTCACCCCGCCGATGCGCAGAAGCGAGGACCCCTGGTCACCATGTGTACTGCATCGCCCGTCACCGCTCCCCTTCCATCTTCGAAAGCTCGGCTGCCTGACTCCTCTCTCTCAGGAGATTAGACAGCTGGTCTTCAGGGAAAGTGGAAACCGCAGCACACACGACGCATTTGTCTCACGCTCTTGTTACTCACAGCCCTCAAGAACGAGAAAGGAAGCGGAGGTTTGGCAGGTGTGCAGCCTGCGCCACGCAGACATCTGCTACTGGTCCTGGAAGCCGGGCCCCTCCTGTTGTATGGACGAAGAGCCCTGGATTCCCGATGCAACGAGGCGTCCGTTCCCACAGCGTGTTGCAGCTGCGTGGGGAAAATTTAGCCGTCATCCTGGCGACACAGCGAGAGGAAGATTCCTCCTGGTGAAGCAGGAGGAATCTTCCTCCTCGGAAGTCAGGACAGCACGGGATGCTGCAGGCGGAGAGGCCACCCCGCTGGCCACCAGCATGTTCGGGCACCGCCTGGCTCTGTGTGTGAGAACAGACACCTGTGGTCCTGCCAGGGATGGGGTGAGGCTGATCCCAGCCGTGTTTGGGAATGAGCGTGCGGGCAGGACCAGGCACCCTGAGAGGCCACAGGACCACGGGCTCCTAACCCCAGGCTGATGTTCGGCTGTGAAGGCGCCTACGGAAACAATTCCACGCTGGGGGGTAAACAGCCCCTCCCTGACCCCCTCCACCTCCCCTGTGCCCTGCAGATGAAGGGGGGGGCACAGACAGCCCAGCAGGGGGCCTCCAGGAGCTGACTGGGCTGGGAGTGGGGGGCAGCAGTGACAGCTCTGATTGGTCAGTCAGGCCCGGCTGTTAAATATTTTAAACATTGCTCCCTGCAAGCAGATCTGTCAGAGGCCAGAAGGCCCCACTTCCTGCAGAAACACCTCCACCTTCCTGCCCCTGCCGCCTGTTCTCCCCAGCCGGTGTTTGCCAGTTTAGAGCACCAGAGAGCATTTTTCACAGTCAAACGTCTTTTCCTACACGCAAGAAGAGAAGCCCTTTGCTCACTCCCTGGGGGACCTTGGTGCTCCAGCCTGCAAGGAAATGTTCCTCTATGCGCTTCCTTCTGCTTCCCTAACTCGTTTATCCTGATGAATTTAGGTTAAAGTGGCCAGGGAGAGTGTCCTAAAAGGGGAAAATAACCGACAAGCAGCCTCAGGGGTGTGTGCCGCTGGAGGGACCGCCAGGCCTGGGTGATGTGCTGGACGCCCAAATTCTTTAAGCCCAGCTGCCAGAGGCCCTCTCCACCTCTGCCCTCCCACCCTTCTGCCATCACTCTGGGTCCTCAGCCCCTGCAAGAGAGGGGTCCCGAAGGTGTAAGGCCCAGGCTGCAGATGCCCCCCGCCCCCGGCCCTAAAGATACCCTGGGCTCCTCTTCTACAGCCATGCGGAGGGGACTTGGCCTTCCCCAAGTGGG
Organism: Cheirogaleus medius; assembly: GCA_008086735.1. NCBI lineage: Eukaryota > Metazoa > Chordata > Mammalia > Primates > Cheirogaleidae > Cheirogaleus > Cheirogaleus medius. The sequence goes on along the minus strand of VBSM01003176.1, from coordinate 76,077,358 downwards.
AAGCTCAACCGGTCTCTTACCCTTTGCTGAAGGCAGCCCACGTGTGGCCAATGGAGCCAAAGAAGTTCCTGGCTGTCCTGGCTAAGCCAGGGCCTTATGGGTGAGGGGCTTTGGGACTCGTGGATGCGCATGATCTGGGGAATCATTCAGCCAGTTACATCTGTCTCTTGCTGTAGAAAACATTTCTCCAACTTGCCAAATTATAACACTTGGGATAAATTAACAAAGGGTCCAGTTTGGTTTTGTTTTGGTTTTCTGTGAAACCAATGACGGGCTGTATAGTGAAAAGGGTCTATCCAGTAAGGACTCAGAAGACCAGAGTAAATCCTACATCTCTCTGGCCAAGGCTTTCTCTTCCGGAATAAGGAAAATAGTCCCGGACCGCCTACTTCAATGGGTCGTGGCAAGAAGCAAATGTAATCCAGTTTGTAAAACGCCTTTAAAAGGACAAAGTAGCCACGCAAATGTAGGGGATTGTGATTTTCTCTTTTGTTCTAGCAAATTAGTGACTGTGTTTAGGGGACGCTCCTATAGGAACATCAGGGCGGCGTGCTGCTTAGCAGAGCCGGTCTCTGCACACTCAGCAACGGTTCCCCACCCCCAGTTCGCCCCTTCCAGATGCTCCCCAGGTAGCGCTGCCTCTGCGGGCATCCCTCTCCCTCACACCACTCGCCCTCGCCCAAGGCGCCTGGGCCTCGGTGCCCCGAGGACAGTCCTGCTGCAGCACCTCCCATGGTTCTGGGTCTGCAGGGGGCAGGAGGCCAGAGGACCAGGAGTAGAAGAACCAAGGTAAAGAACCGTGTTTGTTTAACATGTAGAAGAGGGCGCTTAAGGGGCCCATGGTAGAATTTTTCCTATGCATGCTGTTACAGAAAAAAGATTAGAGGTGTTCTCTACAGCTTTATGAAGTAAAACCAGGTGGACCTTGTGCTAGGATTTAAGAGAGTAGACTTTTTTTTTTTTTGAGACAGCATCTCGTTCTATTGCCTGGGCTAGAGTGCAGTGGTGTCATTATATAACTCACTGCAACCTCAAACTCCTAGGCCCAAATGATCCTCCTCCTTCAGTCTCCCGAGTAACTGGGACTACAGGTGAGTATCACCACGCCTGGCTAATTTTTTTGTTTTTCGTAGAGAGGGGGGTCTTGTTGTGTTGCCGAGGCTGGTCTCGAACTCCTGGCCTCAAGTGATCCTCCCACCTCAGCCTCCCAAAGTGCTAAGATTATAGGCATGAGCCACCATGCCCAGCCAAGAGCAGACTTTTAAGGAAGTTTTTAAAGTTTTTCTTACTTTAGGGGTAAAATCTACCCACTGTTTAGCCATACCTATCAAAATTAAAAATGCACATACCCTTTCACCAGCAGTTCTACCTTTAACAATTTATCCTACAGACATAGTCCCTGCAGGGCCAAAAAGACATGTGTGCAAGGATATTCATTGCAGCAAAGGGCTGGAAATAATTTAAATAATTTTTAAGGAAGTTTTTAAAGTGATACATGCAGAGGATAAAAATTTTTCTTAACATATACATGCATATACACACACACACACATACACCTACAATTCTCCCTCCCATCCCTGACCACCAGTCTCCAAAGATTATCTCGCCAGAGACAACCACAGTTACCAGTATCTTTCCAGATAAAACCTACACGTATATTCATGTATATTCTTTTCTATCACATAAATGGAATTATTCTGTACATATTACTGAACCAGGCTCTTTTTCTCTCAAATCAACATGAATTTGAGAGATTTTTTTCCCTGTCAATACATAAGAATGGTTAAATTTTTTAACAGCTGCCAGGAATTCCATAGTGCAGATAGTCCATAATTTATTTAATCAGGCCCCTGGTTAAACATTTAAATTATTTCCAGCCCTCTGCTACAATGAATATCTTTGCACACGTGCCTTTGGCCCCTCAGGGACTATGTCTGTAGGATAAACTGTTAAAGGTAGAACTGCTGGTCAAAGGGTATGTGCATTTTTAATTTTGATAGATATGGTCAAATATTAGGTAGATTTTACCCTCAAGTCGGAAAGAATTTTAGCAACCAAAATCACCCAAAGTGGCATGGACGACTTTAGGAAGTTGTGAGTGTCAGAAGGGAATCAAGACCAGGCTATGAATCAACTGGTCAGGAACGCCACTGAGCATACTCAAGCCTTGTGAAGATACTGACCACAACAGTCCCTTCCAACTAGGATACTCTAGCTTTCTTTTAATTTACATTTTTAATTGACAAAAAAGCATGTATTTATCATGTACAACATGATATTTTTAAATATGTACACCCACGCTTCCTAATAATAGGTATAGTCCTAGAGACTCGATATCTATTTGCTGGATATTGTTCAGTGGCACAGAAAGATGTTGGCATGATTCCCACTGGAAGGTGTAGACTGATGTGGGTCAAAGTAACACATCCCAGAAGAGGCCCTTTCTTAACATATAATGAGCTGAAATAAATCTGTTCCCCTGTAAAGTCTATTTCTTGATTTTAGTTCTTCCTTTTAGAGCCACTGAATATAAAATTTTCCACCTTTTACATACCACTGCAGTCCCCAACCCCCGGGCCATGGACCGGTTCTGGTCCGAGGCATGTTAGGAACCAGGCCACAGAGCTGGAGGTGAGCATTGCCTTGCGAAGCTTCACCTGTATTTGCAGCCGCTCCCCATCACTCACATCACAGCCTGAGCTCCGCCTCCCGTCAGATCAGCAGCAGCAATAGACAGTCAGATTCTCATAGGAGCGCAAACCCTACTGTAAACTGTGCATGTAAGGGATCTAGGTTGCGCGCTCCTTATGAGAATTTGTCTGAAACCATCCCCCGCCACCCCCTAATCCATGGAAAAATTGTCTTCCATGAAACCAGTCCCTGAAGCCAAAGAGCTTGGGGACCCCTGAACCAGGCCTAACCATATCTGAGGACAGCCATTAGAGGCCAACTCGGCCTTCTCTCCTTTGGGTTCCGTCTCTTCAATTCTTTTAGCCTTTCTTATGTGTCATGTTTTCCAGACATTCACCGTCTTGGCTGCTATTTTTGGATATCCTTAAGCAGTCAACAGCCTCTAAAAGTGTGCTGCCCAGAACTCGGGCCGCTCTTGGCCAGGAAAGGGGAGGATGGAATCATCTCCCTGCTTTTCGGTGCTCGTTTCTAAACTCAGCATCCCGGGGCTCTCGCTTTGGCCTGCCAAGCGTGCCTTCCCACTTTGGGGGTAAAAGCACCCTGATTTCCCACAGGGAACTGCCCCTCTTTCACTCAGGAGCAGTGGTTCTCCCTGCCGCCTCCTGCTCAGAGGACAGAGGACAGAGAACTCAGTTTAGGCCACTTAGACTCTGGTTCCCAGAGTTTCCAGCCTTTGGGAGAACGAGGTGATGGAAAACAGCGGAGCAGAGAAGTTGTGATGACCCCATCTGGGAGGCAGGGGGTCCTCCCTCTTCTTGCTGAGGCTGGACTCTTCAGCATCCAATAACTATTCCATACCCTTCCGGAAAATTCCTTTTCTGGTTAAGTTATAGTCCATTTCAGTTGCTTGTGACCAAAGAACTCTGACCCAGGTTACCTTGTCCTGCCCCAGTCCTGACAGGAGATCACTGTGGGCCAGACATTCCTAAATCTATTTCACAGGAACGGCCACTGAACCACACGTCCCCCGTTCTGCACTTGGAAAACTGATTTGAGACAAAAGCACAGGCTTTGAGGGTCACAGATCCCTCTTCTTAGTTCATATCTATCAGTTTCCTGTCGCCTGCTGATTTGGCCAACTTTCCATCGAGGTGTCCATTCACATCACTGGCAAAAATGTTAAGTAGCTAACAGAGCTCATGTGTGTCAGCTACTTATTTACTATGTCCCTCCTTCAAGGCAAGGAAATCAGTGTGCACAGAGGTTACCTAACTAGACAATAAGTGATGGGGCTGAGGTCAAAGCCACGTCTGTCAGCCCCAAAGCCAGGGAGCTGTAAGGAAGAACCCCCTTAGGATTCACTGCCCGCAAGAGACTTGGAAAGAGGCTGTGTCTTCAACTGCCCCCAAAGACCTGGGGACAAAGCAGGGTGAGGAGGCACATGAAGCCAGCTCCCGGCTGCAAAAGGCCCAGCCTCAGACTCCATGTGCTAATTAACAGAGCACTACAGCTAGAAACGGGGGAGAGGATGGCAGATGGGAGGACTCAGTTTAATGCACAAGATTTCCAGTGAGACAGAGACCTGGGTTCATAAGGCTCCTCCCAACTAGGCTTCATTCAGCATCCTGAGTATTGGCATCGACATACTGGTGCATACCACGTGCACCCATCAGCATCTTCCCGATACAGAGGTGGCAGGAAAGATGCCCCTGCCTTCTCATGGTGCCTCCCCCACCCCCTCTTCCCCCATCCCCTCCTCTGCTCCAACAGGGACGGCTCTTGGAGTAGGGAATTAACAACATAAGAAATCCGACATGCCCACAGGAAAGACAAACATCATGGGATAATGGAAATTATATTAAGATAAATTTAGATGTTGCTTTTGCTGAAAATTTTTGTTCTCACCCTGATTTGGTAGTTTAAGATTCTAATTTTATAACCTTGGTCACTGGGAGAATCTCGACTGATTCCTATCATTTTAAACAGCCTTTTATAGTCACAGCATCTCGATAGAATACATTTCCTCTTCTTTTTCAACATATCACATTTCTTGGCAGAAATGTCTAGCAGAAAGCACCAAAATGTTTATAATGAGGATAAAATCAAAATTTCGCACATCAGACTTCTCTTTTAGATTATTTCTTCCTGTTAAATCTTTCCCTATTTAAACTTCAGTGGCTAACAATTTAAAATTTGATTTCAACACTGTTCAACCATCTTGTAGGATTTTGTTGTCAAGGGACATTTGCTTTGGCATTGAAAGTTCCTAAATGGAAAGGCCTTGGCCAGTTCGATCTCTCGGGAGCTTGGCTGGCATCGGGCAGCCGTCATCCCCCACTCGAATTCCAAGGGTGAACTCCAGAACGGCCTTCCTGCTTGCTCTGTCTCACTTTAACCTGGCCTCTCTCTAAGACTTTCCTTTTTAAAACTGTGTGCGGTGCTCTTGATTCCAATGTCAGGGTAGTCTGGGATTGCCTTTAGGAGTAAAGATCAAGTTCCAGCCAAAAATACCGCAAGATGCAGGGCAGGAACCACATGAAGAGTCTTTGCCCAACTCTGAAACCGGGCCAGGAGGCCCGAGTGGCCTTTGCCTCCTCCAGCTGAGTCACCACGGTCCCTTTACCTTTTGCTTTCTGCCCAGAAACTGCTTTCCCATCTCTGCTCAGTGACTAACTCCATCACGAACGTGACCCAGTTTGTTTGGCAAGATGTGATATTTTTTTTTTATTTTTTAAACTCACGCTGCTTTCACTGGTCACGATTCTCTCTCAGGCATGTAGCGACTCCCTCCCAGCACCCGCCTGGCCCTGCTGCCGCCTGGATTGATAGCTTTCTCCCCAGCTGTTCCCTTCCAGCCGCCCTCCTCTCCCTGGCAGATCCACATTCCATTTGCTTTTCTGTAGCATTTGGATATCTCCAGAGTCTCCTTAAAATAGATAAACACTGAACTCCCAGGGACGTGGCAAGGCAGAGCCCACGGGCTCGTACCAGCTTTCTATGTAATAATCTGCCCCAGAAGGCGGCGGAGTGGGAAGCATAACACTAGCAGCCCCTGCTCAGACAGGCTCTTTACCATTTCCAGTGCACTTTGGACTCGCATATCAGCTAATACTATGATAACCCATAGTGCAGGTACAAGTGCTGCTTCCATTTCATAGATAAGGAAACTGAGTCTCAAAGAGTGAAGAACTTGCCTACACAGTCAACAAGAGGCAGAGCCAGGACTGGAACCTGTCCTTTTAAAGACTGCTGTATAACTGACAGTCAATAAGACACACAGACCCTCAGTGTTCAATCTGATAAATTTTGGCAAAGGTATAAACTCGTATAACTAGCATCTAAAAAGGGCAAAGACATTTCCATCACTCAGAGCGTCTCTTTGTGCCCTCTCTCAGCAAACCTCCGATTACCTTCTGACTTCTACACCATAGATTGGTTTTGCCTTGAACCTTAGTAGTCTGACTCCAGATGTCTGTATTCCAAATCCATTCTTTCTCCGTCACACCATGCTGTGTCTTTGGAATTAACTAAATGGGCACCTTGGGTCCCACCTGCCTGGAATCTACAGACATAGGGCTTTAGCTTTAGGAAGCCCAGCCAAAGTCTTTCAGCTGAAAAAGTACGTGAACCTTGAGGTGTAGTGGAGCTCAAGGCTTGCAATGTGGGGGATGTGTGGAGAGCAATTCCAAACACACACAAAGGCCGCATCTCTGAAGTGCACTGTGAAGTGAAACTCGCTGCTCTCCAGCCTTAATAGCACTTCTATGTACAGATAGTCACGGAAGCAAAATTGGTAGAAGGTGGAAAAGAGAGGAGTCAGAATGCAGCTTTGAGATAAAGAACACGAGACTCCAGTCCCACACTTCTAGAACCTTCCCACCTACCTTGACCTGCTACCACGTGGATCTGGGGCCACCAGTTGCAGACAACACCGTACACATCACATTTCTCTCATCAGAAAACTCTCTTTTGTGGACTTCTCGTGCCCATCAGGCAGTGTAATCTGACAACTGGGAGGGAGCTTTGCAACCGGAAGCCTCCATTTCAGGGACAAAAAAGAAAAGAAATCATGAAAACCCATTCCATTCCTTCCAAGGATGTGTGGTAAAGGGAGCTAACAGCTTAGTCACTGTGGGCAGCATTCCTACCAGGCTTCCGTGCATGAAGGGATATGTAATCAAATGGCCTTATCGGCTGGTCCGCCCACTTTCACGCTAACTCCTTGTTCACTCCAGCAGGTTAACTGGTTCCTCTTGGATCTCGCTTAGACACGACCTTAAAAGCTGATTCTCAGGGGAGGAAAAAGCCCTGATGTGAGCATTTGCAGATTGCCATGCGTCACCGAAGGCAGATTTGGGAGCTGCCTCCACCACCCAGCCCCAGCACACTTCCAACATGCAACAATGCCTTTAATTTATTTAGCACACCGTTTCCCATGGGTGGCACAGAGATGGGTAGAAGGGGACTACGGGCACGTCTGTGACCTCAAGGTGGGGAGATTCGGGAGTGGCTCTGTCCCCTCTGCCTGCTCTCCCCAAGTAATTCCCTCTCTCCAAAAGATGTATTGTTGCACCGTGCACCGTCAAGAGTTCGCAAGGGACTCTCTCCCAGGTTGAAGTCTCCAAATAAACCTTCAAAGGTATTTTGAAGTACAGAACAAACATAAACTAGCCCAAGATGAATTCCCACAAATCCCCAATCAAGAGAGGCCAAGTTACTAGCCTCTGTCTTTCTTTTCTGGCCTCCATAAATAATAAGTCTTTAACAGTTTTGAGAATATCCCTAAACATTCAGTTTTCTTTCTTGCTTTGTTTTGTTTTTCTCCTTAGAGGACTAATTGCAGAAAAGCCCAAGTATGCACTCATTTCCTGCCCCCGGATGAGCATGGACAGCCATGCAGAGAGGAAAGGAATGGCAGGAAGAGGCTCCAGCTGAAAATGCCATTGGGGTTGGAAGCTCGCTCTACGGTTCAGAAATACGGAGAGGCCGCCACTCTGCTGTCATAGTCCTCAGCTGGAAGGCCGTGAGAGCAGGAAAAAAGATGCATGGAAATTTGCAGGCTCATGGAATGATTCTCTGGTGGAAAGATTGTTTCCCTTTTTCTTTAACTTAAATTTAATATTTTATTTATGATTGGCAAATAATAATTGCATATATTTACAGGGTACAATGTGATGTCTCCATACATGTATACACTGTGTAATGATAAAATCAGGGTAATTAGTGTATCCAGCACCTTAAATGTTTACCATTTCTTTGTGATGAGCACATTCAAAGCCCTCTCTTCTAGCTATTCTGAAATATACAATGCACTGTCGTGAACTCTGGTCATCCTTTTCCTTTTTTAATCAACGTGCCTGCGCTGGGTCAGCCCAGCGGCAGGGCTCCCTGCTCTGCTGGCATTTACTGCACCACCAGGCTGTTCTCTCTGGCCACCTTAATTAGCACTCCCTCGTCATGTGTCTCTACTCCTTCTTCCCCCCAGAACTTGACCTGATTCTGCGTGACCTCTTCCAATGCTTCTCCGTTTCCTGTCCCAACTCATCCTTGCCCCTGGCATTCTGCTCTGGGTTTTGTTTTCTGCTCTGCACATTTCTTTTGCGGAGCTTTGGCTTTACATTTTTAAGCCTTCTAATGACTGTACGTATTCAAATAATTATCCTAGCTTCCTGTCTCTCTTGCACATCACAGTCGTTTTCATGTCCTGTATCTATTACATTCCTCTGACGGACACTTGCCGGCTGTTATGGAGGGGGTTCAAAGATCTCTAAGAAGAGGTCTCTGCCCTCGGAGACCTTGAGTGTGGCAGAGGGGATAATAATAATGTCTAGGCTGTAGTGACAGCTTTCTACATGTCAAGCAATTCCTTCCGTTACCTTAGGCCTCAGAATAATCCTTGAAATAGACCTAATGTTATTCCTGTTTTACATAGGTGGTAACTAAGGCTCAGAGAGGTTAAGTAGCTTGCTGAAGTCACACAGCTGGTAAATGGTGAAGATAAATATGGTGCTGGGATTCTAAACCAAATGATTCCCAAACTGGAGTCCTTACTGCTGTGAGACAGTTAAGTACCCAAATAACAATAATGCAAAGCAGGGAGAGCGCTGATAGCAAAAATAAGGCAGAAATTAAAAGCCAGGTAATTTTAGAGGGTAGAGATGGGAGATGGTCCGTGAGAACCTTTGCTTTGGGAAGTGGTGAGTTCCCGGACCCTGAAGGTACTCAGGCAGGAACTAGAGCTGTCCGTGAGGCTCTGGGCTAGTGCCAGCCCCTGAAAGAGGCCTGTGGAAGTCCTTCCAGCCCTTGGAATGATGATTTTAGCCCATGGCCTAAGAGCTGAGCCTAGAAGTAAGGCTTCTTGGTGGTGCAGACTGAAGGAAGCAGGCTTGGGACAGAAAGAAGCCAAGGACCAAATCCCCAGAGCTAGAACACAGAGGGGGCACCTTTCCTCTCAACTGGAGTCCTCATCTGCCACAAAGCTGGCCTGTCACTTGGGTCAGAAATATATATGTAAATATAGTCACTGTTTGACAGTTGAAAGAAGCAAGAAATGAGATCCTTTAAGCCAGTGGTTCTCAAACTATGCTCCTGAATTTATTCCATAAGCTGGACTCGGGGTGCCACAGGTGAAGTTAAACCATTGCCGCTATCACCAGCATTTAGGGGCGATGGCATTGTACTGGTGTCCAAAAGGCTCCCAGATCTCAATAGATTCAATTGAAAACTGTCTCTTAAATTTTTGTTAAAACTTTGGCATCTGCTCCTACTTGTCTGCCGGTGAACACTGATACAATAAAACAAATGAATGTAGCTAATAAATATTAGCAGAAAAACACAGAACTAGCCAATTAGATTTGGTGTGATGGCTTGACTTTTTCTTCATGGACAGTGGCTGGTAGTTTTAGGTTGCATACATATATAACAGTCATACTTTCTGCCCGTAAAATTGTTCTTACCGTGTTTCCCCGAAAATAAGAAAGAGTCTTATATTTATTTTTCCTCAAGAAGACACCCTAGGGCTTATTTTCAGGGGATGTGTTATTTTTTTTAAGTACGGTACAACAATCTACATTTATTCAAATATAGTTAAGTCTTCTTCTTCTGGAACATCATCATAACTCTCCAAATCCTGAATTCCATCCTGAATTTCTTGCGACTCTATTTCCTTTAGAACCATTGGCCCCAATCTCTCATGTCGAGCAATAGAGCTTTCATGGGGCAGATGAGAAGGGCCGAAATGCATGGGTTGTGCAGATACGCTGTGTAGCCACGCCCATCACTAGGTCTTATTTTCGGGGTAGGGCTTATATTGGGCAAATGCTTAGAAATCCTGCTAGGGCTTATTTTATGGGTAGGTCTTATTTTCGGGGAAACATGGTAGACCATCTGATAGAAATAAATACAGCAATGTTTCACGCAGTTCTACAAAGACCCCCCCCCAAGGGCTTCGGGTGCCGTCCCTCACCTTACTAATATGTGGTGTGACGGAGTGTTGCTTGCACCGTTACTCACTTAGGTGTGAATGAACATGTGGGGATTCTAAGTGGTGGGATTGTGCTGTTGTTAGTCTGAGGGGGACACTGCAAAATGCCGGTGGAAAAAGGCTCACTTCGGGGCACTGAATACAAAGAAGGGTCCCCAGCCTTTACTCCTGTTGGCACTGAGTCCCTGACAGCAAATGGTACATTCTGCACCAGGTGAGGATGTGTCAGAATCACCCCAGGGGCTTTTCCAAAACCGACCCCCACTCTCACCTCCCCAGGGGACAACTCCCAGGCCTGTCACAAGCCTGTGGCTTATGAGAATGTCAGAGGTCCATGGGAAGAGGAGAGCGTGACAATGTGCAAGAGCCTGGCAGGTGATTCCCCCACTTCATCTGCTTAAGAACCCGGAGCCCAATGACCTGGACCTTCAGTGATGTTTCACCGACGTTTAAATGTTCCCATTTTGAAGAGCCCCTGTGCCCAGGAGACGGCTGTGACTCTTTTCTTCTCCCCAAGGTCACCCTTCTGTGCAGCCCTGCAGTAGAATTAGAATGGGGACACATGCCCCAAGCCCTGAAGAGGCCTGCTGTGACCCACGCTCCTGCAAAGCCAGGCGTGTCACTGCAACCCTGCCCACTGCAGCCTGGTCCACACCAGATGCCTTGAGCTGCTCAGCAACTGGTGCCCGGAGCTGATGTGTCCCCAGACTCGGGTGATGGCACTGCCAGGTCCCCTCCTAGAGCACTGATCTACCCCCCACACTTTCTCTCCAGCTGAGCCCATCTCTCCTGCAAGATTTCAATTATCCACTAGATGCTGATGATGTTAGCAAAGGCCTCTGGAACTGCCTCCTGAACCATCGACCTAAATACCTGTCAGGATCAGGCACCTCAAACTCAATGTGCTCCAGACCAACCTCATCATCTTCCGTTCCAACCCAGCTCCTCCTATAATTTTGAGCTTGGTGTGTGGTACCATCATCCACCTGCCCACCTAGGCTAGAAATCTGGGAATTATCCTTGAATTCTCATTCTCTCTCCCCCATTCCTCACCAATAACCAATAAAACCAAGTCCCGCTTGTGGCATTTACCTGGCTTTGCTATGATCTCAGTCCTGGCTCCAGCCTTCGTCGTCTCATTTGGATGTGCTGCGGCAGGTCTCCCTGACTCAGCTTTCTCCCTCAGGAATTCCATCCTCCCTTCTGCCGTCGGGGGACCCATTCACAAAGCAGCTCGGACATCTGATGGCACGAACGTTTCTGGCCAGCCAACAAAGCCCAAGCTCCATTATATATGCTACCAGCCCCTACCTGCCTACCTTTATCCCCCACCTCACCTAGCCTGACATCTTAAGCCTCACTTCAGTAGTTGTATGACCCTGGGCCAGTTACTAACCTTTGTGTGCCCCCACATTTCATCTGTGAAATGGGGATGACAACAACAGCACCTCCCTCATAAGACTGCTCTGAGGAAGAACAAGTCAACAAAAGAACAGCGCCTGGGATGGCGGGAGGGCTACACAGTGTTAGCTATCATTATTTGTGTGCATGAGTTCGCTGACCCCTCACGACCACCCTATTTCTCGATGAGGTTACCACGGCTGGTGACACAAACCAGCCCAGAGCTCAGCATCTCCGGCATCCACATCCTCAGTCACCAAGGCCACGCACGGCCCGAATCCCCTCAGCTGGGAAACTGGGTCTCCATCCCCAGGGGTTAAACTAGGCAAGACCTTCCGCATCCTTCTGCCGATGTCACTGTTCTTTTTTATTAGGAAATGTGCTCTGAGCTCATTCAAAGGTAGGAAATGTCTCATATACTTAAAAACGGTTCTTTTTATAAAAACAAAAACAAACAAACAAAAACCCTTGCCAATTAACACCTGACCAAGCCACTCCATTAACAGGAAAATGATACAGTGCACAGCGAGGGCTCGGGGTTCCAAGTTTTGACTCGATGTTGTCAACATACACCTCCTTTTTGCCCTGGGAAGGTCAGAGACTTGTTCTTGCGGAGACAGTGACCGCAGACAGGGCACTAATGCCTTCAGCTGCAAAAGGTTGTCTGGCAGGAAGCACATTGGTGCCCTGGCAGTTTCTTGGGCCATGTGATATAACCGCCAGGTTATACTTCTGCAATTACAACCCCTAGGGACCAGCTACGTAAAATAGACATCAATTGCGATTGTTTAGAAAGATCAGGCAGTGGCACTTTCAGTCCAAGGAAAAACTTGGCAAGGAAAAGTTTACTTTCATTCAGGTTTTGTGGGGACAAAGCGCACGATAAACAGGAATATTGCAGTTGGATGACGAATGAGGCTCAGGAGCCTTTGCTCTTGGCTTTGAAAGATTATAAATGCACTGGGCTCACCAAGCAGGGCCAGTTACAAATGACGAGTCATCTTTCGGTTGTTGTTGAACTTCCTTTACACCTCTTGTTTTGAACAGAGTGAGCAAACAACTTCTAATCCTCCGGCTGCGGAGTTCCAAGTACACCTCAAAGGGTTGAGACACACCTTTGCCCCGGCAGCTCTGTGTGGTTGCAAGTTAACCAGACACACAGTCAGGAGTCTACCCGCAATGTTTCTTTCCCTGATACGTGCAGCTGCTGCGTCAGTTTGAAGGCCTGGTTCTGACTGCTTAGTGTTCAGGGATAGTTACTTCATTAACGCTTCTGAGATCTCACATTTACCTATAGATAAATACAGGCAAAGGTATAAATAGACAAACAGTCACACAGATAAACAGCTTTGCGGGCCATTACTTTTAAAGCATAGTAGATGAATTTGTGTTTGGAGAGGTTTAATGATACACTCAAGAATCCAATATTAGAAGCTGTTTGCTTTCAGGAAGAGAACGTTACACCAGGATGGTATGTTTGCAGAAAAGAAGTACATGGCAGCAATCCATAGCATGCCGGTACATTTGTAGCATAAGCATTACACCTGTTAACTGGGGCTTCTTTGAGCTTTCAGTCTTGGGTGTAAGATACACATACACACAAAGGTAAGCATATCTGCGCTACGCCTTTAAATCCCAGTGCTCAGTAATGTAAAAGACACTTGAATCATCTGTCTCAGCCTCAGCTAGAGTCCACTTCTTCCATCATGAATTTCCTTACCTTTTCAAATGCACTGTAGTAGATTCCTATTTTATCCACGTCCTTTGTAATTAATCTCTGCATTCATCTTAATTGGAAGAAAAACTCTCTTTCAAACTGAGAAAATAGCTTCCCTTCAAGTTTACCCAAATCTGAGAAAAATACAATTTGAATGTTTTTGTTTTCCATTTCTGTTCTTTAAATGCATTAGCCAAAATGATTCCTGGTCTATAAGGCAGTGAGTTGGGCAATACCTGATCAGACAACCTTTACAATGCATTTCTTTCTCCTCTTTGTATTTCTCCCGCACAAGCAGGGCATTGAATGTTTCGTGACGGATGGGTCTGTGCCTGGCAGTGTGGCCGTGCCAGGTGGTACTGAGCGCTCTCCGGCGACAGCCTGGTGCAGCCCTCACTCCAGCTCTTACACTCGCGCCCCTTCATTCGCTAATGGGCTGTGTAAGTCAACAGCACAGAAATGATCCTAAGTGGCTTCCTACTAGGAGAAAAAAGGACAAAGCCTTCTGCCTTTATTCTGCTCTTATTCACAGTTCCTGCTCGTTACAGGGTAGAATTTTATTGGAAAAGAGAAGACAGAACAACTAAATTCTGGTACCAAAAGTAACCCAGTGGAAATCAGAATTACTAAGAATGTCCCACGATTGTGGGGGTGTAGTAGTCAAAGAACGTGGGGCCAAAGCACGACCATCCACCCCGTCACACGAGCCAGAAACCCAGAAGTGACACCCATGTCTGGCCTCCTGGCTTCATTCCCACAGCCAGTCGGTTACTGCATCCTACCGAATGGACCTCTCACCAGCCCCGGAATCCACTCACCACCTTCAAAGACCTTCACGAACGAGCTCGGCCACCCCTCTTCTGGGCTGTCAGCCCCATGTCACATCCCGATGACCCCACACCCTCACTGTTGTGTGCTTAGATGTATGTGTGTCTGCCTCCCCCGTTGACTGAGAGATCCTAGAAAGCAGACTGTATCCCCAGCACCTAACACGGAGAGTGCTCACTTAATAAATATATAATATAAAAAATACTTTTAATCCCCTGCCCCGTTCCAAAAGGATCTGAGATGGCTAATAAGTGAAATTTACAAGTGGTCTCCATCTCGCTAAGACCATGCAGATACTGAGACGAGCACAGGCAAAATAAACTATGAGAGCTGTGACCATTTTCAATGCTTTTCATTATAAATATTAATAATCGCTGCCATTTGATAACATGCATCAAACACCTTACATTAAATCGTCACAAGTCTCTGAGGCAGGTGTTCGTTTTCTCTTTCTACAGCTGAAGAAACTGAGGCACAAGGGAAGCAACCAGTCGAAAGCGAGAAAAGATTCAAACCTGAGACCTTCTATTTCCAAATCCTGCGCTCCTCCCTCTGTGTCACGCTGCCTGTTTAACAGCTTGGCTCCGACACTATCAGCACTGCCAACATTTTAAAACAGTTTGCTTATGTCATGGTCTGCGAGAGCGGTGGCTGACACTGTGGTGGCGGCCTCAAAGGAAGGCTGAGACTACTGACGAGAGGATGCATTTCCTGAGCTCTGATCACATCTCCTCTTTACCCCCACCCTGCAGCCCGGCTCACGCTCAGGAGGATGCAGCAAACCTTAGAACCTGCCTAAAATGTGGTGGTGAGCAGGCAACTTGACTACAGATGCTCCTCGACCTACGATGGGGTTACATCCCGACGAACCCATTGTATAATAAGTTGAAACTATTGAAAATCAAAAATGGATTTAATGCACCTAACCTCTGGAACATCGCAGCTTATCCTAGCCCTCCTTAAACATGCTCAGAACACTCCCATGAGCCTGTGGTTGGGCAAAATCATCTAACGCAAGGCCTGTTTTATAATAAAGTGTTGGATATCTCACGTGATTTATTGACTACTGTACTGAAAGTGAAAAACGGAACGGTGTCTCCATCAGCTGGCGCAGTTGAAAGCACACTGGGCCTGAGCAATGTTCGAAGCATTGAACTGAAATTAATTGCTGGATGATGGGGATGCTACAGCAACAAGGTCATCAATTTCTCTCTCCTCTGAAGAGGCCAGAGAATAGCTGGTGGGAGTCTCTGGGGCACAGACCCTTGATGGTTTAGCAGGCACAGTGTTCCTCAGGAAGATAGCAAGTGTCGTTCACTGAGGTGATCCGTGGCCAACTGGGAGCTGCCCAGCATCTTGAGAGAGTATCTTACTGTATATCGCTTGCCCTCCATGAAAAGATCAAAATTCAAAATTGGAAGTACTCTTTCTTCTAAATGCGATGGCTTTCACCCCGTTGTAAAGTTGAACAATGTCAGTTGAACCATCATAATTTGGGACCATCTACATTTGCATCTGTTACCTGAAGGGTGCTTTGGAAACAACTGTGAGATCTGCTAGCCCCTGGACCAGAGGGTTCCCTCCAAACCCCTTCCCACCTCACTTGTGGTGGATTCTCTGGTCTCCTTTCCAGGAATGGATTCAGTCTCAGAGACTCTCAAGGCCAAGGTGGCAGTCCTGAGTTCCTGGCTCTGGGGATGAGGATGTGGAAGGAAGGAGCTGGGGAGAGGTCACACTGAGGAAATGCAAATGACCTAGATCTGGGTGAGCCAGTGTGACTGACCCCTAGAAGTAGTCTCAGGCAGACTTGTTACTGCAAAAATTCTGTTCTGCTTCCTCTCCATCTCTAACGTGCGCAAGGGGCCCGCCTCACTGATGTAAAAGGCAGAAAGCCCCAGCCAGGAGTCAGGGAGATTATGCCACAGCAGGGCAGACCCTCAGCCAAGACACCACAGCACGCTGTAGGGGACTAGCACACTGGGGAAGGGAAGGGAGAAGGAACTCTTATTTACTGGGGATCTACTATGTGCCACCTCCTAGGGTCAGGCACTGTACCAGGAACAAAGATGAAAAATACAGTGTGTGGCAAATGCTGCTCTTGCCTCACTCAAAACCACTCCAACCTCCTTCTAGCAAGATCTCCTGTGCACTAAAAGCAAGAATACTGAATACTTCTTTAACCTTCCTTACACTCATATTTCCGGTTATAATAGTAATAGCAGCTTTCCCCAGGCAGAAGCTCAGGTACCATGCAGCCTGGGCTTCGTAAGGGGCTGCCACACTGCCCCTGTGGAAGCCATGAGGGTGCTTTGGACTTTCTCCAACAGGCGTGACAAAGGCACTAAGTCTAGTCGGTCACCAACCTCGTGGGTTCTGAGCAACATCAGTACAGCTTCCTGGTTTGGCAGCTTTCCGGTCTGCAGCAGGGGCAGTGTGGTTTTTGAGTTCCCAGTGGAAGCAGCAGATACAGCTGCTACCTGACCAGGCCAGTTGTTCAGTGTGGCTCTGAGATTATACCTGGGCCCCCGCTCTGTAGCCTCCCTCTCTAGCCCCTGCCATCGATCTCCAGGGGTTCTCCAAGAGTGGTCTCTGGACCAGCAGTATCAGCAGCACCCAGCAACTTGTCAGAAATGTAAATTCCTGGGCCCCACCCCAGACCTGCTGAATCAGAAGCTCTGAGGGTCAGAGCCCAGTAGTCTTGGCTTAGAAAAGCCTTCCAGGTGGTTCTGATGCACCCTAACGTTTAAGAACCTCGGCTGAAAACTAACAGCCGATAATAAATCCACTTCTGCTAAAACTAGCTAAAGTGACAACTTCACTCTGATTAAGGCACGGTCACTGCCACTCATGCTGTCCAAGGGGAAGACAAACAAAAATGACAAAACAGCACGATGTTCTGCGGAAAGAACAAAATCGGAGCACCTTTCCCACTCAAGAACGGTGATCTCCCAACTAACTTTATAATACATTCTTCTTAAAAACTTTTGAACATGCACCCTCAATAGTTATGTTTATTTTTAAATGTTATACATACTCTTAAATATTTTAAAACACACATATATGCTGGGTGCAGTGGCTCACACCTGTAATCCTAGCACTTTGGGAGGCCTAGGTGGGAGGATTGCTTGAGGTCAGGAGTCTGAGACCTGCCTGACAAGAGCAAGACCACATCTCTACAAAAAATAGAAGTTAGCTGGGCATGGTGGCATGGATCTGTTGTCTCAGCTTCTAGGGAGGCTGAGGCAGGAGGATCATTTGAGCCCAGGAGTTTGAGATTGCAGTAATCTATAATGACACCATTGTACTCTAGCCTAGGCAACAGAGTAGACCCTGTCTCAAGTAATAATAATAATAAATAAATAAAAATAAAAATTAGCCAGGCATGGTGGTGTGGGCCTGTAGTCCTAGCTACTCAGAAAGCTATGGCAGGAGAATCACTTGAGCCCAAGGGTTCAAAACTGCAGTGAGCTATTATCACACCACTGTACTCCAGCCTAGGAGACAAAGCAAGACTGTCTAAAAAAATAAAATAAAAAATTTTAAAACACACATATAAATCAAAACCTAAAAGATGAGATGTTTTAAATTAATATAAATTGAAGTGCTAATATTTTCTTCCTACATCTCTATGGATTGATTTTGTACTTTAGTGATCACTGGTCTAGAATGTCAGGGAAATCTTCCAGCAGAAGTAACAGCAGAATCAAAGACATTAATATCAGGGCAAAGGATGTATTTATGGAACTTAAATAGGTAAGAGGGTAGCAGGAGATAATGATAATGACAATGATGATAACAGTGACGATGATGATGTTGATGACAAAAATAATAACCTATTTTTGAGCAACTAGCATGATCATTTAGTCCTGAAAGCAACCCTGTAAGGCAGGACTATTAGCCCCATTTTTCAGATTGGGAAATCAAGGCTCAAAACTCTCCTGTCTGATAAGTGGCAGAGCTGGGTTTTGAGACCAAAATCTGAGTCCTTCTATTGCCAAGCAGGTTTGGAAGGAAGATGATAAGTTTGGTTTTGATGTTCAAGGTGCCCATGAGATATTCCAGTGGATCCATCCAACACCCAAATTAATATATGACTCTGCAGAATCAAAGTCTGGCTGCAGAAGAAGGTTTGGAAAACTTCTTAGCAGGAGTTGAAAGGAGCAAGCAGAAAGGCAAAGTGGAGGAGATGCAGGGACAGGGAGGTTAATGAACGGTGTGCGCTTCCAGATGGGGAAGGAGGGGGTGACACGGGGACCACTGCAGGAGTTTCAGCTCCGGGCAGGAGGAAGGACAGGAATCAGACAGCCCTGAGCTTGAATGCCAGCTCCACCTCCTACTAGCTGCACAAGCACAGAACACATAACAAACCTCAGGACCTCTGTTTTCCCATCTGTAAAATGAGAACAATAATAGTATCTCTATCTGATAGAAATGTCATACAGATTAAGAAAGGGTGTAAGGTACATATCTGTGTTTGGCCCATAAAAAGAACTCAATATTTTTAACTATAATTAACTAATTGTCATTGTAACCAGTATTGTTCTCTGAGCAGGAAGGAAGCAGCGAAGGATTACTGCAAATGTAGATAAACTTACAGCTGGGGGAGAGTAATGGCTAAAGGGAATTGTCAGCTGATGACCTTAAATTTGGCAAAGTCAAGAACTAAGCATGAGAGGAGCAGGCACAGGGTAGGGCTTGAGCAGAAGAGCTACAGTGGGGATTAAGAGAGGAATGAATTAAGTCCGCCCAAAAGGATCTCTCAGTGCAATGAAGGCATTAATGATCGTGTTATCTACAAAGCACATTCAGAAGAACAAAGCTAATATTTCCTCATTTCAAGACAACTATAAAGCTATAGTAATCAAGACAGTGTGGTACCATATTGGCATAAGGACAGACAAAAATACCAATGGAACAGAATTCAAACTCCAGAAATAAACTCATACATATAGGACAACTGATTTATGACAAAGATATAAAGGAAATTCACAGGGAAAGAATAGTTTTTTCAACAAATGGTGCTGAAACCATTGAACATCCATATGCAGGGGGAAAAAATGTACTATGATTCATACCTTGTACCATATACAAAAATTAACTCAATTCTTAGCAGGAGCTGAAAACATTTGTTTTGGTGTGATCACCTCTATGGAAAGGAGGAAGCAGAAAGGAAGACTGGAAGAGATGCAGGGAGGAGGGGGTTAATGAATGGTGTGCATTTCCAGGTGAGGTAGGAGGAGGTGAGATTAGGAGTACTCTCAGGTGTATGGACCATACACCCAAATGTAAAACTTAAAACTGTAACAAATGTTAAACAAAATGTAGGAGAAAATCTTGGTGGTATTGGGTGAGGCAAAGATTTCTTAGATACGACAACAAAAAAGCACAATCTATAAAAGGAAAGACTGATAAGTTGGACTTCACCAAAATTAAAATTTCTGCCCTTTGAAAGACTATCAAGAGAATGAAAACACAAGCCACATGCTGGAGGAGATATTTGCAAAGTATGTATGTGATCAAGGACTTGTATTTAGAATACAAAATGAACTCTCAAAACTCAATAATAAGAAGATAAACAACCCAATAAAAACAATAGGCACAAGCTTTGAGCAGACACTTCATTTAAAAAAGATAGATGATGGCAATGATCCTCAACATCATTAGGGAAATGCAAATTAACATCGCAATGACGTACCACTGTGTATCTATTTGAGTGATTAAACTCAAAAAGACCAATTATACCAAGGATTGGCAAGGATGTAGAGGGAGTGGAACTCTTGTACACTGCTGGTGGTGATGCAAATGGTATAGTCATTTTGGAAAACAGTTTGGCTGTTTCTGAAAAAGTTAAACATACACCTACCATATGTTCTAGCATCTTCCAGGTATTTTCCCCAAAGGAAAAAAAAAAAGCATATGTCTATACAATGGCTTGTATATGAATGCTTAGAGCCATTTATAATCTCAAAAAAATCATAACAAGCCTTTCCGGAGTCCTTGCACAAGTGAACGGATAAACCGTGCTGCATCTACACATGGAGCACTACTCGGCAATAACAAGGAATGAATGTGGACACACACAACACCCTCGAAGCCCCTCCAGAGAATTATGCAAGGTGAAAGAAGTGCATACTAAACAATTCCATTTATATAAAACTCTAGAAATGGCAAATGAATCTATTGTGACAGAAAACAGATTCAATGTTGGCCTAGAAAATGGAAAGGGACAGAGAAATTACAAAGGAGCACACGAGGAAACTTGCGAAGATGACCGATAGACGTGTTCATTCATGATCATAATTGTGATGATGGTGTCATGAGTGTAGG
The DNA here is from genome assembly GCA_008086735.1 of Cheirogaleus medius. NCBI lineage: Eukaryota > Metazoa > Chordata > Mammalia > Primates > Cheirogaleidae > Cheirogaleus > Cheirogaleus medius. Next base: position 76,056,971 of record VBSM01003176.1, on the reverse strand, counting down.
CCTATGTCAAACAGATCAAATTGTATCACACACTGGTGGGCTTAAACAACAGACATTTATTTCCTCACAGTTCTGGAGGCTGGAAGTCCAAGGTCAAGGTGTGGGCAGGGTTGGTTTCTTTAAGGCCTCTTCCCTTGGCTTGCAGACGGCCGCCTTCTCCCTGTGTCTTCATATCGTCTTCCTTCTGTGAATGTCTGTGTCCTAATCTCCTCTTCTTACAAGGACACCAGTCAGGCTGGATTAGGCCCACCCTCATGACTCCATTTTAACTTAATCCCCTCTTTAAACCCCCAATCTCCAAATACACAGTAGTCACATTCTGACATAGGGGGGTTAGGGCTCCAACATATGAATTTTGAAGTGAAAGGATTCAGCCTATAACAAACCATGTTTTCCATTTACAGTTCAGCACTTACCATACAGCTGATTAAAATATAGCCAAATTCCTTTTAGGATATTCTGGTTATGTGAATTACACGACTAGCAGAAGAGAGATTTTCTTGAATGAGCAATTCTATGACACTACCAAAAGGTAGAGCTGAACACCTAAAAGACACACACACTGACAAGAGATAAACAGGAAAGAGGAAACGTGATCCTTTGTGGGGCAGAGTTGGAGACATAAAGAAAGTCCTGGAAGGCATTCACTCCAGTAACATGCAATGAGACTGAGAAAAGACACATGGTCACAGAGTAGCTTTTTCTTTATCCTAAGGTAGGGTTTTACCATCAGCCTGCTTGCGTGGACCCACATGAGGATTTTGTTTAGTCTGGTTAAGGCCTGTCTGTCAGTTAGTCCCCACTGACAGAGACAGCCCAACCCCCAAAGGGCAGTCCCTGACTCTGCGACTTAAACAAAGGGCAGGTTTCCAGGCAGGGCTTCTTCCTTGCTGTGGGGCCAAACTGGCAGCTGCCGCCTCTGTTAGCCCCACTTTCAGTCGTGCCAAGGGCAGGAAATTCGAGCCAGAGTCAGGCAGGTGGGGCCTCAGGTGTGGTGGGAAACAGCCTGAGCATCTGACAACCAGCCTGAGGCCCAAGGGGAGGAGGCCTTTGAAAAGTCCTAAGCCGTTAGTTCAAACACTGATGTGTACTTTTATTCCGATAATCAAATAAAGCTCAATTTCGAACTTGTATGCACTCTTAAATTCCAAAGCGATCCCACTGGGCTTGTGATGAGAACGCTCTCTTTGGGGTGAGACCCTTGGACTTGTGTGTGGGATCGGGGAGTTTGCGAAAGGAGCAAATATCTTAACCTGGGTGTGGGCTGAAGTCTTTGTGAACTGACATTGCAGGTGAGAGACAAACTCACCCTCTTGGCTGTTACGTAAACACCCCTACCTTGTACTACACCCAAAAGAATCATAGTCATTTTTCCAAAGATTTCTTTAAAAGTAAAGGTAAATTACTAGCATTTTGTTAAATGTCTGACAGTCTTCCCATACCTGACACCGATGTGGACGTAGGAGGAGCAGAGGACCCGCCGTGTCCCTGCTTTGGGAAAGTAACTCTGCCCTCTCTAGGTCTCCTTCACATGCAATGGCTGCTCTAAACCTTTACACAGTAAATTAAGAGGCAGAAGGTCCTACGTGGTATTTGAGCAGGACTTAAGCTCACATGGGCAACCGGAGAATTATTAGGTTGGCCATTTGATGAATATCTATTCCATGTCATGCACTATAGGCATATGTATATATGTGTATATATACACATACTGTCTCATTTAATTCTCATAAGAAGTAGATAATAATATTCTCCATTTTACAATCAAGAAAATGAGAATCAGGGAAATTTCTTGCCTAGGGACACACAAATCTTCAGTAACAAAGCTCAACTCAGACCTAGATTTGTCCGATTTCAAAATCCATACTCTTTCCACCACTTCTGGCTTTTTCTGAAAGAAGCCCTAAAACATATTAATATTTGGGCCTCTATTTGGCTTTTTGTTATTATCCTCCCTCCCAAATAGAGGGAGGATAACCTGTACAGGGAGTCTGCAAGTAATCTTTGTATGTCTATTTAGATCGTAACGTCCTTAATATGAAAAGATTGGGTCTTTTTCTTAACAGAATATACAAATTTATACATCAGAAATGTTACTTGAAAGTCTATACCTGACTGAAGAGTCTTGTACCAAGATCAAGCTGCTGGTTTTCACAACGTACTATTGTTACATAAGATGGTATCATGGGCAGAAGCTGGGGGTGGGGCACATAGGGACTCTCTGCAACTTACTATTGCCACCTCTGGTGCATCTTAAACTAGTTCCAAATAAAAGTATGTTTTGCTTGTCCTTGCTGATGGTAAGAAGGTGCACTGTGGTGGTATGGAATCGACAGAATCAGGCAAGTCAGGTCCTGGGTTCTAAAGCTGCTCCGTTAATAACTAGCTGTGTGGCTTAGCACAAGCCACCTGTCCAGCTGAGGCCTAGCAGAGTCAAGATGGCATGCAAGTTCAATGGTAGCATCAAGAGTTATGATTTCTATAATCTCAAAACAATAAGTTCTAGACGTCCACTTTAGGAGGCAAGAGTGAATGCGTACATCTAATGTACTCCCTTCCCAAACACACTAAAACTACAGTTAAGAGATGTTCTAAACATCATACCCTATGAGGACAGGCAGGACAGGAGAGGAGACAGTGGTGACAGAGTTATAGAAGCTCTCCAGCTTCTACAGTGACAAGTAAGGGACACATGACTTCACAGGCCTGGAGTCAGCAGTTGATTAAGCTAAGGATGAACCAGTTCACTACAGACTCTTCAAAATCTCGGGAACCAACAGCACCAGGTACCTCTGGAAGTGGAGACTCAAAGAGGGTGGTGAAAATAAAGATTGGGTGAAAACCCCCAGAGACACACATCTTTAGACTCCCCCTGACACTGTGTCAAAGGGAGTCTGCTTTTCCTCACCCATCATTGTCTAGAGAGTTCACTCTCTAAAGAGTGCAAGGCAGAAGCCTCTGGACTTGGAAGCTGAGAGCACCATGTCAAAACCAAGAAGATGAAATGACTCACACACAGTGGTTAAGACCCCTCAGTGCCCATCCCCTGCTTAGCTCCCAGGGGACTGATAGACAGATCTTCCAGAGACAAGCAGGAGACTAAAGTTCTGCTCCAGAAAATCTAACTGGCCCAAGAGAAATCATCCAAAGAGATTGAAATAAGGGTTGCTCAACAAATGGTCCACCCAGCCAGCTCACTCCACAGCGAGACTCACAGACAACAAACCCTGCCTTGATGTCAGAGCTTCCAATTAGCTTTTGGTTCTCAACTCTTTTTCATGAAGATAGATTCACAACAAACTGAAGGAAAGAGCAACTTGGAGTCTACGCAGGGAAAAGAAAACTTTTTCCAAAATAAGTAATATCCTCAGAGAGATGACAGAGGCCCCTATAAAAAGAACAGAGTGCCATTAAAAAGAAGAAGAAGAAACATGCAGAGAACAACAACAACAAGAGCTCTTGAGAATTAAAAACAGGAGCCCGCAGATGACAAATTGAATAAAGAGGCTGGAAAATCAAATTGATGGGAAGTATCCCAGAAACTAGAACAAAGACAAAGAGCTGGAAAATGAAACAAAAAAGAGGATGAGTCCAGGAGGCCTGACATTTGGATAATGGAAGGAGTCCCAGAAAGACGAGAAATGAGAAATAGAAGGAAAACCACCAACAAAGTTATTCAAGAAGTTTACCCAGAACAGGGAGACATGCATTTCCAGAATGAAAGGGCCCACCAAGTACCCAGGACAGTGGATGAAAATAGAGTCACACCAAGGAACATTACTGAGTGATTTCTAAACACTAGGGACCAAAAGGAAAGATCCTATGGGTTTTCATAAAGATAAAATAAGTCATTATAAGGATCAGGAAACACACTGACTTCAGACATTTAAGAGCAAACAGACAATGCACAGAGGTCCCAGTTCTGGGTAGAATGGCAAGCACACACTCCACCTGGCCTCTCCCATGAACTGCACTTATAACACCCGGGCAGGATGATACAGAAGCTGTTTGAAGACTTCGAAAAGTAAATATTAATAGTAGCAGGCAGATTGAGGAAGAAGACTAGGATCCAAAGTACCACCAAAGGAGCTGTGAGTATCATTTTTTTCCTCTGGAATACTGGAATACTCTGGCCTGGACTCAAGGCAGTGTGACAGCAATGGCAGCAATAGCTGGCAGTGCCTAAAAATTGGAATATTATTCGGCAACTAAAAGGAACAAATTATTGTTCATGCAATAGCAGAGATGACATGGATGCATTTTGTTGAGTGAAATAAGCCAGATGCAAAAGACCATTGTATGACTCCATTCATATTACATTCTGGAAAAGGCCACTACAGGAACAGAAAACAGATTCAGTGATTGCCAACAGATGGGTCTAACGACAGGGGACAGCAATGAGGAAATTATTCTGACAGAATTATCCCAGGATTGAAGAAAACAGTAAATATCATACTCCCACCAATGGATTGTTCCCCATCTCTCCCTTCCCTTGGGCTTCACTATTCCCTAAACACAACAATATTGAATTTAGCCTCTCTGTGTTCAAGTGAAAGAACAGTTGCACATCTCTCACTTGAAATCAAAAGCTAGAAATGATTAAGCTTAGTGAGGAGGGCATGGAAAGCTGAGATAGGCTGAAAGCTGGGCCTCTTATGCCAAACAGTTAGCCAAGATGTGAAGGCACAGGAAAAGTTCTTGAAGGGAATTAAAAGTGCTACTCCAATGAACACACAAATGATAAGAAAGCGAAACAGCCTTATTTATTCCTGATATGGAGAAAGTTTGAGTGGTCAGGACAGAAGATCCAACCAGCCACAAGGTTCCCTTAAGCCAAAGCTTAATCCAGAGCAAGGGCCTAACTGTATTCAATTCTACAAAGGCTGAGAGAGGTAAAGAAGCTGAAGAAAAAAAGTTTGAACCAACCTCTGTTGGTTCATGAGGTTTAAGGAAAGAAGCCACCTCCAACACATAAAAGTGCAAAGTGAAACAGCAAGTGCTGATATAGAAGCTACACAAGTTACCAGAAGATCTAGGTAAGATTATTGATGAAGGTGGCTACACTAAACAACAGATTTTCAATATAGATAAAATAGCCTTCTTTTGGAAGAAGATGCCATCTTAGACTGTCATAGCTAGAGAGGAGAAGTCAATCTTTGTCTTCAAAGCAACAGGCCATGCTGACTCAGGGGCTAATTTTAGGGGCTAATGCAGCTAGTGATTTTAAGTTGAAGCCAATGCTCATTTATCATTACAAAAATCATAGTGCCCTTAAGAATTGTCATAAATCTACTCTGCTTGTGTCCTACAAATGGAACACAAAGCCTAGATGACAGCACATCTGTTTATAGCATGACTTACTCAATATTTTAAGCCAGCTGTTGAGACCTACTACTCAGAAAATAAAAAAGATTCCTTTCAAAATATTACTACTCATTAACAATGCACCTAGTCATCCAAGAGCTCTGATGGAGATGTACAAGGAGATTAATGTTGCTTTGATGCCTGCTAACACAACATCCATTCTGCAGCCCATGGATCAAGGAGTCATTTCAACTTTCAAGCCTTATTATTTAAGAAACACATTTCATAAGGCTGTAAATGCCACAGTGATTCCTCCAATGTATCTAGGCAAAGTAAATTGAAAACCTGGAAAGGATTCATCATTCTTGATGCCATTAAGAACATTCATGATTCATGGGAAGTTAAAATACTTACATTAACAGGAGTTTGGAAGAACTTGATTCCAATCCTCATAGATGACTCTGAGGGTTCGAGACTTCAGTGGAAAAAGTATCTGTAGATGTGCTGAAAATAGCAAGAGAACCAGAATTAGAAGTGGATCCTGAAGACGGGACTGGCAATTTCATGATAAAACTTGAATGGATGTTGAGTTGCTTCTTATGGATGAGCAAAGAGAGTGGTTTCTTGAGATGGAACCTACTCCGGGTGAAGATGCTATGAACACTGTTGAAATGACAACAAAGGATGTATAACAGTCCATAAACTTAGTTGATACAGCAGCAGCAGGGTATGAGAAGATTGACTCCAATTTTGAAAGAAGTTCTACTGTGGGTAAAATGCTATCAACCACTATTGCATTCCATAAATAAATCTTTCCTGAAAGGAAGACTTAATCAGTGTGGTAAACTTTATTGTTGTCTTATTTCAATTTGCCACAGCCACCCTAATCTTCAGCAATCGCCACCCCAATCAGTCACCAACCATCAATACTGAGGCAAGACTTTCCACCAGGAAAAAGATTATGACTCATTGAAGGTTCAGCTTATTAGCATTGTTTAGAAAAAAGTATTTTAATTAATATATATAAATTTTTAACACATAACATTATTGTGCCCTTAAAAGACTGCAGTACAGTGTAAATGTAACTTTTGTATGAACCAGGAAACAATGAAATTTGTGTGACTCGCTTTATTAGGATAGTCACTTTATTGCAGTGGTCTGGAACTGAACCCACAACATCTGCAAGGTATACCTGTACCTGTATTTCCTAGCTCTACCTGCTAAGAGAGCCTAAGCAATGATATCCCACAGCAATGAGCATACATCTAGTGCCCAGATGTTGGTCTCTAAATGCTATTCTCCATTAAAACGAACCAGGGCTCCTTGAAGAAGTGGTTGATCGGTTGGAGCAGGGAAAACAAGATGAGCCTGGAGTATCTTGTAGTGCCAGAAAGTAAGAAAGTGCTCAGAAAAGGAATGGAGGGACAGGATTGAAAGGACATAGGAATGAACCTGCAGGAGCTCCCAATGGCCAAAGCTGGAACCATTTTCACATACAAGATAAACGACAATATAATTAGATCATGGTGCACAGGATAAAATAAGCACTCATGAATCCATACTGATATGAAATAAATAATTGAATGAATAAATAAATAAGAAGGGACAGCTCTTCCTTACAGAATAATTTCAATTACTAAATATAGAAGAAACAAGGAAAATACAAAATCCCCATTAGAAAGGGGAAAATAAAAGGGAAAAAAAATCCCCATTAGGACACCACAGTAATAATTGTTGCCAGCAAGACTCACCAGTGGATGCTGCCAATTAGTGGGCAACAGTTTGAGAAACAGGATAGTTGCATAGTCTAACAGTGTCTCCCTGAAGATATTTATTACCCAAAATGGGAAATATGATGACTTTACAGCAGATTAGCCCAGCCACTTAATAAAGTGACCAAGGTAAATATCAGCAGTAATAAGAATTACAGACATCATGAATTCTTTGATATGATACACTGGGAAAGGCACATCACTTATGTGGTACCCTTGCTAAAAATTCACCAGAAATCAACAAAGAAACCCAAATAGAGGGACATTCTACAACATAATGGACTGCTGTTCTTCAATAGTGACAAAATCATGAACCACAAGGAAAGACTGGGGAACTTGCACAGATTAGAAAAGATTAAGAGAAATAACCAAGTGCAATGCTGGATCCTAGCTTGGATCCTGGAACAGAAAAAAGATGTTAGTGGAAAAACTGGTCAACTCTAGATAAACCTGTAGTCTAGTTAATAGTATTGTACCAAAGTTCATTTCTTGGCTTTGATCACTGTACTATGGTTACACAAGATGTAAACCTTAGGGGAAGCTGAGTGAGGGATATATGAAAAATCCTCTGTACTATTCTTACTATTCTTTTTCCTTTCTTTTCTTTGAGACAGGGTCTCACTCTGTCACCCAGGCTAGAGTGCAATGGCACAGTCATAGCTCACTGCAGCCTCAAACTCCTAGCCTCAAGTGATCCTCCTGCCTCAGCCTCCCGAGTAGCTGGGATTACAGGTATGCACCACAACACCCAGCTATTTTTACTTTGCTGTAAGTCTAAAATTATTTTGAAAAAAAAATTTTTTGAAAGCACATACTATGTTAAAATAAGTCATCTTATGTTCTAAACTGAACTGTCACAGCTAACTTCTAAGATTTATTCTATAATGATGTGGATTTATAAATGTAAATTGCCCCAGAGCTCAATCCTAATGGATAACTCAACGTTGGTGCCTGGGCCAGCTGCCTGGCTCATTCTCTACATGAGCCAATAGGTTTGGCTGGAATTCCAAGGCCTCAGACTTTGCTGGACTAGAAGGGAGAGGAAGGGGAAGTGAATAGCCACAGGGGTCGAACCTGCTTTCCTGTGCTCTGCTAAGCTGCTGCTGGCTCCCGCTCTACAGAGCTAAACCTCTACAGAAGCCACTCTTTCATCATCTCCTAAAGATTACAGAATGATATAGTCTAGGTTGGAACTATACCATCTGTTTATGCCCTCAGAATTTTAAAAAACGATCCCCATGTTTACAAATCTGAGCTCACATGTCGCGTTTGTGGAGAAATAACGAAGTGGCTGCCAGACAGCAGCAAGACTATTCACGTCGGGAAGCTTCTCCAAGCAGAAGCAGGTTAGGTCCTGAAAGGCTGTTCTTAAGTGCACTGTTTGCCATTCCAGTTGCCTTGGAAGGGTTTAAGCTTGCAGCCCTCAGATTTATTTCCACCAAACGGGCGTGTTTTAAAGTCAAACACGTGCTCCTCCTCCGACCTCGTGTGTGCACTCTCAGGCATATTTTCCACCAACAAATTCACCTTTTTTGCGTTGAAAATTCCATTGAGGCCAGGCGTGGTGGCTCACGCCTGTAATCCTAGCACTCTGGGAGGCC
>VBSM01003176.1:76032841-76043265 GCA_008086735.1 Cheirogaleus medius | reverse complement strand
CCAAGGCTCCTCCAGGTTTGGAAAAGGCGGCTAAGCTGGGCAAGTTTGGAAAGTTCTGGGAGAGGAACGAAAGCAGGGAGGGCTTGTTGGCGCTTTTCCTTTCCTTGTAAAGCACTTAGCAAGAATCAGACACCCCACCCGCCCTGTCTACCTTCTGGTGCAGTCCTGGTTGTTTTATAAAAACAGAGTTCGTGTCTTTAAAACCCGCATTTTCTCCCTGGGAGTCAGCGTTAGTTAGTTAATGAGTGCCAGCCTGTTTCTGCGTCAGAGTGCCATGTGACCTGCACACGTGACTTGGAGCCGGCTGCGGTTGTTACTTGTATTTGAATAAGAAGATCAAGCTTATTATTGCAGTAAAAGCCTGTGGAACTCGTCAGTGCAACGTGATTCCCCGGGCGGGTTACACAACGCGCTGTACACCCTGGTCTTCCAGCGGCTCAAGGAGTTGTTTTCTAAAGGACATAAAACTAAACCGGATTCTGTGTTTTCCAAAGTGAGAGTCCATTTTCTCTTTGGAAAATCTATGATGATCCTGGAAAACGACAAAGCCCAGTTTCTCCAAACCATGTTAGTCTTCTTGGTACAATAAGGTACAAGTATTGCTCGGCACAGAAATAAAGACAAAAGCAGTAGGTCCAATACCCTTTTCAAATAAAGATTCAAGATTGACTTTTATCTTTGACTATTTCCCCTTTTCCCTGCCTTGAAAATCTTCAAAATTTGCTCTTTTCTACATATAAAAAATGTACAATGAAAATGACATTTTTAAATTTAAAATTTAAATGGCATGTTCATTTTGTGATTTTTTTTACCTCCCATTGGTTTCTAGGACATGAATAAACTTTTATTCTCTGCACACCCTGTTAAGGAGAGATCAGAAGGATTAGTCTTTTCATAGGTGGGAAGAGGTGGATGTCCATTTGCAGGTTAGGGTGTATGCATGCATATGTATGCAAATATACCCAGATGTGCCACAAGAGGGTTTTTACCCCTGCCAAGAAGGTGACATCCTTATCCTAAACATTTTAATATTGCCCCCCTTCTTCTAATGCTGAAGAAGCCCTGCTATATTTTGCTTTCTCCCACCTCTAAGGGCAGTCTGCCTCTTAGTCTTCAGAGGACTCAATTACTGGAGAAAAACAAGGGAGGAACAATAGCATTGGTTATCTCTGATGAGTTATCCAGTAACCACATAGCCAGCGAGTTATCTCAGCCTAAGCCTCAGTGCCTGTCCTGGGCTGTGCATTCACTTATTCCACAAATATTGACTGACTGTCTTCTCTGCCTGATGCGATTGCAGGTGCCAAGGATGCAAGGCTGAACAACAGAGAGGGAGCCCAGCCCTCCTGGAGGCTCACTCTAGGGAGGAAAAGTCACCTCCAAGAAGCCAAGAGCCGGGCTGGCAGGGATGGGAGAATGGGAAGGCGGGAGCAGCGTGGGAGACTGCCCTCCGCACTACCAGCATGGCCTCGACAACCAAGGCCCTTCTCCACCGGCCACTAAGGACTAATTAATTTACCAGCTGATGCTTTGGAAACAGGAGTTGAGTCTTTGCTGGCAGATGCAGGTGAGGTCTTATTTCTTAGAGACCTCCTAAGTCAGCACGGAGGAGTATGTCTCCATCTCCCGCCCCCTACCCCACCTTTCTGATCCTGCACAGACAAGACCCTTTGTGTAGAGGCTCATTGCTGCTGTCAGCATGACTTAAAATACAGCACAGTTACTCTAGAGTGATCACTCTGTGAACTATGGTCACAACACCGCACAGACAGCGTTCTAGCCAGAGTGTCAACACCTTTCCCTTCCCTGTTTCTCCACAGCCTTTGGGGGACCCCTGAACAACTCTGGCAGGAGCTCCCTGACCAGGGGGCCAAGGTGCAGCCGTGGGCAGCCTTCCAAAGGATAGCATGCCGATACTGCTTGTACTCCTTGCTGAGAGATCGGTGTGGGGCCTTCCCTGCTTTGACAGAGCCTAATGTGGGGCTGTGAATGAACAGAGAGCGAAAGTGTGTTCTGAGATTGGCAGAGCTTCTCACATCCTGAGTGAGATCTGGCCAGGGGTCAGGAAGGGGAGGCTGAGGGAAAGGATGCAGCTATCACATTCTTAGTGATATCTTGATTGGATTGTTTTTTAGATGTTCAGTGGATACTCTTCCCTATAGACAGGTAGACCACACCAAAGAAACGGAAGGTGGGAGGCTTGAACAAAAATCAGGAATGCAGGCGCAGTGCATCTGCCGGCTGAGGAGGGTCCTGTATACAAGCAGCATCGCCTCAAAGAAGGTCCTTGGCACCTGTCTGATAAATAGTAGATATCAGACTTTCCACCCAAATGTGGCCCCAACCCTGACCTATGCATCGAAAGGAGTGGCAGCTCAGGCTGGAGGCAGGGATGGCACAGCAACTCAGAATGAGGGTATACTGTGTTTTAAAACAAATTTCTTCTCCCAGCCTATCTCAATAACATTTCCCATAGTCCCTTGTTATCCTGAGACAGTAACTGCCATCTTCCCTCTATGGATGGGGAATCTACGGCAGAAACTTGGTAAGGTGCCCAGAATCAGTAAGTCCTTAGAAAATCAAAGACTAAAATTCATGTTTTCTCCAGGCTCACCTCCTACAAAGACCTGAGCCACCAAGAGTGTTAGAATGGTACAGATGCTATAGAAAACAGTATGGTGGGTCCTCAAAAAATTAAACAGAGTTATCCTGTGATCCAGCAATCCCACTTCTGGGTATATAGCCAAAAGAATTCAAAGCAGGGACTAACACAGATATCTGTACAACCATGTTCATAGCAGCATTATTCATAATAGTCAAAAAGTGGAAACAACTCAAGTGTCCACGGATGGATGAATAAACAAAATGTGGTATATACATATAACAGAATATTATCCAACCTTAAAAAGGAAGGAAATTCTGACAAATACTTCAACATGGATGAACCCTGAAGAAATCTTGCTAAGAGAAATAAGTTGGTCACAAAAGGGCAAATACCATCTGACTCTACTTATATGAAGTAGCTAGGGCAGTCAATTCATAGAGACAGAAAGTAGAATGGTGATTATCGGGACCTAGGGGAGGGGAAAATGGGGAGTTAGTGTTTAACAGCCATGGAGTTTCAGTTTGGAAAGATATTTTTGGAGTTCCAGGTAATCTCAAACAATCTTTGCCCTAGAAGTTGTGTCCCGTGTTGCAACTGGCTCTCTGGGAATTACCCACCAATCTGATCCCTTTGGATATCCAAGGGGATGAAGTAAAAAGTGGCCGCATACATTGTGATGCCACCTCTCTCGTCCTTGAGCCTTGGCTCTGTGATGCCCACAGCCCAGAGAGGCGAGGACTCCCCCGTCATCAGTCCATTCTCACTCTTACTCAGCTGCCTTGACCGTTGATCTGATTTGCTAGCAAGAGAAATGGTAGCATCTAGGAAGGAAGATACAAGATTAAACTCCAACTGCCCAACTGCTTTCCACTCCTCCAGTAGAAAATGTTATAGATTTGTGATCAACTTTTTTTGCCTGCACTTGTAAGTGCTTTCTCGCCTATGAGTGGGCAGATTTTGCAGAAGATGATGCGAAATTCTTGATGGAGTATTACCACAAGAGCTGGGCTTGACAGGATATAAGGGAGGAAGATCCCAGGAAGCATGAGAGGAGAAATTGCAGACAGCAAGTTGCAAATGTTCTCTGCCTTGTCTTTATGACTTACCATCCAATAGAATAGTTCATGTTACAAGAAACCATAAAAAAATATTCCACACTCATATAAAGCATGTACTTAATAACTCTAAGAAAACATGGTCCTTGGAGTTGCTAGAAAAGAAGGAAAACCCTCATTTGGAAAAACCACAGGCCTCCTTGGAAGAAGTTGCGCTGGTGGTTAGGATGGCCTCTAACTGTTGTCTGCATTAACGGCTGACAGTCGCCATGAGTAATGCTCTGATCAACCCACAAAGCTGAAAGCGGGTCAGACAGAGGAAGGTTCTGCTGTGACTCTCCAGCAAACCTGTCGCCTGCTTCCTCCTTTACCAAGTCAGACCCATGCACAGCCTGCAATGAAGAGCCTCAAATAAGCTGAAAACTCATTAGGATCTACATGAATGGCAAAGCCTCAAATGAAGACACCCCCTAACTTCTCCACCTATCTGCCTCATTGTATTGTCACACTACAGGAAAGAGTACTTACTTAACTCTGTGCTTGGCACCTGACAAATGTGTGAATTATTGGCTACCATTATTATTGTCATTATTGTTATTTTGGATGTCCCACAGATACAGCAATTATATTTTCCAAGTCCCAAATTAGGAACTTCTGGTGTAAAATGTATACATATACCTAGGCAGAGAACAAGATAGACTATTTCAATCCAAGACTGTCTGGAAAATCCCAGGTTGTGTGTAGCCCTTCTCATGGGCTCACTGTTGACAGACTACTCCCACTTAACTATGATACTTACCCAAGTTCCCAGATCTTTTGGGATCCACAAGGATAATGGGTTCATCCGACTAATACAAATCCTGATTGTTGCATTCAATTCACAAGCACACATTGAGCATGTAAAATATTGAGCAGAGCGCTGTGAGGAATAGAAAAATGAAAAAGAGATGGCTCGTCCCCCAGAAGCTCAAATCATTGAGGAGTAGGGAGGCTGCCAGGCACAGGTACACAAATAACTCTAATTTAAGGCAGACAGCCACGAATGACACATAGAGGTATAAAAAGAAAATGCACTGGGAGTGTGATGGCATGAGAGATTAATTCCTGCAGGCGACAGGGGAGGGGATGGGAAAGGCCTCATGCCAAGCACAGGGACTGGAGAAGATCGGCTTTGTTATTAGTCACTGATAGCATCTGACCTATGGGTGCCTCTAAGGCTTTTGACAGCAGTTCATGGTATTTACACTTAAGGCCCAGAAAAAATTGAGTACTCTCTGCCCCAAAATGGTGGATAAGACTCCACAGCTAGAGAGCCTGGCCAAGGCCTCATAAGGCTCATTTCTCTAAGCCTAGCCAAGAGAATGATCACGGTGCAAGCCTGGTCCTCATGCTGCCCAGAGAGTTCCATCCAGCCCTGCAATCACACACCTCTCAGGGCCTTCCTCCACGATGAAAATGGACCTGTCTTTGAACAAACTAATGAGTGCTGACACATTAGGAGAGGTTAATAGATTGTAGATATACAAGCCCCTGGGGGCAGATACTTGGATTTGATGGTGAGATTTCAGTGCAGGAGCAGAGGGAGAACTGTTTTGAGCAGTTTCTGTTCTGCTCATCTCGTAACAGGGAGACCATGTCCTTTGCTTGCATGCAGAGCCGCCTCCAGGAAGAAATTGTCCCTATCAGGGTGGTGTCCTATGCAGCCATTAACATAAAAGCATGGCTACACCCCTTCAGAAACAGGCAAGCTGGCCATAGTGGCACACCCTGTAGTCCCACCTATTTGGGAGACTGGGAGGTGGCAGGGTGAGGTGAATCGCTTGAGCCCAGGGGTTCTGAGATCAGCCTGTGCAATATAGCAAGACTCCATCTCAAAAACACACAAACAAAAAAGGCAGGCAGAGAGTATTGTTGGGGCCCAGAGGCAGCAGGGAGACAACCTGCAAATGAAGGAGCCCACAGCTGGCCTAGCCCTACTTCTCATTCCAAGGGTGAGAAGCAGCATCACTTCTTCAACATAAGAAACCAGTGCCTTCTGGGGTTGCTTCTCTGCTAATCATGGCCAAGTCTGACTAAAGAGCCAGCACCTACTTGGGGGCCCTTTTGATACCATCAGGGCTGACGATGGCCATGGGACAAGGTGGCCGGCTTCAGATGTGGATACGGGGCGTTTCCATCTCAGCATGTCCCAAGCCCTCAATATTCACCAAGTAATTTTCTGACTTCAGTTGTTTCCCAAATAAGTTCCTCTGCCAGAAAGAAAGATGATTAATTCATTCAACGAATATATTGATCTTCTACTACCAGCCAGAAGGACTGAATACAGTTTAGCGGGAAAGACAGACAAAGCAATGCGAGAGGTCCCTGCGTGGTGTGCACTGCGACTGAGGGGCCCAGGGTGTGATGGGGTGTGGAAAGGACATGGGCTTCTCCCTGGAAGAGGACTGAATATTGAAGGAAGATTATAATTCGGGAGGTGATGTGAAAGAAGGCATCCCAGAACCAAGGGTTTGAGTAGATGAAAGGTTTGGAGGCGTGAAGCAACATGAAATGTCTCCTACCTTAAATGATGACATTGAATTGCCTCTGTTTCTTGAGGGTTCAGGCTGCATGAGGCCATCATCCTGGGACCACATCGCCCATCCCTGAGCCACTCGATCTCACAGTTACAGCCTAGAGGAAGCAGGAAACCAGTCCTGGGGATGCCATGATGTGGCTGTGCCTCGGATGGAGTAAAACGGCACAGGCCTGCTGGGGCACCTGCAGGGTGGCGGGCCAGAGGTGCTAGGGCGAGAAAGGGCTGGGGACTAATTGCAAAGGGCCTGTTGGGCCTTGCCAACAAGTTGCCCCGTGTCTCCTAGGCACAGAATTGTCCATGCATTAGCAACTTGTTCCCTTTTCAACTTGATGCAGAAAGGCCACATTTAAGCCTAAATAGACATTGCTGAAAGTCATAATTTGCCAACGATTCTCATCCCTCCATCTACGTTAGGTATAGTGAGTAGGGAAGCAGTGGCGGGAATATATTAGTACTAAAACTCCCTAGAAATGATAGATGGTTGCACTTTACCTCATCAGCTTTCATCTAAATTAATGGATAATTGGTGGTGGCTCACACCTGTACTTTGGGAGGCCAAGGCAAGAGGATTGCTTCAGGCCAAGAGTTCAAGACCAGCCTGGGCAACATAGGGAGACCTTGTTTCTACAAAAAGAGGAAAAATTAGCTGGGCATGGTGTGGTGAGTGCCTGTAGACCCAGCTACTGGGAAAGCTGAGAGGCAGGAGGATATCTTGAGCCCAGGAGGAGTTCGAGGCTGCAGTGAGCTATAATCATGCCGCTGCACTCCAACCTGGGCAACAGATCAAGATCCTGTCTCTAAATAAATACACAAATAAACAAATAAGTAAATAAATGGCTTCTCACTCCCCTTTACTCTTAAAGCTTACTGTTGGCTCCCTTATATACCTGAGGTTGGAATCCCGGATAAGTAGGTGATATATCTCTTTTCTAGCGCAAGGGAGGAACTCACTTCTCAAGTCTCAACTCCAAGATAAACATGCTGTTACTGCCATGCACTTAGCTTGCAAAAACACAGCCATGAGTAAAATGCCTCATGCAACGCAACGCTGGGGATATAATTAAACTTCAAAAGAGTATCAATTGCATCATGTTCAGGAAAAGTGTAGAAAAAGAAAAGCGGTACTGAAAGAAAACCTAAAACACCCCACCACCTAAATTTATCTTGGGGAGAAGGAAAATAAACTGAAATGGATCTCCTGGGGCACCAAATTTACTCAAATAGGGCTTCTGTTAACGTCGGGTTGGAAAAGGAGTTTCCTATGCTTATGTCTAGCCATTTCCAAATCTAATCTTTATGAAAGGACACATTCCAGGATTTTTGTTACCATCATGAGCAAAAGAGGTAACAAATGTGAAAATAGCTTGAAACATTTAAAAAACAAACTATTCATATAAATTATCACATGCTAATATGCTTAATTTTTTTTAGATCAAGTTTGTTGGGAAAAGGTCAAGAGCAAGAGCTCTAGGGACAGATGGCTTGCGTCAGAGTCCAGCGGTCTTTTCTGCTCCTCCACCTTAGTTAAATAAAATACCCGACCTTTTGCAGCCTTGGTTTCCTTAGCTGTAAAACAGAGGAACAAGTAGCACTTACCTCCAGCAAGGCTGAAATGAGTCACTCCACAGAACACTTTGGACTCAGACTGGCACATACTAAATAGCCAATAAATATTAACTCTTAATATTGTTGTCATTATTCCCAGTGGGAGCCCAGGTTTCAGGCTCTGTCTAGAACACACCAGTTTCCTTTGCAAAGACAGACTCTGCCCCTTGGCTAAAATTTCTGCCCCTCACCTGGGTTAGCACTTTTGAAAGGCATGTTTTCAAGGGCCCAGGTGAGAGGGTGTGATGAGTCAGCTCCTAAAAAAATCAAACTAAAGTCAGTGGCATCTTGTCTATATATGAATGGTAGCACTTGTACTGTGAAATTATTATTATTATTATTATTTTTAAATAGCATTTCCATGTTTTAACACAAGCAGTGTACTATGAAATTATAAGGATTTTTTTAAAGGAAGAATCATACCAGGAGATTTTAAACCTATTTAAGTAAAGATATGCCAAGCAGAGAAATTCTGTGTCGGGCAGAGAAACCTCCATTTTAAACCTATTTAAATAAAGATGTGTCATGCAAAGAAACAACAGATATCACCATTCAAAATTCCAGACATCACACTTTGCCAAAACTCCAGGTTACTAATGATAAAATTGATGCTATCTTTCTAAAGAAAAAAATCCTAGGGAAAATGAACAAACAAACCAAAAAAAAAAAAACTTTTTTTAAACCTGCTTATTTTTCACCTATTACCTGTCTGTAGCTGTCCAGGCTTGTTTAACACTTAAATGCGGGGGTTGTTTTGTTTTGTTTTAAAAAAAAGGCCAAATCAGGTTTTACAAACTGATCCATGTGGCTTCTGAAATGATAACCATCCAGTTTGTTGAAGAGTTTGCAGCTTGCCTTCCATTGTTAAATTCTGCAACTCTAAAGTATTGCATTTAAAATGTAAGGGAAGGGAGAGACAGAGTCTTGTCCTTAACTTTTTCTGTGCTCTGTTGTTTGCTTAAAGTAAGACTCTATTTAATACCTTCAGAATTTGCTCTTGCCTTGAAGCAACAGACAAGTATGTGCCGCTCCGTTCTATATATGGGAACAGCCAGTACAAATAGAAGATTGAAGATTTACTTTGAAGCTCAGCTTTGCCAGTGCAAAGCCTCTCCCGAACACCAGAGCAGCAGGGACGTGCAGCACAAGAGCTCCCTGCTTCTAACAGCTAACATATTAATTCCAGGCGGTGTCTGGTTAGACTGAAGGTCAGGAATCTGATTTTGACCTTAGTGCTAGTGGGAATCCCATGGGAATCCTGAGAGTGGCTGAATAAGTGCTATAATATTGCTAATAATTAATAATGATGGTAACGTCCCGGGTTTCTTGTTTTAGTGCTTTTTAGCCCCGGAAGGTTTCGAATGACTTGGCAAACCAATTGTTTCACCCACTGCTGACCTGTGACCGACTCAGCCATCGAATATCGCCCCGTTGTCAAGAACACAGCCACATTCAGCTTGTTTAAGCAGGAACAGAAGAAAGATACCCACGGAAAATTAAAGTGTAAATTTTAGGTAGGCAGGCTATAATTATCCACTTGAAATCAAGCCAAGAAATGAAGTTTAATACCCTTTCTTTTGTGAAAAGCACCCAGGCAACTTTCTGGACCATAAACAGACCTTGGATTTTCATCTCCTCTAACTCAGGGTTTCTCAGCCTCAGCACTGTTGACATTTTGGGCTGGATAACTTTCCGTCGTGTGGTGGAAGGGCCATCCGTCTGGTGCAGTGTAGGTTGTTTAGCAGCATCCCCGGCCTCCACCCACTAGGTGCCAGGAACACATGCACACATATACCCCCTCCCAGTGTGACAACCGAAAATGTGTCCTGACATTGCCGAATGTCTCCTGGGGGGCAAAACCACCCCCATTGAGAACTACTGCTCTAATGCCACATGTTTGCAAGGCAGGGATATAGATGTTAGAAGCAGCTGCGTCATCAAAACCTTTTATTCCTCCTGGTTGCGTAAAAGCTTCCTAGTGGAAGAGGGACACTTATCTGCTTGCAGCCTTGAGGATTCAGAGAAACTAGGATTTAGGGCTGAAATCAGCGCCCCACTCCAAAAAAAAAAAAAAAAATCAAAGAAATAACACCAGGCTAGACTATTAAACACTACCTTCCCCCAATAGGATCTGTTCCTGGCATATAACTTCCCCCAAAGTGGCTGTTTTACGTTATAACAGCAGCACTGTGACAGCTTCAACAGCCCCTAAGCCTACCTCTCAGCCTCCCAGGGTCAGAGATGTTCTCCCTTCTAGAATCCACAGCCTCTGTCAAACAGCAGAAAGAAGGCCTAGAAACTCCTGGAGGCACTTGATAACTCCAGAGACCATCGGCTCTGACCATGACCTGTCCCTGGCAGCTTCTCACCCTCTTCCATTACACCCACAAACCCTCTGGGACCCTCAGCTCCGGGATCTCCCCTTATGGCCTGGCCAAGGCAGGTGCCTCCAGACATCCTCCACACTCGAGGCAGGTGGCTTGAGATTGTTTTCCACCACAAGCCGCCATAAGAAACATATTTCACATCATGAATCCCCTACCTTTCACAAATACAAAAATACATTTTTAATTAATTTATT
>VBSM01003176.1:76000977-76020684 GCA_008086735.1 Cheirogaleus medius | reverse complement strand
TGACCTTGAGTGATCCGTCCACCTTGGCCTCCCAGAGTGCTAGGATTACAGGCAGTGAGCCACTGCACCCAGCCAGAGTTTGGGGGATTTTTTAAATCCTGTTGGACAGTCCTTATAACTTTGCACAAGGATAGCAGCTTAGTGAGCAGTCAATTTCTCTAATGAGCCACGGGGAGACTTGGGCTAACCAGAGACAATAACTCCAAAAGTACCCACTCTCGAGAGGGTCTTGGAATTACAAAACTCCTGCTAATGAAAGGCCTCAGTAACATCCTGAGGGGGAAGAAGATGTGCTGATTATGTCAATTGTGAAATACAGGTCTGGGAGAACTCTGAGCACATGCTTACTTATACTGCAAATCTACCTGCCTGTCCTCCAAACAGGGTGCGGTTCACTCTGTACTAAAGCTGAACCATTTTGTACTCTACCTCCCAAATACTAAGTCATATCATAGCATGAATTTTGGGGTCCCCGTTTTTAGTCCTCAGCCAAAAGAGCTGTGTGATCGTGGTCAAATCACTAAGCCTAGCCATGCCTCGGTCTCATGTGTAAAATGGGAATAAAGCAGGCTCAATTGTCATGAGGATTAAATAAAACAACGCTGGCAGAGTTCTTATTAGCACACGTTAGCTGCTGTTTACTGCGCGCCTACTGTATGCCCAGCCTGCCCCTGGGAAAGCAGGACTTATGCTCTCTGAACAGGGCCATAATCACCCCCGCACATGTGCCCTGGATCTATCTACTAAGGATCAGGAAAGTGGCCATCATTTCTGGCAACAGAAGTACCACCCACTTTGCTTGCCCGGGCCTCTGTTTTCCTGGCCGCCTCGCTGTTATCAAGGCTGTACACCCACCCACCCCTACGCGGGAATCCAAGTATGAACCTGCTCCAAAGGAACCTTCCATCCACCTGCCCACCAGCACGAACCTGCTCTCCTGTTCTGCGGCCTCCCTCCCTCCCTCTCAGTCCCTTTTTGCTCTTTCGTTTTCCTGTCTAAAATTAAACGTATTGCTGCCCCTTTTATCTGTCCCTCCTAAACCTCAGGAGCAGAATCACAGTTAAACTGACGGAGGAGCCCCGACAAGCGCGGGGCCCGAGGCGGGCGCCGCAGGCCCTTATGTAAACCGGGCTTTCCGGGCTCCCGGACGGCAGCCGTGGGCGGCGCAGCCCGTGCCCGAGGACCGCCCCGCGGGGCGGGGAACGCGGAGCGCCCGCGGCGTAGCCCGCAAACTTTTCTCGTCGGAATTCTTGCCCTACAGCCTTGGAAGTACATTCTGCCCAAATCTGTATACGCCGGAACCAGGGAGCCGCCCGCAGCCCTGGGGGGTGGGGGTGGGGAGGATGGGGGGAGGGGCGGGGAGTGGAGGGGTGAGGAGGTGGGGGGAGAACGAGGTGGTGGGAGGGGAGAGGAGGAGGGGCGGAAGGGGGTGGGAGACGGCAGCGGGGGGGAGGGGAGGGGAGGGGGAAGGGCGGGGGTAGAAAGCCCGAGCGGCTGGGGGGGAGGGGGGAGAGGAGAGGGGAGGGGCGGCGGGCGCCGGGGGAGGGCCTGTGCGTTAAGCAAGTTCTCTAGTTTCTCTAAAGGGATGGGCAGGCGGGTGCGAAGCGCCCTGCGACTGGGAAGGCGTCTTCGGGTTTCGCGAGCGCCGCGAGCTTTCCTGAAACTGCTAAATAAATAACTACAGACAGCCGCCCCGCCCAGCCCCCGGCCGCCGCGGTGCGGTGGCGGCTCCGAGCCGGCCAGGCTGGCCCGGCCCGCGGCGGTGGCGGCGGCGGTGACAGCGGCGGCGGGGGCCGGGCCGGCGCGCTCGCGAAGCTCCGCGCCCGGGGCCGCTTCCCCCAGACCAGCGGCCGCGCGGCTCCGGGAACTCGCCTCATCTGGCTTCCGGGAGAGAGGAGGCTTTTCTTCTCAAAAATCCACCAGAGTCCTTTGATGCTCTTTGGTTTTACTGTGGAAAACTACAATTAAAAAAAACAGCCGTGAAAATAAATGAGATTAGAACCTGCTGGCTTCACTTCCTGGAGGCTTTTTGTTGTGTCTTGAAAGTAGGAATCTTGGCGGGTCATCCTTGTAAGTGCCTTTTCATCCATTCACACTGGTGCTCGTGCGTCTATACCGTGTTTAACGTCGGGAAACTGGTGGCGTTGCGGTGATTTGCTGTGATGAGGATTTCTGCTGTGGTCGGTTGGCGTTGCCTCACTTGATAGCATGTAATAACGTGCACACGCGTGGCAAAAAAGGCACGGATCTAACCCTGCCATAAAACAGATAAGAAAATACTCCCTAAAGCCACGCCAATACTGGAAGAGTGGAGTATTATTTAGATTGTGGAAATGTTAAAAAACAACAAAACCTCACTGGTTAATCCATAGCCATTCTGCATAAAGTGACATGATAAAATCACTAAATAATAGCAATGATGAAACCCAATTACTTGTTTAAACTTACTGATTTAGAGTGTTTATCCTCATATCATGTGGGAAATCACACGACATCCAGTCATTGTGTGTGAGAGAGACACACATGGATAATCGCTCTGAAGCAGAGCAGCTTTATCGCTGTGGTAGGGGGAATTTCCACCTCGGAAAAGCTCTTAAACACAATTACTGTAAAGCAGACGCCGTACCGCGCTTACTAAAACTAAAAGTTCTTTTCCAGAGTTTGCTCTATTTTCTTTACAATAAGCTGAAAGGCCAGGGAATCATAATTTAAAATTAGCCAGTGCCCATTGAAGATCCCTCCAAAACCAGAATAAAGCATCTTTACAATGGTAAGTTAATAGAAAGACACAAAATTTGCCCTTCAGGGCACACCTGACACACCTGTATGAAATCAGAAGATGATGTGATGCATGTTTGATGAAACCAGAAGTAGTGATAGGGATATACTTTATGTAAGCAGGATGAACAGACTCTAAGGAATCCGTTTCCACTAGTTACTTTATGTAGCTTAACGCCCTGGAATTTGTGTGTTTCGGATGGATCAGAGGTTGCATGCCGGAACTGTATGGGCCTGAACTTGTCTTCCAGACCTGTTTGTTTGACTTGCAGGGTGTATTTTAAACTTTTTGATTTAGTGATGGATATTTTAAAATCATGATGTTTCATGTGGAAAGCTGGACTTTTGGCTTCTCTTTGAAATATGAGAAGACCTGGCCACGGTGGGTGGGACTGTTGGCAGGAGCCAGCAGTTGTTAGGTGTGAGGGTGAGTCTCACCTCTCCTGCTGTCCTCCCCACCCACCCCTCCCTTCACTGTGTGAAGGCACTTGTATGCCCCACACATGTGAGTTTTCTAGTGTTGGTCTCTAGACAAACCGCTGCACCCAGTGCTCAGTCTCATTATAAGGATTATTAAAGTCATAAATGACTTAGGCACGCTAGGGTACGTAAGATACGTTAAAACCTCAAATCTTGATTTCTAGAAATTCATTTGGGCAGATTCAACCAATCAGAAACTGACCCTATACACTTCCTGAAGACCAGCTCTACCCAATGGCTTGGTTTGCTCTTTCTGTGTTTCCCTAAGGTGCAGTGAGACATGGGAGAGTGTGTGGTCTCCGGAATTTGGATCTCCACTACTTACTTGCTATGCAATGTTAGGCAATTTATTTACTGTCCCTGAGCTTGTTTCTTCAAACACAGATAGTTATTAAATCCTACTACCTCCTTAGATTATTATAAATATTAAATTGTTATGTGTAAAAGCCTAATCTGGCCCACAGTAACCACCCAAAATATTTGTTTCCCTTGAAACTTTGGTATGCAGGAAACTTACTGGGGTACTTGCTTAAAATGCCAGTTTCTGGATCCCTCACTCAGGATTTTGATTCAGGAAGTCCCAAATGGGGCCCAAGGGTCGACATTTTAACATTTAATTCTGAGGCAGGAATTCTCAGACCACACTGTGACAGTGCCTGTCCTGGACTGGCTGTAGTCATTCAAGCGGATGAGTTGGAGAACAAGGAAGGAAGCCCCGGCCGCTTCCCTGGCTGGTCCTGGCCAGCATGCTGATCTGCAGGCTTGATCGGACACCCTGCCTGGATCCCACCTGCCTACTCATCAGTTCCCAGAGGCTTACTGCGCGCCTACTGTAAATGCACTGAAAGGCACCCGGCATCCAAAGGTAGGTGAAGTGGTTGCTGTCCTTAGGAAGCTCAGGAGCATTTGGCCCCAGTTCCTGCTTTTCCTACCACCCGTCATTCAGTACCATCCATTGCTAATGCTTCTTCCCAAAGACCTCCTACTCCTTGATTCCATCACTGTCACTCCTCCCCACCTAGCGCTAGGCATTCTCCTGCCATGTTAGAGTCTTGGATAACAGTTACTTCAGCGTTACTTGTGGACACTTAGCATAGTACTGTTTAGGTGCTTGTTACATATTTGTGGAATTTTATTTCCTTGGACAAGTCTGTCTTCTGAAACAGCTTCTGTTCATTCAGTCATCAGATATTTATGGAGCACCTTCTAGAAACCAGCCACTGTTCCAGAAGTTGAGGATATGGAAGTAGACAAAATTAAAATCTCTGCCCACACAGAGCTTTTAGTTGGGGAAGGTAGGTCATATTGACCAACTATTTTGAATTCTTGTCTGTTTGTTGTTATCTGTACCATGACCTCTGCTGTGGTCTTGTTTGCTCTCTGATTCCTGTGCTGTTTTCCTGCCAGATGAACTTCTTTCTTAACCCTGGTCTCTACAGCCCCTACTCAGGTGGTGATTTTATCTGTATGAGTTCTTTTGTAAGCCTGAGGACTCTTCATTTATCCTACTGCATTTTGATTCAAAGCATCTGTGTTTCTTCAAGGCTTGCACCAAGATCAGCTACTCATTTTCAAAACCAGAAGCTTCCATAAGGGCTAATTTCTTTTTTTTTTTTTTTTTTTTTTTGAGACAGAGTCTCCATTTGTTGCCTTGGCTAGAGTGCCCTGGCATCAGCCTAGCTCACAGCAATCTCAAACTCCTAGGCTCAAGCAATCCTTTGGCCTCAGTGCCTTAGCCTCCCCAGTAGCTAGGACAACAGGCATACACCACCACGCCTAGCTAATTTTTTCTATATATTTTCAGTTGTCTGGCTAATTTCTTTCTATTTTTAGTAGAGACCGGGTCTCGCTCTTGCTGGTCTTGAACTCCTGACCTCAAGCGATCCTCCCACCTCGGCTTCCCAAAGTGCTGGGATTACAGGTGTGAGCCACGGCACCCAGCCTAAAGATTGTAATACTTTAGAGTTGGAGAATTTAACATTGGAAGCCATGCTGCAAACTCTTCAATAAACTGAATGGTTATCATTTCAGAAGCCACATGGATCAGTTTGTAAAACCTGATTTGGCCTCTTTTTTTTGAGACAGAGTCTCTCTCTGTTGCCCCAGCTAGAGTTCAGTGGCATCATCACAGCTCACTGCAACCTCCAACTCCTGGCTCAAGTGATTGATTCTTCTGCCTCAGCCTCCAGAGTAGCTGGGACTACAGGCGCGTGCCACCACGCCCGGCTAATTTTTCTATTTTTTGTAGAGATATGGTCTCACTCTTGCTCAGGCTGGTCTCAAACTCCTGGCCTCAAGCAATCCTCCCACCCCGGCCTCCCAGAGTGCTAGGATTTCATGCATAGGATTAGAGGCTAACTTGTAAAAATGCAACTTGTATTATATATTCTCTTCTTACAGAATATTATGGAGAAAGCTTGTTGAAGCCAAGAGGCTTTCCTGTCCCATTTTTTGTTGTTCTAATATTGGCTTTCATTTTAAGCTATTATGCAAAATTTAAAAATAACTGACTACTTTGTATTCATATTCCATAACTTATTTTAAGTAGTACCATTAATAATTTATCAGTAAAAGATAATCTTACCTTTAAATATGGGATTTTTTAGGTTTTGCTGCATTCCTTTTGAGTTCTTTGTATTTTTCTAGCTCTAATTCTTGTTCTAGAGAAATACAGATCCAATTTTATAATAAAAATTATAGGGAGTTTCAGTATATCAAATATTCTACAAAGTGAGTTATATTTGAAAATTCAGGTAAAGAAGTATCATTTTAATTTCTACTCCAAAGTGGCAACTTTGTGTGAAAATTCCCCAAAATGTATTATTTTTATCCTTTTGCATGGGTATATTTGTATATTTGACCTCTATCCATTATCATCTTTGGCTCTCAGTTGCATACATTTCCCATGTCTGAATTACTTCCTGTTGAGAACATGAACTGGATTAATGGAAATTCTTCAGGAAAAAAATCCAAACACCAAGGATCTCACTTTGTGCTGTGAAATGCAAAATGAGTGATTTGATTTGGACATAAATCAGTCTTCAGTCAGGCAACAGGTGAACAGGTAGATAGGATAACAATATGTTGGATCATGGATGGTCACTCTAACCAGTGGGCAAGTTGCTGTGCTGAGCACAAGTTCAAACTGCCACATCAGGACTTAATTTGAATTTGTACATATGCAACCATTGAAAGTGGCCATAAATAGATGGAACTATCTATCAGACCAGTTGCAGTTTTAAAACCATAAAATCTGGCTACTCTGATAGGATAAAAATTTAGGCATCCTGGCTGGGCATGATGGCTCACACCTGTAATCCCAGCACTCTGGGAGGCCCAGGTGGGCGGCTAGCTTTAGGTCAGAGAGTTCGAGACCAGCCTGAGCAAGAGTGTGACCCATCTCTACAAAAAATAGAAAAATTAGTCAGTCATGGTGGCATGCGCCTGTTGTCCCAGCTACACAGGAGGCTGAGGCAGGAGGATCACCTGGGCCCAGGAGTTGGAGGTTGCAGTGAGCTATGATGAGGCCACTGCACTCCAGCCTCAGAGATAGAGCAAGACTGTCTTAAAAAACAAAAAACAAAAAAAACAAAAACCTAAGAATTCAGACATCAGGATATTGACAAACAGTCCTACCAGAACCCAAGGTTTACTTAGAACCTGCAAGAAAGGAAATTACAAGCTCCATTCCCATTCCTTGCTTTTTTTTTTTTTTTTTTTGGTGGCTGGAGAGGAGAAGAAGGGGGTAAGGATGACAAATTTGAACCTGAGTATATATAAAGCCACAGTAGTTGGTTGAATAGAGCTTGTGGGAATTCATTTTTGTTTTAACTGATGTTTCCCATTGAACTGACATTTAGAGATTGAAATACCTGGAATGCACACCACAACTAAGGTGTTTTCCTGTTAGGTTGAAAGGGGAGAAGACAGAGGTGAGGTGCCTTGGAGGGGCTCAGGTGGCATTGGTAAAGGGAATGAAACAAATGCAAATTTCACAGACAAAAAAGTATCTTTGCCAACTCTAGTTCTTGCTGGGCTGCTCTAAAGTGCTGCCTCTTTTATCATGCTTAGGCTCTCAAACTTCCTGACAGTTCCATATTCTCCATCCCCTCCCCATGCCTCTCCAGTAAGATCTTTGACAACCTGGCTGGGACCGCTGCACATCCCTGCTTTAGTAACTGGTGTTAAGAGTTCTCTCCTGGAGTACATATACATGTAAGTTTGTTCACTCTCCTCATTTTATGAAAATTATTTTAGAAATTGAGCTGCTAAAGGTTGTGTTTGAACACATTTTTTTGAACAAGAACTTTAATTAAGGGACCAAAAAGCCCAAGCTCATGCCTTTTAGTAACTGAAGCCAGTGTCTATAATTTTTCATATCTCAAATCTTTAGAAACTATTACCAGCTTTGCCCTAACAATACAGGCATCTATGTAAAGACTGACAAAGTGGCTACCCAGATATTTGGAAAGTCAGCTTCTACCCAGACATAAGAACAATTTCTAATGTCCGGTGGCCTTGATATTGGTCTTGCCCCTTCTGGGGCGGGGAGGGGTGGTCATGAGGACAGACCCACTCCATGAGATCAACTTTGAAAGCAAGAGACACCTCCCAAATAGACTTTTCTAGCTTAATAATAACCAACTATAGATTTATCCTGAAGGAAATTTTCTGCAAGCTTTTATTTTCACTTTGTTGACTTGCGGTAGTTTGTGAAAACTAAGGGATTTTCCTCTTAAATCTAGATATCAACCATTGAGAAACACGGCAGCAGAGACGTCCAAAATGAATAAATATCTCCCTGCTGCTTCAATAGTCAACCTTCTGACTGATTAAGAAACCGCCCTGACAGGTATTCTGAGTCCCTGTGTGACTCCGGACATGTCGCTTGACCTCTCCCCAGGCTTAAGTGAAGTTAATGTTTTTCCTCCCACCAACTCAGAATGGTGCCTTGAGGACGGAAGAAATGAATGTTGTAAAGTCCGGTGCAAATTTTTTAAATGCTTCAGGAAAAATCAGGTACAAAATACTTCTTTTGTGACATGTAGCTGCTATGTAAAAGACGCATGGCAAAAATATCCATCTTTCTATAATTCAAAACCAAAGTGGAACAACACCACAGGAGGTTTTAAGAAGGGGAGCAGAGTGTCCTTTTTACACCTACGAGGCAAGTCATGTTCTTTTCGGAGGGTCTCTGGGAAGGATGTGTTCAACATAAAGATGTTTTATGGCTGATGCCTACCTAAAGAGATCTCAGTGTTCAAATCTCAGAAACATGTCTTCAGATGCAGTTTGACCTCTCTAAAAATGAGCAGCACTGCGCTTCCTAAAGAAAGATTTTGTTACTAGTATAATTATAGGCTTCTGGAGAGTGCCCTCGCTATGTCTTTATGCATTCCCAACTGTTGCTTCTTCCTTAAAATACACATATTTCATGCCTATGATCTCTTGACAGTACTGACATACACATCCTATGTACTGGAATGCCTGTTCCTGGTAGTGGGCCACATGCACAAAATAGTTTTACAACACGTGGTTGTCAGAAGGGCTATCTCTCAAGTGGCATATACTCCACCCCTTAATGTTAGCATCTCCCACCACTTAATGGACAAATTTAGTCACAAGTCAGGCTGAGATTCCAACAACAGGCAGGCGTGGGCCTTTGTTAGATGGAAATAATCTAAAATTTCAGCAAGCAAACTTAACCGTTAATTTTTTCTTGGTGGGAACAGCATACAACACACAGCTCCACTAAGGCAAGACACTTGGAAGTGGGCTTTGCCACAGATATGTCCAAAACACGTGGTACGCTAAAGCAGCTGGCTGACTGGCCTCAGTAGTGATCAGAAGAAATGGGTCAGCACCTCTGAATCACATAGAGCTCTGAGGAATTAGGGGGATGCAGGGACTCATGCCCAAGTCACTCACTGCAATTGAAAGGATGCCTCTTCATACATGGGGAGATGCTATTCGGTGACTACCACAAGAAAGTAGAAAAGTTTAAAAGGATTTTTCGTTTTTGGTTGGTTGGTTAGTTTTTTTGGACTCACATAAGTAGCCACCCAACCATCAAGTTTGGAAGATACAACTTCAGAAAATGCAAATGCCTGTCTCCATGTGAAAGTACTCTTCTCTGCCCACAGAACGCCTGGAGAAGCAGAGATTTAGTTTGCTTACTTATTCTCTCATTAAGTTGCCCAAAAAACGTTACTGATCACCTACACAAACGCTGCACCTGGTCCTGGAGACACAAACACAAAGAAGATCCAAATTCTGCCTTTGAGGGGCCTCCAGCCCCGACCCCATTTTGGGTTCTCCATATGTAGTTTGGGGCTAATCTGCACAACTGGACCATCTATTCTGAACATCAGAATCAGAGACAAGTGACTTCTTGAACTCATCAATAACCACTTCTCACTAAAAGCACTGTGTCTAGAATTCCCATGACCTATTTCAAAGACCTCATTAAAAAAATATACTTGGAAAACAAAAGTATAACACTGGACTTTTTTATTCTAAGACGAGGTAATATTCCTGAGCACCCATATAGTTTTGGATATCCACAACAGCAGAGCAGAAAAGGTGAGGTTAAGGGGAGATACCGGTTGGGGCCCCTTCCATTCAATTGTCTTGGAATCGTCATCTCTCCTTTCTATAATGGAGAGGCATATAGGGCCAACCCAACTGCATGGCACCACACGTGCTCAGCATCATCCGATGGACTTGGTTTTTATAGAGGGGTGAAAGGCCTCACAGATAAGAGGCTGGACAGAGCCTGGATACGGAGGGAAATCCAGTTTTGGAATGACCCCCTTTGTTCCCTCACCTTTGAAATGAGGGCATTGTACCAGATGCTGTCTGAAGTCCCTTCTCATTCTGACATTCCAGTTTTCTGTGGTGAAGGTGGCACTATGCAGTATATTTTGTGATTTTAATTCACTGATTAGGTATTTCATCAATGGCCAAATTTGCTTCAATGCTAAGATTAGAACAATTCTGGTGAGGCTTCAAAGTTAATAATGAACTAAAATAAATGAGCCATTCCACACCTCTCTGCCTGGGCTCTCCTTTCTAACTCCGTGCAGAACAACAAATAAACAGCAACAGCAATGAATTAATGCACAAGCAAAGATGATTTTTGGCAATTAGGAAAGTTAAACAACTGTTCTCTGTTTATACATACCTATTATATACATAAATATGTATG
Organism: Cheirogaleus medius; assembly: GCA_008086735.1. Taxonomy (NCBI): domain Eukaryota; kingdom Metazoa; phylum Chordata; class Mammalia; order Primates; family Cheirogaleidae; genus Cheirogaleus; species Cheirogaleus medius. The sequence goes on along the minus strand of VBSM01003176.1, from coordinate 76,010,219 downwards.
CACATTTATAGATATGTATGTATATGTACCATTGGTCATTCAATATGAATATTCCCAAATAATAAAATTACAATAGCTAACATTTATAATACTTATTGAGCACATACCCTATGGCAAGCACTGTCCAAGACTTTATATATATTATCAGTGATTTCTTATTTTCACTTATTTCTTCTATTTCCAGTCTTTTTTGTTTGTTTTTCTTTTTTAAGACAGAGTCTCTCATTGTTGCCCAGGCTAGAGTGCAGTGGCATCATCATAGCTCACTGCAACCTGAAACTCCTGGGCTCACTCAAGTGATTCTCTTGCCTCAGCCTCCCAAGTAGCTGGGACTATAGGCGTGCGTCACCACGCCTAGCTAATTTTTCTATTTTTTATAGAGACAGTTTCTCCATCTTGTTCAGACTGGTCTTGAACTCCTGGCTCAAGCAATCCTCATACCTCAGCCTCCCAGAGTATTAGGATTACAGGCGTGAGCCACCACACCTGGCCCAGCCTTTTTTTTAAGAGACCAGGTCTTGCACTGTATCCCAGGTGGAGTGCAGTGGTGCGATTATAGCTCACTCTAACCTTAAACTTTTGGGCTCAAGTGATACTCCTGCCTCAGCCTCCTGAGAAGCTGGGACTACAGGTGCATGCCACCACACTCAGTTAATGTTTTAAATTTTTGGTAAAGACGGGTCCTGCTGTTATGCCCAGGTTAGTCTAGAACTCCTGGCCTCAAGCAATCTTTTTGCCTCAGCCTCCTGATTCACTGGGATTGTAGGCATGAGCCACCATTCCTGGCTCTATTTCCAGTCTTAACACCACAATTGATTTCTTAAGATATGGAGGCTTACAAAGTTTATTGCAAACATCTTGCCTGGCAGGCATAACTGTTATCAGAGTGTTGGGAAATGATCATTCATAAAAAGAATTCTCAATTTATCTGAAATTTTGACAAAGACCTTTCTGAAAATGTATGCATTTGATCATTTTTGATGGGGTAGGGGGCAGGGATTCTGCCTCTGTAAAAACTCTCCTCTTTTTACAGAGAGGAAAAATCCATTGAGTTTATGGAGAATGGGAGACATTTCCATCTCTAGTGAGACAAGAAAAAAAAAAAAATCTTAGCAAGGCTCAAGGAAAATTTTCCTGGCAATGAAGTTTATATTTGATGAGTTATTGTGATATCTGAACCACATGCTCTGGAAACAGATTACAAAATAAATTTTCACATAATGGAGACAATTCAGGTATGGTTCTTTTGGTCTGGACCATACCAGAATCCATACTAGTGCTAACACTTCTTAGGATCACTAATTTTCATCTCCTTTGCTCTTGTGAAACTCCCAAAGCAGTGATGAAACATTTAGTAGCATAAGGGATGTGTTTCATATTATGATGATTATAATGCTACATGTTTTCCCAAAATGTACAAATAGAAAATGTGCCATGTTTTACTCATATGCCTGCATATGGAAAACAGAAATAAAAATTGTTTACTCTGGTGACAACAAATGTCATTCTCTTGCTTAGTGGCTTTTGATATCCTTCAGCCAAACCAAACATGCAGCTTCTCAAGATACCAGAATCTGTATTAAATACAATAAGGAGTTTCTTACTCCCAGCCTGCCTTCTCTCTCTCTCTTTCTCTCCTTTCTTTTTGTCCTCTCTTTTTTTAATGGCTCCATTGTTAAATATGAAATGGACAATGTCACCTTTCCCAATAGCACCAGTAGTGTTTGTTGCTGTTTCATAAGTAATTTAGGAAAGCAAGTGACACATAAAGGTGCTAAATTATTTATTACTATCTTCTCCTCTACTGGATATCACTATAATCTTCAATATTAATGTCTTTCTTACAAGTGTATGGCTGGAAAATGGAAGTCTGCAGGTTATATTGATAAATTAAACAGTTATGAAATGTTATCAGATAAATAGCTGGTCCTGATTTTATCATCAAACCAAAATAGTGCTTTGCTTAATGCATGCATTATCTAAACATTTAAGTGTTGATTATGTATTTTTAATTGTTGTAATATCTTCTTTAAATAAATCTCTTTTAGGGTCATAAGCTGTTCGAGTCAATTCTCCTAAGTCAATTGTAAGCTTACCAACCAACAGTTCAATAACAAGTATGGTATGAGGCTGGGTAATGTGGCTCATGCCTATAATACTAGCATTTTGGGAGGCCAAGCCTTGAGGATTGCTTGACGCCAAGATTTCAAGACCAGCCTGAGCAAGGGCAAGACCCTATCTCTACAGAAAATAGAAAAATTAGCCGGGCGTGGTGGCACACACTTGTAGTCCCAGCTACTCAGGAGGCTGAGGCAGGAGGATCACCTGAGCCCGAGTTGGAGGTTGCAGTGAGCTACGACGATGCCACTGGGCAATAGAGCAAAATAAGAAAAAAGTCTCTAATAAGAAAAAATAAATTTTCTGTAATATTTTTCTAGCATACAATAAAGAACATACTATATTGAAGCAAATGGATATATCTTAAGTTTATATAGAGTGCAATGAGAATTACTTTTTAAATGGTGTATAGAAATAAAAGAAGTGATTGAAAAGAACAATGGACAAATGAATGTGTCTAATATCTCCTTACAGACAAGACAGGGGATAGAAATGGGTGATGATCTGGATTCAGGACTAGATCTGAAACAAAAGAAAAAAGAAATTTATGATGGGAGATCACACACTGCTGCCTTCACACACCCACACACTACGTGATTTTTGGGTAGGATTAGAAAAGTCAAATTCCATAGTCCCGAAATAGTAGAAAATAGTAGGAATGGCCAACTGGTTCAAAAGTGAGCTCTCAACTGCCTACTGGCCCTACACCAACTAAAGTAACTTCCAGAAATAATAATTCTTCAAAAATGCATTATCTATGCAAAGAATTCTTTATTAATAACCTACATCAGGGTTTGGCAAACTATCCATGGGCCAAATCCAGCCTGCCTCCAGTTTTGGTAACTAGAAGCTGCTTGGAGTACAGTCACACTCACTTGTTTTTGTATTGTCAACAGCTGCTTCCCACTACAATGACAGAGTCGAGTAGTTGTGATAGAGACCCCACAGCTCACAAAATTGAAAACCTAAAATCATGATTGAAATGGCCCTTTAAAAGAAAAGGATATAGTACCATAGTACTGTATCTAAGGATATAGTACGAAATTTGGCTAGAAGTGCCATTAACTTGCTTTCTCAGTGGGAATGTGGTATGATGGATATATTATTTCTGAACTAAGTGAGAGATCCAGGCCTCCCATGTATCCTTCCCAGTCCTATGGCCTGGAATCTATCTAGCTGGTTCAGGCAGCAATAACCACTGGTTACCAAGCAGAGTGATCACCTCCTCCTGGGTTTCCTGGGACTGTCATGGTTTTAAAATAGAAAGTCCCATCTTTTGGAAATCCCTCAGTGGGAAACCAGGATGATTGGTCACCCCGAGATGTAGTGGATAGATCATGGAGCCTGGGGCAGACTGACTTGGGTTCAAATCCCACTTTTGGGACTTGTCACAGTGCACCCTTGGGCAAATTACTTAATCTCCCTCAATCTCAGTTAATCCTACCTATGAATTGGGACTGAGTCTATATTGAGGAATTGTAAGGATTAAAGGAGATTATGTACAGAAAGAGCCTAGCACATAATAGGCATTGACTAAATACTAGTTCCATTTCTATCCTTTTGTTTGCCATGAGCTAACTGTTTTAAACCCAGTCTTTAGCCCAAACTCCTTTTTTTCATAAAACTATCAGAATGAAAAATTTTAAATTCATTTCTGGCTAGATACAGTGGCTCACACCTATAATCCCAACACTTTGGGAGGCCGAGACAGGAGGATCGCTTGAGTCCAACATATAGAGAACCCATCTCTACAAAAAAAAAAATTAGCCAGGCATGGTGGTGGGTAGTTGTAGTCCCAGCTACTTGGGAGGCTGAGGTGGGAGTATCACTTGAGCCCAGGAATTGATTCTGTCACTGCACTCCTGCCTGGGCAACAGAGGGAGACCCTATCTCAAAAAACAAAAAAATTTCCTTTCTTATGTTTTCCATTTTCTAATGATGTTATTTCCTTGCCCATTATAGATTAATACCCTAATAAACAAATAACTTGTTCTGCGGTGAAGAAAGTAGCCCATACACATATAATTGCCTGATTTTCAACTTAATAACTGTTGTATGATTCACTGAGACAAGTGGTTATTGAATTCTGTTTTGTGCAACTATGGATACATCGCAGGGGTTTGTTCTGCCCAACTAGTAACACTGCCCCAGGTCCATGGTCAGATGAAGAACTTCTGGGCATGAGGGTCAGGGCCTTCATCTAATCTAGCATTTCATGCTTCTAACGGGAAATGTTGGCAGGAAGTTGATAGAGCCTGAGAGTGCTACCTCACACATGATTCATCTGATGGATCAGTATGACCTGAGGCGCTACGGGGACCAACATGCTCATTAATTTTTTAAAGAGGTTGGTAATACACAGACAGTGGTGCACAAATCCGGTAGCAACCTACGTGCTTTCAAAAGTCCCCAGAATGAGATCAAAGGCACAAGGCAGCATGAATCTCATTCCAATAACAACATTTGATTTAACATCCAGTTTGTTAGCAAATGTGCATGATGGAATTAAATAATGCGTACTCCTGTAGTAATTTATATTCTAAATTACACCGAAACTCCTAGCTGTTCCCCCCAAAATTCAATCTCCTTTAGGCTATGACTCTATGAATTTGAGGAATCAAATTTTTACTGGATGAACTGATCAAGTCAATTTAAAACTATCAGCATTTTAATTTAATACCCAGTTTCTTAGTAACTGTATGGAATGGAATTAAATAATGTGTACTTCTATGGTAATGTGTCATCTAAACAGTTCAAAATAGCCAGAATCACAGCTGGTTTCCAACAAATTCAATTTACTTGAGCCTATGGCTATATGATTTTAAGGAATCAAACTTTTTACTGAATTGGTGAAATCAGTCACAACTTATAAATTCAATGAAAAAAATAGTTGAACCGGTTGTATGGCTGATTTCAGTGGCTAACACAGCAAAATGAGTCAAATTATTAGTTCAAAATACCTACTGCCTTAATTTGATCTAAACTATGAACATTTCTTTTGCCTTTTTGGTTAGGACAACACCAAAAAGCACTAGTTTCAAAACTTGGCTGTACATTAAAATAACCAGGAAAGCTTTTAAAATTTCCAAAGCCCAACCCACATCCCAGAACAACACAATCAGAATCTCTGGAGTGAAATCCAGGCATCGGTCCCCCAATGATTCCAATGTTCAGATAAACCTGGGGACCACTGACATAAAGTTCAAACAGTAATGAAGCCACTCTTCTATGTTTTGTGTTAAGGTGGAAGCCCAAGTTGGGGAAGGAGAAAAGAATGAGTGAAACTTTATAATATAATAGTAATTATTATAAGCTAATAATTTATTATATAATTTGTTATTGCTATAAAAAATTCAGTAGCTAACTCTTTACTGAGTTCTTACCAAGTGCCAGGCATTTTCATGGATTATTTTATTAAATTCCCACACATACTGCCTTATGAAGTCAGTAGGATTATTGTGCCCATTTTACAAATGGGGAAATTGAGGCACAGGATGTTGATACTTGCTCAAGGACACCCAACTAGCAAGTGGCCAGTGAAAATCAGCACAATGGCAGTAACTTCAAAGCCTGCACATGAATTATTTTTTAAAACCAGTGACTTAGTGGGCCAGGCATGGTGGCTCACACCCGTAATCCTAGCACTCTGGGAGGCCTAGGCGGGCAGATCACTCAAGGTGAGGAGTTCAAAACCAGCCTGAGCAAGAGCAAGACCGTCTCTACTAAAAATAGAAAGAAATTAATTGGCCAACTAAAAATATATAGAAAAAAATTAGCCGGGCATGGTGGGGCATGCCTGTAGTCCCAGCTTCTCGGGAGGCTGAGGTAGGAGGATTGCTTGAGCCCAGGAGTTTGAGGTTGCTGTGAGCTAGGCTGACACCAGGGCACTCTAGTCCGGGAAACAGAGTGAGACTCTGTCTCAAAAAAAAACAAAAACAAAAAAACCCAGTGACTTAAAACTCAGTGCTTCTTTAGGTCTTTGGACTTCCTTATCTTCTCTCTTGGGGGCACTGGTTTATTTCACTTTTCTTTGTTTCTGGATGCCATGGCCTCTCCAAATAGCACACAAAAGCAATTTCTGACGCCCCTGGGAGAGAGGTAGGCCTGGCTTTATGGATATAATAGGCAGAGGAGTTAATATTCTGCATTAAGATCTCCTTCTCTAGGCCAAGGTGGGCGGATCGCTCAAAACCAGCCAGAGCAAGAGCGAGACCCGTCTCTACTAAAAATAGAAATAAATTAATTGGCCAATTAAAAATATATAGAAAAAATTAGCCGGGCATGGTGGTGCATGCCTGTAGTCCCAGTTACTCGGGAGGCTGAGGCAGAAGGATTGCTTGAGCCCAGGAGATTGAGGTTGCTGTGAGCTATGCTGACGCCATCCATGGCACTCACTCTAGCCTGGGCAACAGAGTGAGACTCTGTCTCAAAAAGAAAAAACAAAAAAAACCCAAAAAAACAAAACAACAACAAAAAAAGATCTCCTTCTCTCTCAGGGGAGTTTCTGGCAGACTTAAAGCACTGGTAGGTAAAGGAAACCTGAACAAACGTGCACCTGGAGGAAACATACATTTTTGCTGAAGTGTGTTTCAAATTTAATTGAAAAACTGTGAGAATATAATTGTGCTTTCCATTCACTGCAAATCTTGTTATTTCATAAAATCGTCAGTGTTGACCCGTCAACCTGTATGGGTTTGTTTAACAAGGTTGGTTTTTTCTTTTTGGCAGGCCCCTTAAATAACATGTGTTACTGAATACTAGCTGAATTCTTAACATTTAAATTATAAACATTAACATTTTTTTGTTGCAGAACACAAAACAAAAAGAAGAAAGATGAAAATTCAATGAAATGTCACGGTCATCTGCACCGGTTTCCTGTGTACAGTTACGCTGCTGTACACTCATTTCTCAATTGTGCCTTGTGTCCCTTTTCGCGTAAAAGCCGAGAGAGGAGCTGAAACGGCCCGAGCAGCTCCCCCAGGACCCGGCCGCCCACCCGAGCGGAATCGCCACCTCGGCAGTCTTTGTGCCGCCCTCTGGCCTCCAGAGAGCGGGTGTTCTCCCTCAGAGGCGTCGCTCGCACCCAGCACAGCCACCACCAGATAGGAGGAAGGAGCGGCAGCTCCGTCCCACACCCTGTCAGGCATTTCCCAACTGAGACCGGATCTCTCGGGCACAGGACAGCCGCTGTGGCCTCGAAAGGGCCCAGAACTTTCCACACCAGGCAGCGCCCCGAGGAAGAGAATCCATGTCCTCGGGGAAGGGTAGGCCTCCAGGGCCACGCATCTGCCCGCAACTCACAGCCGCCAGGGTGTGCAGAGTCCACACCCGTACACATGTGCACCTACCGCGCAAATGCCGGGTCCCCTTCGAGAAGCGGTGACCCTCTCCTCGGCCTCCCGCGCGTCGCCTCCGCCACCGTCCTGAGGAAAGCGCGTCAGGGTTGCGCGCCGGCCTGGGTCCCATCCCTGCTCCCACTGTGTGTGGCCGACCGAAGGATGCGTTTTAATTATTTTTTCAGGCTTCCTTCTTTAAAGACATTTCCAGTGATGCTTTACGAGCAATGCTTACGTTGTCACATTTAGGAGTGTGGCCAGGGGAGAAAGTGAGCGGCGGAAAGCACAAGCGAATGCAAACGCTAAGGAGATAGTGTGAAAAGGACTGGGCACACCGTGAGGAAAAGGCCAAGCACCCACAACACAGGGGGCCAGACTGTCCTCCTTCACCTCAGGGTCCCTGTTTATACCAGAGAGGACGTCGTTGGCGCGGACCTACCTCCGAGGCAGGCCCGCCGCCTTCCGTGCCCGCGTGCGCGCGGGTGAGGAAACAAGCGCCATCACGCGCACGAGCGAGGCGGCCCGGCCCGTCGAGGGCTCCGCCGGCTGCTCGCAGGGCGCGACGAGGTCCGCGGCTGGGCTCGGCTCCTGCGGTGGCAGCAGCTGGCTCGCTTCCCGGACGGCCACCACCTCCAGCTGCAGCTGTCGGTGCTATTTGCAGCTCTCCACATCCTGAGAGCCGGCCGCGGGGCCGGTCCTCGGAGGGTGTGCGTGAAGCACAGAGGCAGAGCGGGGGGAGCGAGATCGCTGGGAAGACTGCGGGAAGAGTCAGGCTTCTCCCGGCCCGGGGAGAGGCCTGGGGGAGTTGTGAAATACTGACCTACAGAGTCTTGAACAGCAAACGGTTGGCTGAGGCTGCCTCAGTGGGTCATGGAACATGCCAGCCGCCATTCCTCGTCCAAAGCCAACCAAAAGCGAGGAAGCAGGCAGAACTACTCATTAAGTCTGGAAATGAACTAACTTCCTCCCGTCATCTCCTCAGAAGCCCACCCCTACCCGTTACCCTCTTATCTTCAGGCCCTCAGCAGCATCTGGAATTATCTTTCTTAGGTATTTGTTTACTCGTTAACTGTTTTTCTTCTCCATTAAAATGCAAGCTCATAGAAACTTTGCCAGGGAGGCAATTGGTCTGTTTTGTTTACCTCTCGGTCTCCAAGGCTCAGCACCCCGCCTGGCTCATTTGTAAATGAATGAATGAGTCCAGTGCGAGCAGGCTGCCTACTCATCAATCAAGTAGTTGGATTTCTCAACTTTACCTTAGGAGAAGATGTTGTCATCCACCTACGAATTTATTTGAGGGTAAGGAAATTCATCCTCCCTGGGTTTATATATCTTCCAACCCATAGTGTAGGATGTGAAAATATTCGTGGTCTTTATGGTTTCTTTTGATGATGCATGCCACTTGTCACTGTTTAATACAATCTCAAGTCATTTAAGGAATGTAAAATTATAGGGTAAATAGAAAGTTAGTTATAGTAGTATATAACCTTAAGCATAATAATTTAGAAGATTTTCATCTAAAACTTAGTTAAAATTAGTTTAAGACTCAGTTCAGTTCAATTCAACAAATTTGACTTACTGACAGATCCAGTCTGTAGTCTGCTATATTTAGTAAGAAATCAGACCTTTATAAAGGAAGATTTCGTGACATTAATGAAATTACCTTTATGTGTTAATGCAACTGAAGGCCTTCACTCTGAAAGCAAATGTTCTTTAAACCTAAATATTTTATATTTAAGAAGAAAATTAGCTGAAAACAAAAGGCTTGTCAAAAGTGATAGTCAGGCC
>VBSM01003176.1:75957873-75973378 GCA_008086735.1 Cheirogaleus medius | reverse complement strand
ACTTATAAGACCAAGGACTCTGAACTCCCATTTATAACACAGGAAAGGCACCAGGGCACGTTGGGGGCAGCCCCCAAAGGGCACCAACGCAGTGTGCTGCAGCCATCACAAAGCCACCAAACTGCGAGGTGTCATCAGGAAACACAGAACACACCACTGTCCTGCTTTGAGTATATACTACTTTCTGCAGAGCCAGGGTCTCTCTAGAGATGGCTAACAAAAATAATCAAGAGCAATTTGAGACTTTCTAAATGAAGGTAGATTTATAAAGAGAAAGACAGACAGCAGATCTGCAATCAGTAAAGTTGAAGGAAAATGGGGAAGTATGAGGAAGTGAATTCAGTCGTGAAAGGCACAGGTAGGGTGAACCTACAGGACCAGAAATAGTGGTATTCATTAAAGTCTAACCAAAGAATTAATAATTTAGGGACACTTGTGGGGAAAATACTATAGTAACTTTCAGTAGTATTTTAAATATTATTTGCTATCTACTATACTAGTAACTTGTAGTTTAAGGAGGATTTATGGAATTTTAGAGCATAATTATAATTAAAGCCAGCACCTAATGTTTTAGATGAAGGAAGTAGGGCCCAGAGAAGGTCAGTGCCTTGCCCAGGGTCATACATCACCTTGAGGCAGAGCTAAACCTTGAACCCATGATTTCTGACTTTTAGTGCTCTTTCCATCAGATTATTTAATATGAACACACTGCAACTGATGACAGAGGCTCAAAATAGAGAAGTTGGAGACAGGGCAGGTAAATGACATATTAAGGAAAGCTAAGAATGTTGTGCAGTAAAAGTTTGAGGCTGACATGGTAGAGCAACAGTGTTCTCTCACAAAATAGCCCTTTGTGCCACCGTCAGAGGCAGGAGACTGGGCCGGATGGTCCACTGATCTGAACCCGTTTGGATTCCTCACTCAAAGCCTCTACTCCCAGGAGCACTCCCTTCAAGGCTGGGTATCCAAGCCAATTCCAGCCACTCTAGGAATGTTGAGGTCGATGGAATTCTCCCCACACTTGCCGGGTGGGAAGGGAAGACAGCTGCCAGTGGAAGTGGTATGAATGACGGCAGGGCCATCCATCCCAGAAGATCCTGCTGCTGCCACCCTTGGGAGTCAGAATGCTTAGCACTGGGAAGGCAGGGAGTGGGAAACATCTCAAGTATTCTATTCCTCGCCTTTTGGCATTGCAGAAGCAAGAGAAAAATAAAGCAGGGGAACCTGTCGGACAGGACCGTCAAGGCCACTCTTGTTGCTGGAGGCCTCCCCCTGCTAGAAGAGCAGGGCTGGTTCTTCCTTCCCAGCAGAGAAGAGGGCAGGATCACAGAGACCAGAGCGAACAGGATGCCTATTTGCCAAGACCTCCAGGGAAGTGCTGAGAACTGCTCTATGTCTGGGAGAGAGCAAACTTAAGCTTTGTTGCTCTGGGTTGGGGTGACGCTTACAAATGCCTAAACAAAATAATCATGGGAAGAAAAGGAGGTTGCTCAAACAGATACAGGCAGCTGCAGAGGCAGAGGGACCGGATTCCAAATGTTGGTTGCAAGAAGGGGAAAAATAAAAGCCACATTTTACCTTTTTCTTCATGCCGGTCTTCTTTCCTCTGGGTCATTTTATTTTAGTGAGAAGATGGTTCTAACGGGAGAAGAAAGTACACAAGGGACAAGATAGGGAGAGATCAGAGCCGGGGAGCTGATCCATGCAGGTGAGTGTCGCTTTTGGGGGAGATCTTGGTGTCCTTCCCTCCAACAACTTGCAGGATGAAAAGAGTGGCTCTTTTCAACTACCTGCAAAATCTACATACTAACAACCTGTCCTCCTCTGCAGCCAGTGCCCCAGCTTGCTGGGCCTGGGCACTGCCCCCAGCGAGTTTTGCATTCAGCACTTTGTCTTGGTGCCTTCACCTGCAAGTAGCACCAGGAAAGGTCTGGCAAGGAGCAGACCACAAGAGGAAGCCTCGTTAGACGTGTGTCTTTAAGTGGTGACAGAATGGGACGCTGTTTCACACATCCTTTCCTCTGGAAGGGGCTAGGCTCATTTGTATTTATGAAGAGGGATGCAGAAAAAATAAGTATCTCATCCGAATTCTGATTTGGTGATTTCTACCAGCCTATATATAAACTTTGTATAACTCAATATCTAAGACATACGGCATTTATCTTTTCCTTGTAAGAAAGAAGCAAGCTAAATGACTTTTTCTCTCTTACCATTTCCCTTCCTTTTCTTTCAAAAATCTGCTCTATTTTATTTTATGGTCTAAAAAGGTTGCATCACATTTGGGATTCCACAAAGGGGAAATGGAAAAAATTATTAAAAAGTGAAGAAAAACAGTATTGCTTGCTTAGAAAATAAGACGTATGAACCCTTAAGAATGGGAAAACACCAGCCACTATGGCAGAGAGAAGACATTTTGCCAAATTTAGAACCCACTTGAAAATCACGGGTTCTAAGTTTAGAACTGAACTAAAAAACTTGAGCTCACATTGCATTTGGCATTGGTTAAAAAAAATTTCTAAGCTACTAATTAAAGGAAAAAAATTATACTCTTAGTAGTTCTAGAAGCTGGGAATTATTTTCAAACAAATTCTTTATTGGCTCAATGGAGGGGCCTGCATTTAGAAAAGAAACATTTTTTTCTAATTAAATTTTCCTTACAAAACAATGATTTAAAATTGAGGGGAAAAATATTTTGCCAAAGTCTTTAAAGAGTTACAGAATTGTTGTGTAACCTTCTTTGGACCCAATCAAATATACCAGGTGGTCGTGCAGACTTTATATACTAATGGTGATGTGCAAAAAATGGGCCCCATTAATTATATCCCATTGGTAAACTTCAAATAATTAAAATGCAATAAAATTTGAAGCTACCACTCAAAACAAAAACAAACTCTTACCAGAATTATTTTTATTTTCTAATTTGGATGCTAAGATAGTTATTGCAACATCATTAAGAAATGGATCAGAATTGTTGCTATTCTGATCTGTTTGGCAATAACTACAAAAAATTTTAGACCCTAAAGATCCAACGTAGTAAATCAAGAACCAGTAGTGAATAGACAGTGCTCAAAATGCATCTGCTGGCTTAATGTGATTCCAGACAGCTATCAGCTTTTGCAATTATGGAAAACTTAAAGATATGCCATCCTCCACATACCTAACATACATACACACGTACACACATGCACGCATACACACATACATATATATGATAATAACAGCCTAAGTAGAGCACCTAAATTGAAATCATTAGATAAAAGGTTAAACATAAACATTTAGGCTAAATATTCACCACAAGCATTCAGAAACATAAATGTTGAATAAAAAAATAATTTTTCCTTTCTGTTTACTACCTCGGAGTCTAAACACATTTTTGAGTGACTTTAGGGGGCAGGCTTGGCAACTGGTAGATTTGACACTCTTCCTTCAGAAAGATCATTAACTCAACAGTTCCAAACCCTATAACTTTAATTTCTAGGCACTTTCAAAAACTTTTGTTGAAGGATATAAAATTAATTCCTGACTTAACTGACTTTGTCTTAACAAGAAGATGTAGTTTTTTGGGGTTTTTTTTCGAGACAGAGTCTTACTTTGTTGCCCGGGCTAGAGTGTCATCAGCCTAGCTCACAGCAACCTCAGACTCCTAGGCTAAAGCAATCCTTCTGCCTCAGCCTCGCGGGTAGCTGGGACTACAGGCATGTGTCACCATGCCCAGCTAATTTTTTATATATTTTTAGTTGGCCAATTAATTTCTTTCTATTTTTAGTAGAGATGGGGTCTCGCTCTTGCTCAGGCTGGTCTCGAACTTCTGAGCTCAAACGATCCGCCCACCTCGGCCTCCCAGAGTGCTAGGGTTACAGGCATGAGCCACCGCGCCCGGCCAAAAGATGCAGTTTGTACTCATGGAAAGAGGGTAGAAATTTAAAGTTGTAAAAGTGAAAAACACTGCGTGTGTAAGTGGAAAAGGATTTGTCTAAAACATTTTTTTTTAACTCACTCGTTTTAAATAAGCAAGTTAAAGGGTCACTGTGTATTTATGCTAACAGCATGTGCAGCTCTCATTAAGATAAGGAACAGAGGTTAACATTTCCAAGATTTGTGCCAAAGTCAGGATACAAACAGATTCCCTGGTCTACTGGGTCACACACTTCTGAATACATGTTCTTCAACATAGTCTCCTTTCCTTTTCAATGACCCATTAAAATGAAGTTTCTTATATAGTCTCTTCTAGTGTATCTTAAAAATTGTTCTCATTTATTTCAAATTCATCCATATTTATAATAAACTTAATCTTTTGGACAAATTTCCTTCTTTCCTTAGGCCATTATACCTGGATAAGTGAAGGGAAATGAGAGAGAGAAGCTTTATGGGAACAAAAGGATTTCTTGAACTTCTAGGAGGCGGGAAGGCCATTATTCTCAGGCAGTGAGCCACTATTCTAGAAAGCTTTGGCTTTTCTTGGATTCTAGAGATAGAAAGGCCCACACATCTGCACCCATGCCAGGGAAATTGTGTCCTGTGGTCCTGCTGCCCTGGAAGGCGCCTTTTGTGACGTGAACAGGAATCATAAAAAGCTGGTAGTTTGCTGACATCCAGATTCCTGATTGTCTTTGACGTAAAAGTCCCCAGATCCTTAAGCTGTCTTCCAGGCATTTTCAGTTCTTTGACCTATAAATTTTTCCACAGAAATAATAAATGAATAAGTTTAATGTTGCAAAGAATTAGGTCTCCCAAATATTTTTTGCTGTTATGCATTTACCAAGTCTGAACCCAGCTTTTCATATTTTCCTTTGCCTTATCATTGTAGGTCTTGGCTCTAGTAAAAGACATTAGAGATATATATTTTGATTAAGAATTTAGGGCCGCGTGTGGTGGCTCACGCCTGTAATCCTAGCAGTCTGTGAGGCCGAGGTGGGAGGATCACTTGAGGTCAGGAGTTCGAGACCAGCCTGAGCAAGAGTGAGACTGATCTCTATTAAAAATGGAAAAAATTATCTGGGCACGGTGGTGTGCACCTGTAGTCCCAGCTACTCAGGAGGCTGAGGCAGGAGGATCACTTGAGCCCAGGAGTTTGAGGTTGCTGTGAGCTGTGGTGCCACTGCACTCTAGCCTAGGCAACAGAGTGAGACTCTGTCTCAAAAAAACAAAAACAAACAAACAAAGAAAACTATTCCATTAGATACCTCCACCTGGAACAGAATAGAGACTCAAGATATAGTCACAAATGTATATGGCCAATTCATTTTCAACAAAGGTGGTAAGACAATCCAACAGAGAAAAGAAAGTCTTTTCAACAAATTGTGCTAAAACAACTGGATTGTCTTGTGGAAAATGAAATGGACATTGATCCTTACTTCACACCACACACAAAATCAACTGAAAATGAATGCTAGGCCCAAATGTAAAACCTAAAATTAGAAAACTCCTAGAGTTAAACAGACAGAAGAGAAATCTTAGGACACAGAAACCAAACTCTCATAAAAGAGAAAACTGATAAACTAAACTATCATAACTTCAAAATTTGCTCTTAGAAAATGTTAAGAAAATGAAAAGATAAGGCATAGAATGGGAAAATATTTGCAATATGTATATCTGATAAAGGACTGGTACCCAGAATACGTAGAAGATTACAACAACTCGATAATAAGAAGACAATGGAATTTTTCTAAATAGGCAGAAGATTTAAACAGATGCTTCACAAAAGAAGTTACATGGATGGCAGATAAGCACATAGAAAGATGCTCAATATCATTAGTTATCCAGAAAACACACATTAAAAACACAATGAGAAACTGCTACACACCAATGAGAGTGGCTGCAGTTAAAAAGATGGTAATACCAAGTGTTGGTGAAGATGTAAAACAACTGCCGGTATAAATGTAAAATGGTACAACTACTTTGGAAAACTGCAAGGTTCTTTAAAAATTAAACACACAACTAAGATTTAACCTATCATTTCACTCCTAGGTATTTATCAAAGAAAAATGAAAATAGATGTTCACACAAAGACTTGTACAGGAATGTTCACAGTAGCTTCATGCGTTAATAGTTAAAACGAGACACAAACCAAATGTTCAACAACAGATGAAGGGATATACAAAGTGTGGCGTATCAGTCAGTAATAAAAAGGAATCAACTGCTGATGCTCACAACATAGATGGCTCACAGTATCTTTATGCTGGGTGAATTAAGTCAGACAAACAAAAAACTGCATATTGTATGTTTTCATTTAGATAAAATGCTAGAAAATGCAGACTAATCTATACGTGGCAGAAAGCAGCTCAGTTGTCCAAGGCAGGGGTGGAGGAGGGTGACAACACTTTTTGGATGATAAAAATGTTCTGCACCTTTGTTGTGGTGGATTCATGGATATGTGCATTTTTCAAAACTCTGAATTGTACCCTTTAAATATGTGCAATTTGTTGTATACAACTCCATAAAGTTGTCGTTTTCAAAATCTCCAATTGAATATTCTTCAGGCCACTCAAACTTCACAGTTCTCAGACTGAGCTCATAACTTTCTCCTGTTTGTCCTCTTGGTTAATGTTTTGTCTTGGCTAATGTCTTCACCATCCACCTCACCGGCTAAGCCAGATAGCTTGGCAGTCACCTGTACTCCTCTTTCATTTGAATCTTTAAACTTTTCCTCAAATTCGTCTCTCTTTGTTTTTAATTCAGAACGGTATGTTTTTTATTGTGGTAAGATATACATAATATAAAATTTACCATTTTAACCATTTTTATAGGTACAGTTCAATTGCACTAAGTAAATTCACAGAGTTGTGCAACCATCACATCTCTAGAACTTTTCCATCTTCCTCATTAAAACTCTGTACCCATTAAACACTAACTCCTCACTCCCCTCTTCCTCCCTTTATCCCCTGGCAACCATTCTACTTTTTGTCTCTGTGAATTTGACTGCTTTAGGTAGCAGAGTATATGAAAGTATATATTCTACCTCATATAAGTGGAATCATTCAGTATGTGTCTCTTTGTGAGTAGCATATTTCACTTCGCATAATGTCCATAAGGTTCATTTGTGTTGTGACGTATGTCAGAATTTCCTTCCTTTTTAAGGTTGAATAATATTCCACTGCATGTATATACCATGTTTTGTTTGCCCATTTATTCATTGATGGACATTTGGATCATCTCTAATTCATGATGCCTACAGCTACTGCCCCAGCTAAGTTTCTCATCATCTCTTGCCTGGGCTATTTCAGTGGGCTGTTAACTGGCCTTTATCCCTCCTTCTCTCATGCACCTCTGGCTGGCCTTTTCCTACAGTAATGATCCTGTCTGCCCACTGCCGAGAGACCTCTGTGTAAAATTTCAAACTGAAATGGGATTATATTTTAATGCTGTTCTCTAGTTTGCTTTTTTCCATTCTACTTTTGAACAATTCTAATTAGTAGAAATTTCTTTCTTATTTATTTATTTATTTTTTTTAATTTGAGACAGGGTCTCACTCTCTTACCTGGGCTAGAGTGCCGTGGCGTCAGCCTAGCTCACAGCAACCTCAAACTCCTGGGCTCAAGTGATCCTTCTGCCTCAGCCTCCCAAGTAGCTGGGACTACAGGCATGCGCCACCATGCCCGGCTAATTTTTTCTATATATTTTTAGTTGGCCGATTAATTTCTTTCTATTTTTAGTAGAGGTGGGGTCTCGCTCTTGCTCAGGCTGATTTCAAACTCCTGACCTTGAGCAATCTGCCCACCTGGGTCTCCCAGAGTGCTAGGATTACAGGCGTGAGCCACCACGCCCGGCCTTCTTTCTTATTTTAATCCGATCTATGTTTCCTGATCACTTTCTCCCATTGGTCCCAGTTCTGCCATCTAGAGTGACACTGACTATTTCCCTCTTCTCTGTGGCAGACAACCCTTCAAATATCTTAAGATAACCATTGGTCTTTTTCCAGGCCTTGAGTCATTCCTCAGATAAAGCAGTTCCCAGTCCCTAGCTGTTCTTTTCTGATTGTCTTCCACTTGGTCAGGGTCCTCGAAACCAGATGCCTAAAGCAGAATACCGTCCTCTAGATGTAAGGAAGAGTGGGGCCATCGTCTCCTTTGTTCTGTTGCTCTACTTCTGTAATGCAGCCTAGCGTGCCCTTAACCTTTTTAGCTTCGATACTGATGTATATTAACTTGGAATCAAATTTAAAAATTCCAGGGATTTTTTTCCATGAATTTTTGTGACACCACTGGGCTCCTGAAGAAGGAGTGGCCAAAGGAAGGAGAAGGGGAAAAGTTGAAGTTAGGAGGAATTTGCCCTTACCAATGTTGCCTATTTATTCAGTGTTTCCTGCTCCCAATAGAAGTAGATCACCTCACACCACCCCTCCCTTCAGGCCTCATATCAGTTGTGTGCCAAACACGAGGCCCTAATAAATAACTGCCTTTCCAAGAGTCTGCCTAGACGCACTGCCTGGGCCTCCCCATGGGCCTCCCCCCGGCACGCTCAGTTCTATCCCTGACAGCCATGGGGCACTTGTGGCAAGTGATTAGAAGCAGGAAATGTTGGTAATTGCCATAAAACACACGCATCCGGGAAATGCATTTATGTAAAAGTATCCAACAGTTCAGACACTGAGCATTGAATAAGAGCCTTAGCCAAAAATGTGTAGGGGAACGGACCAAGAAAGCAGTAAGCTGGCTTGCATTTCTCTAGGCAGCCAAAAAGCTAAGCCATCAAGGGGAGACGGATTCTTTATAAAACAGGTGTTGCATCTTTCTTATTGGATTTTCCAAAGTAAAATACAATATATTCAGTGGGCAAGGAGGAGGATTGCTTTTCCAGGCAAATTTTCTAGAAACTTGGGGTCATTTAAGAGGATAGACTCAATTGAACATGTTTGGGGACTTCTTTTTCTGTGTGGTCAACTTCAGGCACATGGCTATTTTCTCCTCCATTCAGACATTCCTTCCATCAGATCAATACTATCCCTACCCCTGAAACACACACACACCCCCCACCAACATTCTCATCATGCCCTGAGCCACACACATAGTTTGATTCCTCTCTTAGAAATTCAGTGCTCATATTCCTCTACACAGGAGAGCCAGCCCCTCCCTGGCCTTCAGCCTTTCTTCCCTTTAATTGTAAACAGACTTTGATCCTTGGTCAGCTCTTCTTTTCCCCAAATTACCCCCTATCTCTTTCTAGGGGCTCTTTCCTCTTTGCTTTTCACTGTAACCAGGTTGCTCCAATGTAGAAGACATGCTTGTCCACACCACTGTACCAACCCATCCCTCTGTCTTAACTCGCAGCTGGACACCCCAAATGATTACTCTACATTGATTCCATTTTTGGATCCACCACCAACTCCATTTTCATTAACCTACAAAAATATATCCTCCTAAGGTCAATTAGGACTTTCTGTTGGAAAAATTTGATGATCTTTTGTAGTTTATCTTCTCACATACTTTTCCTTGTCCTCTTGGAATCCAGCAGGAATGTTAGGGGCTGGAGGAGAGTAAGAGCTGTGGGGTATACTGGGAGAGATTGCTGGGTTTGCTTCCTCTGCAAGGTCTTCATCAGTCACTCTGTCCCCTTGTGCTTCCTCCACCAAGTTTAGTTATAGAGTAGGATACAATTCCAATGATTCTTGCCCCAAATACCACAAATCCAGAAAAGGTACAAATTCTTTGCCCTGAAGATGGGGTCAGAAATCACCCAAAATCCTCCTTTTTCCCATTAATTATAACTGAGTGATAGGTGTGTTCAGGTCTGATATGGGCCTGTTGGATCTCTGATCTCTCAGTCAGGTGGCTCTTCACCAGAAAGTCTCTTGATCATTAGTTTTCAAAAATGACAGCCTTCACCTATCCTTAATTTAGTGCTTTCCCCATTTCCCCTTTTTCTTCTTTCAAACTGAGTTTCTCTCTGTCTCATTGTCTTTCAGACAGCCTCCCAGTCTGACCCAACACTGATCTTTCCATTATCATGAGAATTCCCCAAACCACATTTAAAAGCCACAGCGCCCTTTTCTCATTCTCCCAGAAGCATAAAGTATGAGAAATGAAACTTTACTAATTGCAGACTACTTCTTCTTCTTTAAAAACCATTAGTTGCTGGTCTTAGGATTGTAGGACCAAAAAGAAACCTTGAAAAGTCAATCTATTAGTTACATCACCTTTAAATAATTATGTAATGGTGGCCGGGCACGGTGGCTCACGCCTGTAATCCTAGCACTCTGGTGGGCGGATCCTTTGAGCTCAGGAGTTCAAAACCAGCCTGAGCAAGAGCGAGACCCTGTCTCTACTGTAAATAGAAAGAAATTAGCCAGACAACTAAAAATATATATAGAAAAAATTAGCCGGGCATGGTGGCACATGCCTGTAGTCCCAGCTACTCGAGAGGCTGAGGCAGAAAGATTGCTTGAGCCCAGGAGTTTGAGGTTGCTGTGAGCTAGGCTGACACCACGGCACTTTAGCCCGTGCAACAGAGTGAGACTCTGTCTCAGAAAAAGAAAATTATGTAATGGCATTGAAGAATTCAGAAAACTGCTGAATTCACTTAAACAAAACTAAACTCTGTTCCAAGCCACTGGGATTTGGTTAAGGTGAATCTGAAGCCCATCTGCAAATCATCATAGAGCCTCCTGAGAACCTTAGACCTGGTGCTATGGTTTGAATATGATGTCCCCCAAAAGTTCCTGTGTTGGACGTTTTTAATGTAACCGTATTAAGAGGTGGGGCCTTTAAGAGGTGATTGGATCATGAGGGCTGAGCCCTCACAAATGGATTAATGCTGTTATCTTGACAGTGAGTTTTGGAGGGAGTGAATTAGCTCTCCCAGGAGTGAGTAAGTTCTTGAAAGAGAAGGTTGTTATAAAAGCAAGCTCAGCTTGCTCTTGGGTCTCTTTCACATGCACTGCTTGCCATTGTGTTTTTATATCATGTTATGATACAGTAAAAACACCCTTGGCCTCCCCAGCCTCCAGAACCATGAACCAAATAAACTTCTTTAATTTATAAATTACCAAGCCTCAGATATTCTGTTATAGCAACAGAAAATGGACTAAGACACCTGGAGAAGCAAGCTCAGTATGATGTTCTAATAATGGAATTAGATACCTTGATGAGCCACAGGTCAAATGTGAAAGTCACCATCAATATAAAAAGCTAGGAGCCTTGGTCAAATTACATGCTTTTAACCACTTCAATACCAGCATCGACTATAGTCGACAGCCACAGATGAACGGGCACAGCGACTTTAGCCGACAGCCGTGATATGACTTTTCTAATTTTTCATTTATCAAAATAAAATTGTGAACATTTGAAAATAACATAATGAAAACATATATGTATATGTTACCTATTCTAATTTATATTACAAGTAAAGCTGCCTGTAAAGTAAAACAAGCTTTCAGTGCTTTAAAGCTTTCCTCATCACACAAAAGAGCAAAACGGATTTGTCGTCAATGCACAGCACAAACTACCGTGCGGACTGTGAGTGCCGGCTGTGGGCAAGGTTTCTCGGCCGGTGAGCACGGTACCAAAGTGGTTAAGTTAAATATATATATATATGTAAATTTCAATGTGGGGATATCTCTATGAATTTGAATGGTTTAGAACAAGAGTTATTAACCTGAGGGTTGGAACCAACCTCAAATGTGTTCGTTTTCATAGTGCAAATGTTCGTTGCATTCATCACATCCTTAAGGAGTTCATGGCCTCCAAAAGGCTTCAGAACCCCTGTTTTAGAAAAAGGCAAGATTAAAATCAAGATATTATTTTACATATTTATAAATGCATTAAGTAAAAATATCAAATAACTTCCATTTCAGCAAACAGCAAGAAAAAATGTCGGCTATTGTAAATAATCATCACATGATTATCAACCACATTTAAACACTAATATAGATAATACTATTCCAGTATTTCAGATATGTATCAAGTATTTACTCTAATATACATACAACAAGTACATCAGGAATAGAAGAATGTTCAAATACAGATTTTAACCTGGATGGCAAACTACTGATAGACTTACTTCCATTATTGTCTAGGAAAAACTTAAATCATGTAATGTAAAGGCAATACCAAATACAAATCAAATCACTACTGAACATAGTGTTTCAGTTATAACACCTCATTTTCTTATATTAGATAAGAAAAATAAATTATTGTACATGCTTCATAGCAGATTGATTAAAAGATATACTGGGGAAACTCCTTTCATAGCCAGATTTTGCAGCCAAAATTCAGAGCTTGGATTTTTTTAAGCCAGGACCCATTCAGAGTACTCCAAGAATAGTTCTCAAATTGCTGAAAAGCATCACTTCCATAAATCTATTTTGGAAATGGATTTTAAAAATTAGAAGATTTGAGTCAGCCATACACAAACCAACCAAGTTCTTATATTATGTACTCTATTTGGTTTTTTTACATTTAAGATATAATTCATTTATTCATTTGACAAATATTTATTGAGCTTCTGCTATATGCAGGCAGTGATCTCAGAGCTAGGATTACAGCAGTGAACAAAACATACCAAAAATATACAAGTAATACATATGCTCATTGGAAAACATTCAGATACAGAAGTGCACAGAATTAAAAAATCAAACTTGTTCTCCTTAAGTCCCACCCCCATCTCAGTTCCTTCCTTGTAATTAATGGCTACCAGTTATACATATTTTCTTCTAGACTTTTTCTGTTCATTTAAAAAAAGAAACACCTACATAGGATTTGAAAAACAATTTTATTGAGATGTAATTTACACACCGTATATATGTATATACATACTATAAAATTCACTTATATAAAGTATATAATGAATTTTTTTACAATGCAGGGTGTCCAATGCCATAATCTAGTAAGTAAATTTTTAAATTAGAAATTGATATATTATTTTTGAATTTAAAATTTCACTTCTCTAGATTATGGTGATATATAGATATATACTTATATATAACTTTCCTTTTTCAGTCAGTACTAAACTTTGGAGATGTTCTCTCCACATCAGTATAGGTAGATTTGTGATTACTTTCTAAAGAGAGGAATGTGTCTCTTGTCAGATTCCTTAGAAAAAGGATGCTAAAGACAGCAATTAGATAGAATTGTTTATGGTAACAAATAATTATCAAATTCAATATGCAAAGAGAAGTTATTAATAGTTGATTTACAGAAAGTCTTAAGATTCCAAAAATCAACAGAAAAAAAAGTATAGGCAATATTAAAACACACATACACAAAACTAGCAATTTTGGGTATCTTGAAATAATAACAATATAAATAGCTTACAGTTATATAACTTTTACTATATGCTAGACAGTGTTCTAGAAGCTAAACATATAGGAAGTCTTTAAGTCCTTACAACAATTCCCTGAAGCATTTACTCATTATATAGACGTGGAGACTAAGGAACAAGGGCTTCGGTAATTTATCCACTAAACTAAAAAGTTAAAAAGAGGCAGAGTTGAGCTTCAGACTCAGGCAGGTTTTGGCCACTCTGGGTGGGCTTCAGAGCCCACACTCTTAACTGATTTGATGGGATGCAGGGGAGTGAAGGAGAGGGGATACAAATAAATAGATAAAAGTTTATGATAGGCCGGGCGTGGTGGCTCATGCCTGTCATCCTAGCACTCTGGGAGGCTGAAGCGGGTGGATCATTTGAGCTCAGGAGTTCGAAACCAGCCTGAGCAAGAGCGAGACCCCCGTCTCTACTGAAAATAGAAAGAAATTAATTGGCCAACTAAAAATATATAGAAAAAATTACCCGGGCATGGTGGCGCATGCCTGTAGTCCCAGCTACTTGGGAGGCTGAGGCAGAAGGATTGCTTGAGCCCAGGAGTTTGAGGTTGCTGTGAGCTAGGCTGACGCCAGGGCACTCTAGCCCGGGCAAAAGTGAGACTGTCTCAAAAAAAAAAAAAAAGTTTATGATAAATGAAAATGGGGTAACATAGGTAAAGTATTTAGCACAGTGGCTGATTCCTAGTAAGTTCCCAATAAAAGTATATGAATAAATAATAAATCAAATCATTATATTATTAATTAAATAATAAATCATTATTATATTTTGTATTGTATTCTTCAGGGAGAATGTTTCTCTTCTATTAGGAAAGTTAACATTTCTGTTGCCAGCCTAAGGGATTAATGAGCTATCTGCTACGATTCACCTCCTAGGTGCTAAGCACAAGCACTGCAAAGGTAAAGGAGACTATAAGTTCAAAGAAGTTGCAGCTGGGAAAACAATATTACCTTTATTATTACGTTTATTATTGTTTTCCTCCAGATCCAGGCGCCGGAGAGGCCAGTTCAAGGCTGCAGTGCACTGTGACTGTACCTGCGAAGAGCCACTGGGACTCCAGCCAGGGCCACATATTGAGACCTTGTCTCGAATGAATGAATGAATAAATAAATGTATTGTATATATTGATGCTTTGGGTGAACCAATGGAGAAATCAGCATTATTCAGGGGAGTCAAAGGAGGCTTCCAAGAAGAAGGAAACCTTGAGACAGCAGTTGGGAGGTAGGTAGAGTCAGAGCATGAGTAATCTTACATGCCTTTTAAGAAATTTGTGTTTTATCTGAAAGATAATGTGGAGCCATTATGAAGGAATAGGATGGGCCTGGAGGGAAGGACAGTTAGAAGGCTGGATGTGAATTACCCTATCCCAGCTGATGACAAAGACTCCATCCAAAACATCTGCTGTTCTTGCTAGTTGGTTTCTTATCTTTTGACTCATAAAGTTACTTTGTCTTCAAGTTTCTGAATCACAATGTGATGTCAACTAAAGATAATCTTTTATGTCTGAAATTTGTTTTTCATGCTTAATACTAAGCATCTTTTCAGTGCTCTAGAAACTTCTTTTCAAAACATCAGAGACCTATGATAAAGCTAGACAAAAAAGGATTCCTTGACAGATTAATGCTCTAAAATGAAAACAAAACAAAACAAAACACCAAAGAAAGGATTCTTCAATTTAGAGATGCCCAAGGGGGTAATTTAAAACCAAGTTTGACAACCAGCAACTCCCCAGCACATCAAAGTCATAGCTGTGGTGAAAAGAAAAGTTTAGAGGAGGGGAAGGTTTAGGTTAGGTTTAGATTGCAACTTCCTTGCACTAGAGGTTACCCTTAGGGATGAATAACAGATAAAGTCCCTCTTTTGCAAAGCGTGCTCAAACAGAAGGAGTTGCAGGGTAACCCTGATTAAAACCAAGGAGAAGGCTGGGCTGTGCCTCACACCTGTAATCCCAGCACTTTGGGAGGAGGAAGTGGGAGGATTGCTTGAGGGCCAGGAGTTTAAGATCAGCCTCGGCAACATAGGGAAACTGTGTCTCTACCTAATAATAATGATAATAATGATATGAAACCAGGGAGGAGAAATACCAGATAATACTGAGCAAAGACTGGAGCTGGAGGTGAGAGAGGGAAGAAGAGAAGCAATGTGTCTATAAAACAGTTCTTTTTTCTTTCTTTTTCTTTTTTTTCGAGACAGAGTTTCACTTGGTTGCCTGGGCTAGAGTGCCGTGGCGTCAGCCTAGCTCACAGCAACC
>VBSM01003176.1:75920901-75953740 GCA_008086735.1 Cheirogaleus medius | reverse complement strand
TAGTTTTACATATATAGTGCTTATAAATGTACATCGGAAACCAAGTATAATGGCAATTGAAACACCTGGAACACTGCCAGTAGCAATTTCAGAACTAAAGAAAAATAGGGCATTGATGTTTTCCTCTTTATCGCCCACTACAGCATATCAGTCACCAAGTCTTGCTTCTCTCTGTGAAATGTCTGTTGAAGGTGGCATTTCCTTTGGGGACCGTGTCACCATCTCAGGCCTGGCCTTACATGTCCCTTCCAACTCTATCGCCTCAGCTTCTTACCTTGGCCTTTGGTCTCTCCTCACCCTAACACAGTTTACTCGAAGCCCCAGGCTACCTGCCCCAAACACTGATTTCATCAAGCTGTCTCACTGCCCAACCCACACCTCCAGGGCTTCCCTAGTACTCAGAGGACGGTGCACAATCTCCTTAGCCAGATTTCCAAGGACTTTTCAATCAAAGCCTACCTTCTTGGTCTAACATCTCTGACTCTTCTTTCCAGGGATGTCTTTGAGCTGTCCTTTAACATCTAAACTTGTCACCTGGGATTTACCTAGTTAAATCCACACACAATGATGTAATCAGCAGGTATAAATTAAGAGAATGCCTGCTCTGTAAAAGTGTGGCTGAAGAGCCTGGGAGAGCCCAAACGCCAATCAAAACCTGGGAGTAATATCGCAGAAGTATGATTCAAAAGTGATTGTAATTTACTGAGTCGAAGCAAACACTGAACCAAGTGTGGGGAGCAGCGTGGCTAGAAATGGGAGCCCAAGGAGTGGGAATCTGTTAAGTCGTCGAGAACGTCTATCCATGTCTCTCCAGGAATGAACGTGATGGTTCAGGCTCTGATGCCAGTAAACACTGAAATCGCCTAACAATACCCTTCCCTGGTTCATGATGCCAGAGCGGTCGTGTAGCAGTCTGGTTCTCCCTGGTGTGGGCCCTGCTCAGCCAGACGGGCTGCCAGTCATAGTTGCTCTTGCAGAACAAGTGCGTTGGCCTTGAGGTGTGTGCACATGTGTGCGTCATCAGTTTTGGTGAGCTTGGCTAAAGTGTGGCCACTGCTGAGAAATGGAGTCACTTCCATCCGACAATAATAATGATATTAACGAATAAAATAAATCAAGTTTCTGAGCCTGAGGAACAGCTCCAGGACCACGGTGACCTGACTGAGCTAAGTGTGCCTTAAAGAGGCCTCTGGGTGGACATAGCTCGCTCACCTGTTGGGCCAGTCCCCTGCACCCCCCTACACTGAGTGCACCATTACAAAATCACGTGACTAAACACACCACTATCCCACTCTGGCTTCCAATTTCTCTGCAGACACTCCAATTTTTGGCTTTCTAGTTACTTTTCACTTGCTTTGAAGAAGATCTCTTCCATTGCTCCTTTCTGGTTTGACTCCTATCTCCCCGGGATCCCCTGCTTCAGAAGTCACCCCGCACGAATGCTCCCAGTGGATGCCGTGCGAGTGCTCGTTGTAACACTGCGACTCCCGCACAGGTATGTGGGCACTTACGTCTTCTCGGGGGCAGGATCAGTATCTTCCTACCCACATTCCTAGGGCCTAGCACAAGGTAGTGGGAACTTGACAAGAACTTAATTGATTCTAGAGCACTGAAGATTCCAAAATTCTGCCTCTCTAGGCCAGACTTGTTCCCTGAGTGCCAGGCCTGTGTGTCCAAGTCTCTACTAGTCGTCTCTACTTAGATGTAACCCAGATAACTCAACCTCGATGTATCTAAGACTGAATTTTCTTGTCCTTCCTAAATCTCCTTACCCCAGGTAATGGTATCGTCATCAAACAATAAACGGCATCAGACCCTAGGAGTCATCCTAAATCCTCTTTTTTGTTCATATCTGTCCATATTCTGTGGCTATAACAGAATATTACAGATTGGGTAATTTATAAAGAAAAGAAACTGATTTCTTATGATTCTGGGGGCTCAGTTTCTGGTGAGGGCCTCGTGCTGCGTGGCAACATGGTGGAAGGCATCAGATGGAAGAGGGGCGCATGACAGACTGCCAACTTGCTCTTCTAACAAACCCGCTCCCGTGACAGTATTGATCCATGAATCCATGAATAGACTAATCCATTCATGAGGCAGAGCCCTCATGACCCATTCACCTTCCAAAGGCCCCACCCACCTCTCAATGCTATCACACTGGTGATCAAATTGCAGCATGAGTTTTGGAGGGGACATTCAAGCCACAGCAATGCCCTATGTCTAATCAGTCACATTTCATCTATTCATTGTCCCTTCATAGTTGTCCCCCTCTCACCTCTAGGCCCTTGATGCTCACCTGGATGGCTGTGGTAGCCTTCTAACTGGCCTCCCTGTTCTACTTACTCTCTTTCTTCTCAAATACATCCTCCACACAGCTGCTAAAATTGCCTTTTCTGGATACAACTCTGACCATGTTATCCTCTTGCTTAAAACAACTCAATAGATTCCCTACCTATGGGATAAATCCAAACTGGCCATCATGCCGTGCCAGACCCTTTATGACGGAACCTCTGGCTGTTTCTCCAGCTCTTATCTTTCCCCTTCCCCACTTAGGTCCTACAGTCACACAGAACCGCCAGGACACGCTAGCATTTCCCCGAGTAGGCCACACGGCTTCGTTCTTCCTTGCCCTTGTCCGTACCTGCAGTTTCTCCCTGTGCATCCCAATCCTGCACATTCCCCTGGGGAACTATTCCTTCCTCACCTCTAGCTCAAGTGCCACCTCTTCTGAGAAGCCCTTGGTGACCAGCCCACTGAAGCGCAGTTACCATTCCTTGTTTTGCGCACATCATGGTGTACGTAATACATACCCGCTATCTCACTTTTATCCTCCGAGGCAGTGATTTGTTTCCCTGACCCTCACTCTTATTGTGAAGTCCCGAGGAGAGGAATTGTATCTTACTTTCGTGTCCCCGGCACCTAGCAAAGTGCCCGGCACAAGGTAAGGACCTAACAGATGTCTGCTGCATTGAACAGTGGCAAGGAGCACACCGGCCCGCCGCTGCTCCTGGCTCTGCCACTTGCCAGTGTTTTCACCTCTGTAAGTGTCTGTTTCCTTAGCTGTGAAATGGGAATAACTGTAGCAGGAGTTTTGTAAGGATCGAGTCAGGATGCTACATGTAAGCAGCACAGTACCAGGGGCTTGTAACTCAATCGGTGTTAGCCGTTGCTACTATTGCCCCTCAGGGTCCAGTACAATTTTTTTTTATTTATTTTTTTTTTTTTGAGACAGAGTCTCACTCTGTTGCCCGGGCTAGAGTGAGTGCCGTGGCATCAGCCTCGCTCACAGCAACCTCAAACTCCTGGGCTCGAGCAATCCTCCTGCCTCAGCCTCCCGAGTAGCTGGGACTACAGGCATGCGCCACCATGCCCGGCTCATTTTTTCTATGTATTTTTAGTTGGCCAATTAATTGCTTTCTATTTATAGTAGAGACGGGGTCTCACTCTTGCTCAGGCTGGTTTCGAACTCCTGAGCTCGAGCAATCCGCCCGCCTCGGCCTCCCAGAGAGCTAGGATTACAGGCGTGAGCCACCGCGCCCGGCCGGTCCAGTACAATTTTTAAAAACTCTATATGACCTTTCTAACCCATTGTTTCCATTGATGTTGCCTTTCTATAAACTATGGCAGCACTGATTGTAGTAATCATTTTAAATCTTACATTCTAATCATATTTGTGTATCTAGTTCCTAATTTCTGTTTATTTATTTTTTAGAGACGGGGTCTCCCCCTGTCGCCCAGGCTGGAGTGCAGTGGTGCACCATAGCTCACTGCAGCTTCAAACTCCTGGGCTCAGGCGATCCTCCTGCCCCAGCCTCCGAGTAGCTGGGACTACAGGCGCGCGCCACCATGCCTGGCTACCTGTCTCCTAATTTTTAAACTTGAGAAAACTGATACATGTCTTATGCTTTATAGTCAGCAGAATTCTAAGATGACCCTAAGTAACATCCTCCACCCCGGACCTTAGAGAATCCCCTCCCTTTTGAACTTAGGTGGAATCAGTGACTAAGAAGAGATGTGACTCCCGTGATTAGGTTCTGTGGGATGGCACAGCTGAAGCTGAGGATATGGGAGATCACCCAGGTGGGCCTGACCTAATCATTACAGGAAATCATTGAAATCATTAAAAGCAGAGAGTTTTCTTCGGCTGGAGGCAGGAGGAGATTCAAAGCACGAGAAGAATGGGACTTGCCCTTGCTGGCTTGAGGGTGGAGGGGCCACGGGAAAAGGACCTGAAAGCAGTATGTTAGGACCAGAGAGCAATGTCCCACTGACAATCAGCAAGTGAGAACTCAGTTGCACAGCCTCAAGGAAGTGGATTCTGCCAGTGTAACCTGAATGAGCTTGGAAGTGGATCTGAGCTCACTGTGGCAAACATCTTGATTTTAGCTATGTGATTTTTGTTGTTGTTGTTGTTGTTTTTTGAGATAGGGTCTCATTCTGTTGCTTGTGTAGAGTGCAGTGGCATCATCATAGCTCACTGCAGCCTCAAATTCCTAGGCTCAAGCCATGTGGGATCCTCCTGCCTTGGCCTCCCAAGAAGCTGGAACTATGGCATGAGCTACCACGCCTGGCTATAATTTTTCTTTTTTGGTATTTTTTTGTAGAGATGAGGTCTCACTATGCTGCCCAGGCTTCTAGCTGAACTTCTGACCTGCAGAACTGTGTGCTAATAACTGGGTGTTGTTTGAAGCGTCTGTTTGTGATCATTTTTGTCATGCAGCAACAGAAAACTAATATATACTTCTTTTTAATGCTTTCATAATTGGGCAAAACATAATTTAACATTGCATTTGATAAATATTCACTGAGAAAACATTAATAATAGAAATAACTTTATCTTACCACCAGTAAAGTGATGTCAACTGGCTTTCTCTGCCTATTATCAACATTTAAAAATTTTTTTAACAAGAATTTAAATTTGAACAATATCTGTCATGCTCATTCTATATTGATTAAATTGCTAAAAACACATTATTCTAGGAGGGATGTTTTTATAAAACATGAAAGGAATTATTTAAAGCAGAGAATCACCTAGGTCTCAGAAACATGTTTCGTATCCCAGGGGCTAAATTTTAGTTCCAGAACACCAAAAACCAGTTAGTAGAATATTTTTACAAACTAAGGCAATTATCAAAAGAATTTGCAGTCAAATTTCTTTGCGTAAATTACCATTATAAAGAAAGATTCTATATAACAAAGCTATTTCCATGCCAACACAGAACGTCTATATAAAAATGCTTTGTTGGTTTGTTTCCAAAAATTCTATTTTAAAAAGTCTGGGCACAGACTGGGCACAGCAGCTCATGCCTGTAATTTCAGCACTTTGGGAGGCTGATGTGGGAGGATTGCTTGAGGGCCAGGAGTTCAAGACCAGCCTGGGCAATAATATAGTGAGTCACCATTTCTACAAACAAATAAAAAAAATTA
Organism: Cheirogaleus medius; assembly: GCA_008086735.1. NCBI lineage: Eukaryota > Metazoa > Chordata > Mammalia > Primates > Cheirogaleidae > Cheirogaleus > Cheirogaleus medius. The sequence continues at coordinate 75,948,313 of VBSM01003176.1, read as the reverse complement.
GCTGGGAGTAGTGGCCTGTGCCTGTAGTCCCAGCTACTTGGGCAGCTGAGGCAGGAGGATTGCTTGAGCCCAGGAGTTTGAGATTACAATGAGCTATTAATATGATCACACCACTGTACTCTCCAGTCTAGGCAACAGAGTGAGACCCTGTCTATTAAAAAACCAAAACAACAACAACAACAAAAAACTGGCAAATGCTGTGTACAACATACCCCCCTGGAGATTCACAATGTATATTACTATATTAAAAACTCTACCTATTCAATTCTTTTTAACACAGCATCGCCCAAATGTATTTTCTTTGACAAACAACTTTTGACATCTTGCAGGAACACCATTTGGGAAATGCCAGCCTAAACAAATTCCTCTCTGCCCCAGACCAAGTATCAAATCAAAATATTAGTAGGGTAAGAAATATTTCAGAAATTGAATTGATTAAAGATATTTAAGAGCTGGGAAAGTGTTTTCCCTCTTTCCTTATTGGCTATAGCAACTTTTCACTAATTTTTTTACTAGAGGCAATAAATTGGAAAAGTGATTTTTAACAACTGTATTAATTTTAACAAAATAACGATTCTGCAAAATGAATGTCCCAAGGAAATTTTTATAGTCATTTCAGCCATACCCTGTATCTATTTGTGCATTACTGAAGTGGATATTTTTCAAAAATAAGAGGTTATTTTGTCATCTAATACTTTATAATTTAATGCAGAAACACTTAAGACTGACAAACTCTTTAAGAAAAGATATTTTTAGTCAATGTTAAGAAGGAGAGTAGGAGAATAGGATCAGAATTTTAGGCTAGGATTTTTTTTCTTTTGAGACAGTCTTCCTCTGTTACCCAGGCTAGAGTGCAGTGGCATCATAATAGCTCACTGCAACCTCAAATGCCTGGGCTCAAGTAATCCTCCTGCCTCAGTCTCCCAGTAGCTGGGATTATAGGCATGCGGCACCACGCCCAGCTAATTTTTTTATTTTTTGTAGAGACAGCGTCTCACTCTTGCTCAGGCTGGTCTTGAACTCCTGTAGACTAAGATTCTTGTGCTTTTAAATATATAAATGCTAAAAGAAAGACCAGGTGTGTAAAATATGAAAATAAAATATTTTTAAATTGAATTTGAAATAGAGATTGTGATGTACTTCCAAAAAGGAAGAAAAACCTTCAAATCCTATACAAATTCTTGGTCTCGTGCAGTGGTTCTCAAACTTTAGCAGGTTTGGGAACCTACTGGAAAGCTTGGTAAAGCGGATTGCTGGGTCCTACCCTAAGAGTTTCTGATGCAGAGGTCTGGGATGGGGCCCAATAATTTGCATTTCTAACAAAGTCCCGGGTGATGTGAAGCTGCTGGTCCAAGAAGCCTGTTTTGAGAAGCAGTGAGAATCCAGTTCTTGCACCAATTCCCCTGAGATTCTTGCTCGACAGGCCTGGAAAAGCCTCACAGTTGGTTTCAGTGAGCACGGATCTCTGCGAGCCTTTTCAGCATTAATGTTCCATAATGCGGGATGCTGTTGTAGCTTATCCTTCCTCTGGTTCTGCATCTCACATTCTTTGGACTTCTCTGCACTGGTACTTCAGCATACAAAAGAAAACCGGAATGCAGGGAGAGTAAAAGTGGAAGACAGAGACTTAGTTGTACAGTTCATCTGCAAAATTTACAGAAGGAGAATGTTGGAACCTGTAACTACAGACTCTCACCTGTGTTTGCTCCGACCCCCATTCAGTAACACGGAAAAGCCAGAGTTGGCCCAGTTGACAGTTACTGTAATAGAGGAAGCTGCAACTCCTGTGTAAGGTTTACATCCATCTTCCTTTCCTGATTTCTCTTGGTATTTGTTTAATTGTCTGTGATTTTAAGATTCAACTTAAATCGGCCATAAAGGTTCCGGCAGAGCCGTCAAGGGCATGATCTTTTGGAGTCGTATGGAGTCAAGTCCTAGCTTCGTCCTTTAGATGCTGAAGAACTCTGAGAGTTATTTAACATTCCTCACCTTCAGTTTCCTCCTCTGAAAAATAGGAACTAGGACCTTCTACATAGCATTGTTGTTGGGTGCCCACGAGAAAATGCATGAAAAGCACTTAGCACAGTGCCTGGCATATGGTGAGGGGTCAATAAATGGCACACAGCTCTTCTACTAACATGGAGATTCTACGAAAGTCCTGCCAACTAATTTCAATGCCTGAGTAGTGAGAATTGTGCTATAGTAATTTTCAGTAAAGCAGCTAGAGATATCACATTCAACTAAGAAAACAGGTCCTGCCACCCTATCTTTAATAAGTAACGAATTTTACCAAATCTTGATTCCATCGATGATGCAACATTGCATTATGCAGCACTAAGAAAGAAAAAAAGGCTGCCAATTAAACTATGAGATGATGTTTCCTTATCACTTACAATTTTTATCTTATGCTTTTTGAAACTGCTCTTTTAGATTTATACTTTTGAAACATTTAACACTCTTCTAGCATACATAAAAAGGAAACTCTAGGCAAAGTAAATTGATTTAAAATATTCCTGTGTTGTCTTCACATTCAGAATCCCAGCCTTCTGAATCACTTGTTTGACTCAGAGTCCATGTCGCTGCTTATTCACTCAGTATCAGCCTTTGTGCCACCAAGGGCATTGGTGATGGAGCATTTTTTAAGGGAATCCAACAGTACTAATGGCTCCGGGGCTGAGCTCTTTGCTTGCCTATTTTTGATTCCTACTTCAAGATTATTGCCAAGCACGCGATGATTTATCATTTCTCCACCCCAGGGATTAAAAGAGTGCTTCACTTTTCTTTCTGGGATTTTATTCCAAGCAACTGACACGCATTTTCCAGGTGTGGACACGGATGCTTTGGATGTACATGGGCATGTCAGCAATGACAACTGTGGCCTGGCCAATAGATTGTTAGACATCTTTGATTATAAGATGCAACCTGAATTTCAAAGATGTTGGTAAGAAGTTAACTAAGCCCTGAATTGATCCTTTCTGGAGTTTGGTTCCATTTGGTCATTTGCAGAAAACACAGTATTATTATTAATGGTCTTTGCATTGCACTTGGTTTTTTTTCCCATAACAGTTTTATTGAGATATAATTCACATGCCATACAATTTACCCATTTAAAGTGCAAAGTTCAATGGATTTTAGTATGTTCACAGCATATACCAATAAATCAATTTTAGTACAACTTCATCACCTAAAAAGAAATGCTGGACCCATTAGCAGTTAGGACCCATTCCTCCCCCAACTCCTGGTCCCTGGCAATCATTAATCTACTTTTTTTCTGTATGGATTTGCCTATTCTGTATATTTCATATAAATGGAATCATAATATGTGGCCTTTTGTGAGTGGCTTCTTTCCTTTAGCATAATGGGTTTGTTTTGTTTTGTTTTGTTTTGAGACAGAGTCTCACTCTGTTGCCCAGGCTAGAGTGCCGTGGCGTCAGCCTAGCTTACAGCAACCTCAAACTCCTGGGCTCAAGTGATCCTCCTGCCTCAGCCTCCCGAGTAGCTGGGACTACAGGCATGCGCCACCATGCCCAGCTAATTTTTTCTATATATATTTTTAGCTGGCCAATTAGTTTCTTTCTATTTATAGTAGAGACAGGGTCTCACTCTTGCTCAGGCTGGTTTCGAACTCCTGATCTTGAGCGATCCACCCACCTCGGCCTCCCAGAGAGCTAGGATTACAGGCGTGAGCCACCACGCCCAGCCTAGCATAATGTTTTAAAGGTTCATCCATGTTATGGCATATATGAGTACTTCATACTCTTTTACTGTTGAACATTCAATTGTGTGGATATACTATATTTTATTTATTCACCCATCAGTTCATGGACACTTGGGTTGTTCCCACTTTTTGGCTATTATGAATAATGCTGCTAAAAGCATTCATGTACAAGTTTTTGTGTATATACATGGTTTCACTTCTCTTGGGTATGTAGCTAGAACTACTGGATCACAGGGTAACTCTATATTTAACTATTTGCAGAACTGCCACACTATATTCCAAATCAGTGGCACCATTTTACAATCCTACCAGCCATATATGAGGGTTTCAATTTCTCCACATCCTTGTCCAACACTTGTTATTATCTGTCTTTTTGATCAGAGCCACCCCAGTGGATGTGAACTGATATCTCACTGTGGCATTGCACTTATTTTTAAAGCACTTTCACCCGCATTTTCTTTTTTCTTTTCTTTTCTTTTTTTTAAGCCTTTTTCTTTTCTTTTCTTTTCTTTCTTTCTTTTTTTAGGCAGAGTCTTACTTTGTTGCCCGGGCTAGAGTGCTGTGGCTTCAGCCTAGCTCAAACTCAGCCTAGCGCAACCTCAAACTCCTGGGCTCAAGCAATCCTACTGCCTCAGCCTCCCTAGTAGCTGGGACTACAGGCATGCGCCACCATGCCCGGCTAATTTTTTCTATATATTTTTAGTTGGCCAATTAATTTCTTTCTATTTTTTTTTTTTTTAGTAGAAATGGGGTCTCGCTCTTGCTGAGGCTAGTTTTGAACTCCTGACCTCAAGCGATCCGCCCGCCTCGGCCTCCCAGAGTGCTAGGATTACAGGCGTGAACCACCGCGCCTGGCCTCACCTGCATTTTCTTATTTGTTCCTCACAGCATCTGTCAACTTCCCTCACCCACAGTCAAGGAAGCAAACATTAAGACTAATTCACGGACTTGCTGAGGCTAGCTTAGTTAGTGACAGAATGTGAACTAAAACATAATCATGCTTCTAGATTCTGGGACCTTGCTCTTCCACCATGCCAGGCTATTCCAACCCCCAGAGGCTACCTGCCTGTGACAGAGTAAGAGTGATGACGGATTAGAGGTAACCTGGGGGGAGGGCAGGTGCAGAAATGCTGTCAGGACATGGTACTGCAGCACCACTTTAGATGACGTGACATTGCTACCAGCTTTCACAAGACAGCAATAGCTAGCGAAGCCGTATTGGCTGCAGCAGCTCAGTAAGATGGGTCTAATTCTGGAAAAAAGCCCCATTATAGCTTGAGAGTACAGAGGCAAAGAAGTCTACCATTTGCAGCAACATCTATGGCTTTGCCTTCACAGGCTGCAGGAAAAGGCTGTAGGATCCAGGTTCGTCTCCTTTTGGCACAGTGGTTCTTAGAGTTCTGACACGGAAGAAGGATAATTTTCTAGCTCTGCCTGTCTCCCAGTAGGTATAGTAGATGTCAGCTTTGGTTTGTAGGCTGGATGCATTACTTTTTGTGTTTATGAACTGAGAGAAGAACTCAAGAATTTTTGCTTAGGCCTACATTTTCTATTCATGAACTATCTCCTTTTCGTGCAAAAAAAATCAATATTTTATGAAATAATCTCGGAGGTTAAGTGCTACAGCACCACTCTTCTCTAGTCAAAGAAACTCTGTACGTTGCTCAACCCCAGCTGAGCAAGGGCGAAAGCCTCTAAATGAAGCCTTCCTACCTCTCCAGCACAGTCCACTTGGAATCACTGGACCATGAAACCTCACTGGAGTCACAGAGTGAAGCAGGTTAATCATCATGTGGTGTCTCTACTGAAGCCAATTTTTTTTTTTTCAGGATCTGTCCAAAAGATGTGTTACCAGTCTTAGTACAACAACAACAAAATGATGCTACTGATGGGCCACTCTCTGCAGATGCTGGTGTGGCTGAAAGAACCCTGTTCCTTTCACATTTAAGACATGCTAAGGTTGTCTGGCCCCTCAACTTGCTGACAGCAGTTGTTACTTACTGTTTTTGTTTTTCTTGTGCATTTTTTTAATTGGAAGGCAATACACAACATCAAATAACCCACATCTAACAACTTATAATTTTTATATAATATTTTGCTTCCGAACTCTTGTCTATACTTTAATTTATATAGTTGTAATCAATGTGCATAGGCTATTTTATATTTTTCTTTATTAACTTAATATTATAAACATTTTCCACTTTATATTGTTTCCACAAATATTTTAATGGCTAGATAATATTCCGTCATAGTCTGTTAAACCTTTCCCTGTTATTGGACACGGCATTAGTCAGTGTTCTCCAGAGAAACAGAATCAACAGGAGACATGCACATACGTGTACACACACACACACACAATGGTGTCATTGTTGGACACGAAGGTGGCTTCCAGGTTACATCCTCATACACAAGGCCTTTTGCTCTCTTTTATTATGTGGTTAGGGCCCATTCTCATGGGAGAAGAAAATTCACGTTTACGGATCACCTATTTTATACCACAGACTTGCTGTGAATTACTCATTATTTTTCCAACTCTGTGAGATGGGATTTTTTCACTCCCATTTTGCAGATGAGAAACGAAGCCCGAGAGAAGTTAGGAAGAGAACAGTGATGGTGGCTCCCCCCGTGGGCGCACCATTTAACTTCTGATCGAAGGCGAGATCGTCACAGCACCTAGCTCACGGGGCTGTTGGGAGACAACGCCTGTACAGGACCTGCCAGTGCCGGCACGTCGCGAGACTCCGCATGGGGAGCAGCAAGACGCCGTCACCAGTCCCACCTCCACCATCAGCACTCAGCAACCGTCCCAACACAAATGGCCAGAACGGGGCCCGGTCTCTCCGACGCCAAAGCTCATGCCTTTCCCTGTCATGCCACAACGCCTTCCTGCGGGAGAGACTAAACATCTTTCTTTCTCTTGCTGTTATCGTTCTAATGACTTGAAAGTGCCTGGTACTGTTTTGTCTCAGCTTCTCCAATCACAAGCAGCCTGAAGTCTCTGCTGCCATCAGCCGCTCGTTCCTGACCTCAACGTCTTCACGTCCTGCGGATGCTCTTTTCCTCTGGATCCCACAGCCACGCAGACGCCTTGGCCCCTTTAACAAGTAACCTGAGTTATTTCACGTTGGGAGCTCAGGTCCTCCCCAGAGCAGGGGCCACCGTGGCTGTGGATCATGCTGAGCCCGCTCTCTCTCCAGGGAGGCAGGCGGGACAGCTGGGAAGGAGAAAGGGGACAGGAACAGGGCCCTGACTGCGGAGGCAGTCGCTGGGCACCAGGACTTACGTCCATTGGTTCCTGTTTGCAGAACGGAAGCTTCAGCTCCGAGAGAAACTTCAGGGAGAGGAAGGCACCAGCCAGAGGCAGGAGGATGGATGAAGCCCTTAATCTCCTCTCACCTTGCCCTTTAGCTAATCAAGGAAGGAATTGCTGCAGGTCCCCTCTCAGGGATGACCGCCTCCCCGCCACCCCCAGGATGGTAGCGTAGCTGGGCGGGGACCTCTGTGCCTCTTCCCACCTCCCTTGTATGTGTGTGGTCCGCAGTGGTTCGGGGACTTGCTTCTATGGGTAAGATATGCTTGTCCACCTTCTACCCACTCCTGTCCCATGGACTGTCACTTCCTCAGGGTCAGCATCACCACGGCAATCAGGGCTGCCTTTAACTGGGCAACAGAAGGCTCCGATACAACGTGACAGGAGACAGGAGGGGCGGTGGGCAAGCTCACCTGGCCTGTGCCCACCACGCCCACTTTGCTATGCTTCCCATAGTCACTACTTAGTGTTCACAGCAAGACTGCAAGGTAGTCTCGTTCCCACTCCCACATAAGGGAATCAAGGCCTAAAAGTAACTTTCCCAAGGTCCCATAGCCAGATATTTGGTGAAGCCAGGGTTCAGCGTCAAACCTGCTGACCTCTGAAAAACTTGTGTCCTTCCCCATATCCGATGCCTTCCCCAGCTCCTGACTCTGCTCCATCTTCTTGCCCTACTCACACATCAAAATCCTAAAACAGCAAACCAGATTTAATTATTTTAAAATTTTATGTAAAGTTGAGGACAAGTGTTTAAAGGAAGCTGTCAGTGGACTTATGTGCTCTGGCAAACCCAAATTGGAAAGGCAGACACTTCTCAGCAGCTCATCTTCACGTGGTCTGAACAACCTGTCCCCTAGCAGGGAGCTGTGCGTGACGCCAGTGACCTGGCAACCCGTGTTCTGGTCTGTTTTCTGCATGTAGCTTTTGACTCGGGGCTAGCATCACCAGCAAAATATGAATGTGAATTTTGGTTTTTCTAAGGCGGAGGGTAAGGTAGGTGATCTTAAACCATTTACTCTCTTTCGTGGCCAACCACAAACCTACCAGGAACGGCAGAGGGGTGGGATGAAGGAGATTTGTACCATTTAGAAGGAATAACTGAAGGGGTTCCCAGCCCAGGGCCTTTCCCTTTTTAGGAATGTAAAGATCACCACTCGGGTGGGGGAGAGTGAAATCATGTTTACCCACAAAAGGAAATGCCATATTACATACATGTAAACTTTTGACTGAGCCTACATAGATTCGCGAGGTAACGCTGGTTGCCTCGGAGGACCAGAGGTCCGTATATGCAGTTTATACATCTTTGCTTGACTTAAGAGAGAAAAAGAAAGAAAACAACGAACTAGTTGTGTGTGCTTTCAAATCTCGAGACACGAAATCCACGGAGGAAAAGCTGATAGGTAGCAGAAAAAGGAGAGAACCACTGGGGCTGGGAACCTTCAGAAGAATCAGGGAAACATCCTCAAGTGAAATGTGCGTAAGATTGAATTGTTTTCAAAGCCTTGGGTAGTCAGAAGAAATCATGGCCTTGACAGTTCGGTATCTCTGGGTGGGGAAACGGAGAACCCAGTAGAGAGATCCTAAATGATGTAGGTGACAACAGTCTCTGTGCATGTCTTCACTGCAAGTGTCCAGCACAACCTCACCCACCACAGTCTCTTGGTGGGCCCCCTTTAGTGGCATTCCCTGCTCTTGTTTTCACATCTATTAAGGCTCTTAGTTCTGGGAGGGAGAAATAACGTGTATTGGAACAGACTTTATAGTTCACAGACACTGGGTTACAGACGTCTATACGCCAGTGACAACTAGCGAGGAAAGAAGTGACTGAGCTATCACTGAAAACCTGTTTGCAAAGATATTTGAACATTCTTTCTACATTGAAGGCCCTGCCTGCCTTTTGCCACATTTTTAAAAAGTTTCTTTATAGAGGTTTGAAACATGACCATTACAAGCAATGATTCTGAAATGCAGTTCCACGACATCCCTTAGGCAGACGAGGCACCGTCAGGGGATCAATGCAGACTTGATAAATTCGTACTGGCTTCTTCAGATGCTGAATCAATATCATGTCAGATTTCAGTGGGAAAAAGTACATGGAGAATAATGGACAAAAAAAAAAAAAAGTGAACAGATGACCCATTTCAGCCAGGTGAGGGATGCAGGAGGGCAGAATCAGCAGTCATAGAGTCACAGGTTTCTACGCGTGGATATATGCTCCTGTCCCACCTGTCCCCCACCTGTGCCATGGATGTCCAAAAATGAAGCCATAAATGTACTAAAATGCACCATCTTCTCTTTCTACTCTTCCTCAACGCCCCACCCAGGACCACATTTCTAAGCACATTAGTGTCCCCCAACCACCATTTAACCAAGACTAAAAATTCTAGGCCAGCCTTCCTGTTGGATGTTCAAAGCATGCGTGACGTCTCCAAATACATAGCGGCAATGAAAAGATGATCGTCTCCCTCATAAGGAAAGATATTCAAATTAAACAATGAGATCCGTATTTCACATATTGGATTGCCAGAGATTTATAAACAATAATGAAGAAAAACAATAATATCCAATACAGGTTGTGCATTCCTCATCTGAAAATCCCAAATCTGAAATTTTCCAATATCTGAAACTTTTTTGGAGTCAACATGCCCCCACAAGTGGAAAATTTCACACCTGACCTCATGTGATGGGTTGCAAAACATACTAAAAATAGTGTATAAAATTTCCTTCAGGCTATGTATATAAAGTATATATGAAACATAAATGAATTTTGTGGTTAGGCTTGGGTCCCATCCCCAAGATATCTCATTATATATATGTAAATATTCCAAAACCCTGAAAAATCCAAAATTTGAATTCTGGACTCAAGCATTTTCAATAAGGAATACTCAACCTCAACAGGTGAAAGTATGTGTGTGGGGAAAATGAACTCATACATTTACTGCCAGGGGGAATGTAAATTAGTGCAATGTGATAATACTTATTATCCATGTGGACACTCTTTGACCAACATTAATCCCACTTGTAGGAATTTATCCTACAGACCTGCTCACTGAAGTGGGAAAAGATATTTGTAGAAGGATGTTTTTGCAGCACTGGTAGCAATAGTGACAATTATGTCAATGGGGGAATGGTAAATAAATTATGATACATCTACAACGTGTAATATTAGGCAGTTCTTAAAAAGGACATAGTATATCTAAATCTGTGGTGTGGAATGCTTTTTTTTGGCATACATGACATACGACCTTATTTATATAACAATAGTACAAGTGCACACACGTTCGCATATGCATACAAGTTTTGAAGACTATACGCTGAATGATGGCCATCTCTGAGTAGTGGGACTGAAAGGCAGGGTGAGAATGGGGACGTTCAGCTTTTTTTTTTTTTAGAGACAGGGTCTTGCTCTGTCACCCAGGCTGGAGTGCAGTGGCATCATCATAGCTCACTGTAAACTTGAATTCCCCGGCTCAAGTGATCCTCCCACCTCAGCCTCCCAAAGTGCTAGGATTACAGATGTGAGCCACCACTCCCAGCCTTGCTACTATAATTTTAAAAATTAAAATGAATGATGGCATATTCTGTGACAGATGCCCCGAGCCTGCTGATTAAAGCTAATGATAAGAGAACAGGCCTCAACTATAATAATGAGTCTGTCAAGAATGAAAACGGAGGGTAAGTGTTCACACAGAAACCCTAGGCACGGTGGCTGTTCACTGCCACAGGAATATTTGATTTGAAGACGTACACATCCATGCCGCAAGTGAATTCTCATAATAACCACTAAACTTCTCAGAGGGTCTAGCTGTGTGCCTAGAACTACTCTGCTAACGTGTGTGTGTCTGTGGGCATGTGTGTATGTGTGTGCGTCAGTGCATTTTTCTTTCTTAAACATTAAAGTCACATGCTCATTGTGAAAAACAAATTTCACAAAATAGAAATCTGAAGTCCATCATAATTCTGCTTTCCAGAGATAACCACTATGGCCATCTTTATGCTACTATAGCATTTCTTCATGCATGTCCAAAAATCTATAGATTTTTAAAAATGGGATAGTCGTTTTACAACTTGTTTTTTTTCCACTAAGTAGTGCCGTAGATATCTTTCCATATCAGTAGGTCTAAGTATACTTCATTCTTTTCAATAGCTGCATAGTATTCCATTCTATTAATATATCATAATTTAAAATAAATCAATCCCCTATTAGATATTTAAACTGTTTCAAAATTTTTAGTTTCATAAGTGAGGCTGTGATCAACCATCCACGTTTATGAATCTTTGTATGTATGAGTCCTTACACAGGTAAACTCCTAGGAGTAGAATATAGCTCAATTGAAGGTGACATAAATTCTTTTAAATTCGCATTACAACCCTATGTGATAGGTATTATTTCCCCCTCCTTTCACAGAAGAGGCAACCAAGGCTCAGATGGGTTAACAACTTTGCTAGTAAGTGAAGCTGAACTAAACTTCAAACCCAGGTCCAGCTGAGTGCAAAATACACTTTTTCCACCACGAGACACGGATTCATATGCAGGAGGGAGACAGAAGGATTCAACAGAACTGGGGCGCAGGACCAAGCAAAGGGCCCTCAAGCCGGGGGGACCTCCAGATGTCCCATGTGGGGAGGACCTGGGATTGGAGCGTGGAGGACACCTGTGTGGCCACAGCCCAGAGACTTCACAGCGCTGTGCTACGCTCTGGTGTGGCTCCAAGTCAGGGCTTCCCAAGGTTGTTCATCTATAACACAACCATAAAGCTTCCTCCACATCAGTGTTTTTCCAACTTTTGATTACATAACTGAGCAAGACCAACATTTCGCCTTGTGACCCAGAATGCATACACCTGTATACAAGTGAAACAAACTGTCATAAGACAACACTTCTATTTACATGCAGTGCATTATAAAATTCTCTCATACATAAAAAAATAATAATAAATTCCTAATTTGAAAACTGCACTAAAATCTGGTAAAGACTGTCTTTGTCTCCCCAGGTAGGTGGGCATGTAAAAAGACTAAGGTTCAAATTCCTCATTCCGGTGTTCAAGTTCCTCCACGAGCTGGTTTCCTTCCCCCGCTCACCTCGGCCACTTCACATGTCTTCGGTCCAGTGACACCTCACAGCCTGGCCAGGCTCAATCTCGCCTCCCACGTTAGCTTGCCACGGCTCCCCTTTTGGGGGAAAGCTCTGTTCTGACAAAAATGTGCGCTAGCACAATACAGTGCCCTTCACTCCAAGTTTGACCTGTACAGCTTCACCATTAAAATGGTCATTTTTTTTTCACAAATATTTAAGGAGGGGCTCATCTATTTTCCAAGGGCCTCCCTTAAATTTTAAAATGTTCTTGTCATTCTTTTTCAAACCCATCTATCATGTTATCCTTCTAGAAGATTTGCATTTTCCCTCTGCTATCCATTTGCTCTGCTCTAATGTTTACAACACTGTTTTCTGTGACTTACTTATGTGAAGATGAGAGGGATGTTTGAATGAGGACTGATTTCATAAGTCAGTATTAGATTACTTGTCAATCTTTTCTGCAGCGGCTCTAATAATGAATACTGGGGTAATGAGAGTCCTCTGCACGACTTCCTCCATTTGGCCTTTCCCTTTCTGCCCCACCACAAAATACCAGCCCCTGTCTCGACGCCATCCGGCGTATGCCACGGAGTTCACCTGAGGCTCTGCTTTGCCAGCACGGGGAGAAAATACGGGGAACTTCAGTATTCACTTGGTTCATTCAAAAGTTTCGTTAAGTGTCAACATTTGGAAAAGACAAAAATGCAGTCATGAGAATGACAGAGAACTTCTAAAATCCAATATTTTGGGAAAAGACTGCGTAAAGTGAACATCTTTTCCTCCATGCTTATCTTAATCATTTGGGATTTTGGGAAACAGTTTCCAGGATTAATTGCTTCGGTAGGAAAACTGCAAAGATGCTCTCACCTAGGTACCTTGCTTATTACATCTTATCATTCCGCTTATTTGAGTATGCACTTTTAAAAACTATTTTCCCCTCACAACTATGGCAGATATATATTAATACTTACAGGCAAAAGCTAAGCAACACACTCAAATGATCTACACCCATTTTTGTGATTATTTCTGATAACATAATTCAGGAAGCAGAAGCATGTTTTAAATTTGATTTTCTTACCTTGTGCTCTACAGAACTGGACAAAACACTAAAGTGCACTTAAAGCTTCCTCCAGAAGGAATGGAAAATGTTTTTTCTCCAATTAGACAGAAGTTACTGCGATAAATAATTCTCATTGTGCTACAGATGGACCAATTATTTTTCTTCTCATAATTGGTGTTTAAAAATTATCAAAGTAATATATGTGTATAGTCTATATAGTATAATATTGACTTCTTACCATAGGATATTAGGATTTTGACTTTCTTCCCAACTTCTTCCTCACATTACAATGCACTTTTCCTTTCCCCCTAATTTCTCAATGGGTATTTTAAAAAATTAAATCAATATTCAATATTTATATTATTCAATGACTGTGTAAATATTGTTCACTGTAGTATACTCTCATGGCATTTCCTTTCTTAGACATCTTTTTGTTTTCCTGTAGTTAGTAATTATCTTTTTTGTTTTCATTTGCTAAGATTTCTAGGTACTTATCACTATCACTGTAGTGTCCAAGAGAACTTTAAAACTCCTCTCACACAGCTCGGCTCCCTATTACATTCCCCGGCAGTGTTTCCTGCTCTGTAGCGCGTGGCTTCATGGCCAAGCCTGTGCAAGGCTGGGGTTCTGGGGCTGCTTTTTATAATATCATCATTTTGGATATTCTTTCCACTCTTTTCTGTTTCCTGGGTCCTCTATCTTCCCTGTTCTCTTATTTTTGTGAAATATGTCTTCTAGAAACTTCCTGAGAAAGGGTGCACAGTTGGTAAAATTTTTGAGACTATGCTTTATGAAATGTTTTTATTTTACCCTCTCACTTGATTGAGAGGTTGGGCATAATCTCCCCTCGGGATGTTAGAGGGCATTTCTCCATTGTTGTTTAGTTACCAACATTCCCTTTAATTCTCAAGTTATTCTATCTTGATCCTTTTATCTCCCTGCCCCTTTTCCCCGGCCACACCCAAAGCTTTTAGAATCTCCTCTTTACCTCCGGTTTTCAATTTCACTATGTAAAGTTTTCATTGAAGAATAACACACTTACAGAAGAGAGCACAAATCATAAATACCAACTTGATGGATTTTTACAAAATGCACAAACATTTTGCATAATGAATACCCAGATTAAGAAACAGAATACTACCAAGAGCCTATTTCTAGCCACTACCTGCCCCTAGTGGGAACCACTATTGTAATTCCTAATATCACAGATCAGTTAGCCTGTTTTTGAATTTTTATTCACATTAAATCACAAAAAAATCTGTACTCCTAAAAAAAATGTACTCTTTTGCTCCTGGTCTCTTTCATTCATCATTGCTTTTGTCAGCTTCACCCATGTCCTTGCGTGTAGTAGCGATTCATTCATTTTTATTCCATTATATGAATATACTACAATTTATCCAATTTTAATGCTGATGAACTTTTGACTGTTTCCAGTTTGGGGCTAATACAAAGATAGGGCTGTCACTAACTATTTTTGTACATGCCGTTTGCTGAACAGATGTATGCAGTTCTGTTGGACAGTGTGAGACTTTTTTTCATTTTTTGGCTGGGGACTCTGAACCTTTTAAATCTGAATGTTTACTTTCTTGAGTTTGGTGAAAATTTCTGGAATTTACTTCTTTGATGATGATTCCTCCCTCCATCCTATTTTTAAATTTTACTTTTGACCCATCGCATGTCCCTTCATCATCTACAGTGCAGTTACACCCAACCATGCCAAGACCAGACAGTCTCCTGCCTAGCAGCTGGGATCACAGTGAGACCCTGAAGACACACGAAGGCGAATGCTGAACATCAGAGTTCCAGCGGGAGGTCACACGTCTTCTGCTCAAACACACGCCGATGCTCTTCATTTCAGTTTGTTAAAGAAAGTGTTTTGCAGGAAGTTGTTTGAAATAATTTCATCCCAGACACCAGGTTTCTTCGATGATACACAGCTCCATGAAATTGGTTCCCATCCAATTGATAGGAATAAAAAGTAATTTTAATTTTTGTCTTTTTTTTTTTGGTGCATAGAGAAGTGAAACTATCATTTATTAATAGATTCCTTTAGAAATAAATGAGGAAAAGGAGAGGAAAGAAAAGATCTGGGATTTGCAGGATGCTGATTTCTACCTATGTTTCTGAGAGTGTGACTTCAAAAGAGTTCAAGCGCACTTACACCGCTATAATAATTAGTACTAGCAATGTTTCTTTTAGATGTTAAAAAGGAAAATGCTCAATGGACATAAAAATAGTCAAAAGGTTCTTTACTGCAGATCTATTTCTTTTGTGCACAAAAGACACAAAGTGAACATATAATTGGGATGGCAACTCCGTCAGACAATCCAATTCACACAGTGACTTGTCCCCCATACAGGTGAGGGGAACAGGTATTAGGTTTTATTAGTCATCTTATATCAGTAAGCAGATGTGTTAATGGCAGCTTATTGGAGGTCCATGCATTCTCTGAACACGTGTAGAATAGGATGGCTGTCGTTCGCTGATGTCCCACATCTGAACACATTCAGCTACCATGGAAACTACAAAGGAAGGAAAAATATATTTATTCTAAAATTCATTTACTGGGATTTTTAAGCACCCTTTCTCCTACAGAGTCCCAGAGTGTGGGCATGTGTTAGGGACTGCTGTGTTTTCCAGCACGAGCCCCCATCCTCCGAGGGTCCTGGGAAGGATAGTGGATGGTCCTAGAGCCCTCATGAAGGGAGGGGTGGGTCCACTGGGTGGAACACGTGTGGCCCCTAACCTGGGAGTGGCGGCAGGGCACTATGGGGTGGGGGTGGCAGGGCAACGTTCACCGCAGCCGAGGACCACGTGGGGGCAGGCTGAAATCGTTGGCAGATGCACCATCTGCCGCTGCGGGAGGAGAAAGCGCTCCTGTCGGTGCTGGAATAGGCTCTAGCTGGGTCCCAGGACCTGCGGTTCTGTCCTCCTCTTTTTCTTTTCCTCTGGCTGCTTGGGCTCTTCCCCATTTCACGTCCAGTCTGTGGCCACTGACGATCAACTTATTAGAGGACTTCTCGGCAGCCACTTCCACAGCCTGCCCTGGTAAACTGGATAAAGCACACTGCCGTCCTGCACAGCAGTGATCGTTAAGATCTCTCCGAACTGGTAGCAACGATTTCTCAGATCTGTCTCAGGAATGGTATCCCCCGGACCACCAGCATCTAGTGTGGCTATGGTCTTGTCCCCTGGTGGGTCCAGGTGAGGCATGGCTGAAGCCGGCTTAAGAAGCTTACCTGCTGCAGGGTCACTGATTCCGTAGCACTGGTCTTAGCATTCTGTTAGCAAGGGTCACCTGGATCTGCAGGCTTCTTGTGTCTGCATAGACGCTCCTCTTTTCTCTGACATTCTCCTTTCACCCAGAAGGTGCCAATGTGGGGCCAGTTCCTTCTGTTGTCGGGTGTGCTCTGGGCCAGTTTGAGCAGCATGTCACTGGTGGTTGTGGCTTTTCCCAGCATGCCAACTGGCCATGTTTCATCAGAGTTAGAAATCTCTCTCTCCGTATTCTGTATGTAGTACTCTCTGCCAACATCTGACGTTGGCACGCCATCTTTAAAAGACAATCCTGTGTCACGAACCTGGATGGGCGGGCCACACTCTAGGTCTAAGAGGGGGGTGTAACAGACAGTCTTCAATTTTCTGCAGGTTTGGCACATTTCAGTCTTCTTGAAACGCATGCAGACCCTAGGGCACCAGCAAAACACTGTGAAAGGCCTGGCACAGATTTTGCATTCCTTCCTGTACTTTTCTTTCTCTCTCTCTTTATTTTGGTGTGTGATTCTTTCATATCTTAACATGCAGACATAAATGGATCAAAAAGTACGTTCACCTAGAAAAATGGACTCCAACCAAAAAATGTAAAACAGGTTTCATTGAGCTTATATTTCCTGATGTGTTACTCCTAACCCTAAGGGTTAGTAATGTATTATCCACTCACAGCCCCATGTTTCTGACACAAGCTAAGGGGCTGGAAAAAAAAAACGCAGAGCTGGGCATGGCGGCACATGCCTGTAGTCCCAGCTTCTCAGGAGGCTGTGGTTGGAGGATCACCTGAACCCAGGAGTTCGAATCTAGCATGGGCAACACGGTGACACCCTGTCTCTTGAAAAAAAATTGAAAAAATCTCATGTAAATATGAGAAGCCATAGCATCGATGAAACCTAAGATTTCTCAGAAATAAATGGGAAGCCTCTAATCCTACCTGGAGAGTGCTTTTCTGGGGATTTCTCAGCATGGGTCTAAATCTCACAAAGCACCTTCAAAAACTGGGCTACCCAGTATCACAAGTATGGCAGTCGGTCCAACAGGCTGGAAGTAACGGCCATTTCCATGTAAATAATGGTAGAAGCTAATCAAGGACCGGATGCCGGGACTGCCCCTGTATCCCACAGTTGGAAGAGTAGTTGAACCCTACGTCATTCTCTGCTTCTTGGCAGATGGTGGCGCAGATACATGTGGTACCCCTGCTGCCTTCTGTGTAAAGAACTTTGTATTCTGGGCACTCTCTTGGCCCCATGCTGAGTGGAAGGAGGTGGTGACTTAATCCACAGAGTGGACTTATTTGGTACAACCAGAGCGTCCAAAGTTCGCGACCCGCATGACTTTGGGAAGAATGGTTTTGTTGAAGTGATCCTCCAGGGTAGGCGCACTGAGATCTCTCTGTATTCATCCTCATCCATAAAGAAGGCGCCCCAGGGATGACACTTCTGTAAGAACTTATATTTGTCCTTAAGAGCTTTGTTGGTAATGACTTCACCGTTTGCCTGAAGTTCAGCTCGCTTCTCTTGCTGCTTTCTCCTTCTCAAGCACTCATCCATCGTCTCTGTCCCTCTTGATTCTAAAAAGCTCTCCAACTTTCCATGCCTCGCATTCGTCCTTGTCACTCCCGTCAGCAGTATCGAGGGCACCGGGACCGCTTGTTCTCCTCCAGCTCGTCCTCGGTCTCCTGCGATCTCGAGCGTGCACTGGCGCCTCTCCCCAGCTGGGAGGTTTGCTTCCTGCTCCGGTGCCTTCTGTTCAATGCTTCAGCCCCACGTTCTGGAACCATCCCTCGGCCCTTCTTCCAAGCGCAGCCCGGCTTGCTCATGGCGGGGCTCCGGCCCACCTTCTGTGCGCTCAGACTCTGACTGTGAGTGTCCCCAGGACATCCTCGTCCTCCGCCCCATGACTTCCCTCTTCATTTTCTCTCTCCTGTCTCCGTGACACACCCGCCACCGCACTGCTCCATCTTCTCACCCTCCATTTCTCCCTCCTCTTCCTCACTGCTCTCTCCTCAGTCCATGCCCCAAACGTCTCCTACTTCCACGCTGCTTTCTCCCGTCTCGTCAGCCTCCAGGCTGTTCTGACGTCCAGCCAATCTCCTGTCCCCATCATCACTGATCCCGTCCTGTAAACGCTGCAGCCGGGCTGGCCACACGCCTGCTCCTCCCTCCTGATCCTCAGCTCTGCCTCTTGTTCTTCGGCTTTTAAAATGAACATAAATTCCTCGTGCTCATCTGAGGACTCCACAGGGGCACAGTCTGGTCTCTTTCCGTACACATAACATTTGACCTTCACTTTCTCCGTGGACATCTCCCCTTTTTCATAGCAGAGCGGGATGGCCCAGCATAGACTGAATGGGCGGCTGCTCATGAGTGTGTCTGGGAGCAATATGCTGACGGCGGCAGCGGCAGCGATTCCCCAAACCGACCGATTCCAAACAGTGAGCACCGTTTGTTGTGAACACCTGTCAGCGGACACGAAAACTCCTTGCCACCTGGGTCCACGGACCCCTGCTGCACGCGCTTTTCTTTAGGCATCCAGATACGTGGGTTTTCCCAAGGCACAGAAGTGAAGTCCACAGGCTCCCAGTTCTGCCTGTTCCAGGTGTGGAGCCCAGAGAGGTCGCCACGTTGAGAGCACCCGGAGGCCACAGTTGCTTCCAGGGTGTGAGGCGGGACTCTCCCAGTCCTGGTGTCTTCTCTGCAAAGGAGGAGAACTTCCATCTCAGCCATCCGATCAAATCAGACTCATCTAGGAAGTGCCCCTGGTGAATAATTTAAAGATTTGGGACTGACTGCATCAGCCAAGTCCCTGCAGGGTGGCTCCTAAGCTAGCTTGGATGGGGTACCAGGGAGAGGGTGTGCCTAACTTCAACTAGAGCAGGGATTCTCAAGGACTCTAGGCCCCATAGACCCAACTACAAAATTAATCTGTCAAGTCTCTATAAATGCACACTCAATTTCTGAATTTTTTTCCTACCTCACTGAGAGTTTCCAGTTAAACAGAAGTGCCAAAACCCCAGCCTCTCTATAACTCACTGTGGAATTAGCAGATATTTCTTCATTCTGGAATCAAAATAGTTTAGGCATGAGGGTCTTTCCCATGGACAACAGCAATGGCAACCTTGAAAGCAACCCTGCTTGCATCGTCCTTGGTATTCAGACCAAACCTGCCTGCAGACGTTTACTAGTTGGAGATTGTCTTGGGGAAATGGGCCTCTGAACCTGGGGTGGTGACATTCAACTCCCAGCCAGAGGTGCCTGCACCCACGCCTGCAGGTGACTGACATGTGGGTGTATTCCCTGTCCCAGTAGGTCCTGGCTGTGTCCCTCTGCCTGGGATTGAACACAGCAAGTTAGAGGTTGTGAGCCAGCTCCCCCACTGAGTGTTCATGTCTGCTCCAGACGTGACACAACGGAAGCCCTCTAGTGACCCGTTGGCCTTCATCCCTGCTTCCTGGCGAGCTCCTAAAACCCTAGTAATCTCCAGAGGGATCAATAAGGGTGTCTTTTGTATACTAATGAAATAAATAGTGGCTGAGGACCCTTAGATAGCTTCAGGTTGAAAACTGGTCGTCAGAAAGACCAAGGCATGATTGGAGGTCTGGAACTACAGACCCACTCCCCCAACCTTCAAGTAGGGGAAGTGGGGATGAAGGTTGAGTTAATCACTAATGGCCACCGATTTAATCAACCATGCCTACATAATGAGGCTTCCATAAAACCCCAAAGGACTGGGTTAGGAGAGCCTCTGGATAGCTGAAAAAGTGGGGGTTCCTGGAGGGTGGTGCCCTGGAAAGGGCATGGAAGCTCTGCACCCCTCCCCCATATCTCGCCCTATGCACCTTTTCCATCTGGCTATTCCTCTGTATCCTTTATAATAAATGGGTCAGTGTAAGTCAAGTGTTTCCCTGAGTTCTGCAGGCTGCTCTAGCAAATTAATTGAACCTGAGGAGGTTGTGGGAACACTTGATTTGTAGCCAGTGGGTCAGAATAGAACACCACTTAATGATTCTCCTCCGTTTTTACTCCCGAGTTTTTTCTGCAGCCACCAGGCCAAATCCAGGGCAGGCAGAGAACTGGCACTTCCTGTGCTTTGTCGGAATTCAGGTGAGTCAGGAGGTGCCTGAATGGAGAAATGTGTTTGTTTCTCTGCACTTCTGGCCCCTAGTCTTTAAAATAGCCTCCCAATCTTGTTTCAGCTTACAATATCTTCTCTTTTAAAAAATTAAAAAAAATTTTTTTCTTATTATGTTCCCTCTCCCGTCTTGGTTTCAGTTCTTCTGTTTGCATTGATTTGCATTTCAGCTAGGCAGCTTTCCTCCAATGTAGGACGATCCTTGGCTACCTAGTCATACTGAAGAGCAAGGTATTTAAAGTGCTGCCTGATGGGAGGCCAAAGTGGGGGGATCGCTTGAGCCCAGGAGTTCGAGGCCAGCCTGGGCAACACAGCAAGATCCCATCTCCAAACAAAACAAAAACAACAAAATACTGCTGAGAGCGCTGTGTGTGAGGTGTTCTGGAGGTGTACTGTCAGGGTGACGAGGCAGAGTGCCAGCCACTCTATTGGAATAACCAAATGTCTGCATTTATACATCTTTTCTCCTTGGCAGGCAAGTTTCCTCAGAAAGGAACCCTCCAATCTGGGCCCCATAGAGAAGAGGTTAAGAGATCTCACCATTCACTTGAAGAATTCCACTCACTTTCCCTGTTTTTCCACAAGAGAATCCATCCCTGCTCTCAGCGGTGCCTGGGATCCCTGAGTCCAGAGCAGCATTGCCCACTATCTCCAGCCACTAGTCATGTGTGGCTATTTGAATTAAAATTAAATTTACAATTTAGTTCCTTGGTCACACTGGCCACATTTTAAGTGGCTGTTGAGCCACTCGCCGAGGGACAATGCAGATATAAAACATTCCCAGCATCACAGAAAGCTCTAGTGCTGGAGACCGAACCTCAGGTTTTATACTTGGGGAGAAGTACTTTCCTAACTACACTGTTGGAGAGGGAATCTGGAAGATTGATTATTCTTTATGCAATCTTTTCATTAATTCTTTAATTTTTGATCCTGCCCAGCTTCAGAGGTACCTGAGGGTCCCCCTTGTTGAAACTTGACTCTTAACCACCCCCCACTCTAACACACACAGGTGCAGGCAGTAGGTCTCAGCTCTCTGCTGTTAATGACCCCTTGTCCCTCTGTCTTCCACCTTCCCTATCCCACTTCTTCACTATCGCTCTGCTGGGTTTTAGGCAGGGAGCAGAGACAGTATGTGTGCTCGATCTGCCATGTTGAACCCGAAGTCCTCCTGAGAATGTTCTTCACATAACTGGCGACAAAGGGAATGAGTAAAAAGTGGTCTGTTGTTTAGATTTGTCAAGCTTTGTCCAAGGTTTGCTCCCAAATGTTATAGTTTTCACAACATTTTTTCATCTCTGATTTTTTCATATTCCATTGTTTTATTTTTTTTCCAAGGATTATTTGAGAGCTTTCTACAGGCAAGGCACTGTTCTAGTTGTAAGTTTTCTTACTTTACCCTCCCATTTCATGAAAAATCTTGTTGCTAAATGGTTCAGTGAAAGTTTAATAATTACGTATGGTAGCAAAACCTCATGAAGGCAAGGTTATTTTCATTTTTCTTTTTTCACTATTATTATTATTATTATTTTTGGAGATAGGGTCTCACCCTGTTGCCCAGGCTGGAGTGCAGTGGTGTCATTACAGCTCACTGCAACCTCCAACTCCTGGGCTCAAGCCATCCTCCTGCCTCAGCCTCCCGAGTATCTGGGGCTACAGGCACGTGCCACCACCCCGACTAATTTTTAATTTTTTGTAGAGACAATGTCATACTATCTCGGTTAGCTTGGTCTCTGGCTTCAAGCAATCCTCCCCCTCAGGCTCCTAAAGCGCTGGGATTACAGGTTTGAGCCACCACCTCTGGCTAGGCAAGGTTAGTTTCAATTGACTAACTATTAGTGTCCTTTACCCACAGCCTGAAGAAGAGTCACCCAGCTGAGCTCATCCTATATAAAAGCTAAACCTGGGTCAACCTTAAGACTGGTGAGTATGAGGATAGATATATGTGGATATAAAGTACTGAGTTTGGAGTGGTTTGCTACATAGCATTATGTTGCAATAGCTGTCTAACACCATGGGAAAAGGGTCTTTACAAACAGGACTGTAGAATTTTTTTTTTTTTTTTTAAATATAAAGGTATGGGTTAGTCACCTATGTTTAGGAGGAAAAAAAATTCTCTACAATAGAAAGCTCTGTCTCATCATTTTTTGCATTCTATCTAATAGTGTTGTTCTCACATCATCTGCAATAGCAACACCATTGTGTTTTAGGATTTTAAGGGGTCATAAGCACAGGCTGTAGGACACTCTCTAACATCACTACTATTTTTTCCTTTCATTTGAGAAGGATATTTCATTAATAAGCAGTGATTATTTATTTATTTATTTATTTATTTTTGGAGACAGAGTCTCACTTTGTTGCCCAGGCTAGAGTGAGTACCATGGCATCAGCCTAGCTCATAGCAACCTCAAACTCCTGGGCTCAAGTGATCCTCCTGCCTCAGCCTCCCGAGTAGCTGGGACTACAGGCATGCGCCCCACCATGCCCAGCTAATTTTTTCTATCTATTTTTAGTTGGCCAATTAATTTATTTCTATTTTAGTAGAGACGGGGTCTTGCTCTTGCTCAGGCTGGTTTCGAACTCCTGACCTTGAGCGATCCGCCTGCTTCGGCCTCCCAGAGTGCTAGGATTACAGGCATGAGCCACTTCGCCTGGCCTATAAGCAGTGATTATTACACAAGTTACATCAAGATCTGTGTGCCTCTTTCCCAAAAGATAAATTACAAGCATTGTTACAAAATCAGAGAGTATGTATTATTTGCAAAATTCTTATGAGAGGAGTCCTTCTTTGACCAGAATTATGCTTGCTTGCCTCTCAGTGTTTCCACTGAGTTATGATAAGATGTTACTCAGGACCAAAGGTTTCTGCCCTGGGTGGTGTATAAAAAAGTTATTAATAGACCATCTCTCCATGGAAGCACGAACCTACAGAACTTTGCTGTGATTGTGGACTCCTAGGACCAAATGAACCACACTCTCTTGGAAGTTCTGACCTTGTCTCTATTAACATTGTCCTGGACAGTGAATAAAGGGACAAGGCGAGCTCCTTTTGGCTGCTTTATCTCTTGGTGTACTGAAATTTTAGCTTCACTGGAATTGAAAGAATCAGAGAAAGGTCTGACCAGATTGGGGCAGCATCCCAGTATTTCGCAGATCCTAAACCGACACATTAGTAATAAACACTAATTCTTAAAGCATATGAGCTTAGAATATTTTACAAATTAATATTCATATACATTAGAAAGACTCAGGAATATGTCTGTGCACTATTTTTTTTCTAAAAAAACCCATGTTTTCTTTAAAAACACTACATTGAAACTCTTTATAAAGAAAAGGGTTAATATTAGTGCTGTTATGATTATCAGGGCCTGTATTATCCCTTTAAGAAGCCATGTGTGTTCATTTGTCCATTCGTTCACTCCTATATGTAAAAACTGCGGAGCACTGACCTCGTGCTAGGCACCAAGCTGAATGCTAGGAACACAGAGGTGGGCAGCTTTCAGGGGGATTACCTGAAGTGGAGGGGGAAGCAGACAATTGGGAGCTATTACCATTGGCATGGTCAGTGGCAACGGCTGAGTGGGATGACAGCGCATGGTCTCCCTAACATGGTGGAGGGAGGGTGCCAAGGAAGGCTTTTAGACATAGAATTTAAATCGAGTCCTGATGTCTTTCAGTTCCTTGATGTACGCATTCTCTCTCTGTGACTACCACTGGCTTCCCAGCTCACCATCCACCAGAGGAACTGCTCCTGTGCTGAGGGACCCTCTGATGTCACACACAGGCCACCTCTCTTTTGCCTGAGTGTCTGCATACCCAGGTAAGCCTGGCTTCTGTACTGTATTTGTTCCGTCCTTCCTGCTCCTGAGCCTAAGAAATACTTCTGAAAGGAGATTTTCACATTTGAAAATGCATGTTGTGTGAAATATAAGTGCTTCCTTCCTACTTTGCAAGCTCTTTAAATTCACTTTTCATGTAGTAAACTTACTAAGAAGTAGAAATACTTGTACTTTCTAAACTGAGACAATTAACTAGCTAGTGGAAGACAAAACGGATTCTAGATACATCTGATAGGTTTCAAAAAGTGAAGGTACTTTATTTAAGTGGCCCTAGCCTGGCATGTGTTCGTTTTAGAATGCCAGGTAAACCAGTCCAACGGGTGTTAGGAGGCAGATGTTCCACAAAATGTTTAGCCCTCGGGAAGAAAACATACCCACATATAGAGCATGTTTCCCCTGAGTATCAGCAACTGAAGGAAGTATTTTACCATCTACTACCATGATTTCTAAACACAATTTAAAAACTTTTACTGAATACCTCCTACACTGTAGACAGGACTGGATATGGTGATAAAAGATAAATAAACCCTTGATGTATAAACCAATGCTCTTAATTTATTAGTTCAAGGCTAATGAAGTTCTATAACTAATCTTATCCCCCCATAAGTCTTCCTTTTCTTTTGGGTTTAAGAGACCCATCACACCGAACTGAACCAGGAACGTACTGAGTGTAATTGGTGGCCAAGCCCTGTTGATTCTTCTGTCCTGTGGTTTCAAAGTTGTCTTCGCTTTATCTTTGGCACCATTTTCCTTTAGGCCGACAGAATTTGTCATCTTAACTACTGTAATAACATAGGAACTAATCTTTCTGCCATAGTTTTGGCCCTTTCCAATCCATCCTTGTTTAACTGCCGCTAATGTGATCACTCAAAACACAAAAGACGCATGAAATCCTTCAGTGCCACCCAAGCCTTCAGGACGCCGCCAATCACGCTTGCGCGGCACACTGCCTTGTCTCGCCTCACTGTTGTCGCTCCTCCACCAGCAGCTCTGTGTTCCAGCCATAGCTCGCCATGCCCTGTTTGAAAAGCCCCAAGCATCCTCATGCCTTGGTGTCCCCGTCACAAGCTCATCCCAGGCTGCGTCTCCTCAACCCCTGCCCATGGCCTTCAATTAATTTTCTCCCCCTACTTTTTTATCTCACACAAGTTTAAAAAGTTGTAAGATTAGTACAATAAACACCTATATGCCCTTCGCTTGTATGCACCGGTTGTTAATATTTGCCATATTGTGCTTACTCGCTCCTCCCCGCCACACACACGTATGTACCTTGCTGGTCACGTGAGAGTAAGTTGCAGACGTTATACTTTACTCTTATGTTCTTCAGCACATACCTCCTAAAAACAGGACATTCTCTTACATAACCACAATACAATGATCACACTCAGGAAATTGAATACTAGAATTTAATTTGAAGATGCAGTTGATATTCACATTTCTCCCCAACTGGCTTTTTTTTTTAATTTTTATTTCATTATATTATGGGGGTAAAAATATTGTTAGGATTACATACCCAACTGGCTTTTATTTATCTCTGAAGACTAAACTCTAGGAAAATGACATGACCTTTTCACTCACACACACACACACACACACACGCACGCACAATGCATTGGTTGTCTCTCTTCTACAATTTTACTACCTTTTGTATACTTCTATTGAAGCACTTATACTATCACATTGTCTATTTTCTTTTCTGTGGTATCTGAAACTCAACTAGACTCATTTTAATTCCCAATTTGTAGGATTATATACTACCTGGCACTAGATGATGGCTGAATGGATAAATGAATGAATGAATGAACTGTGATATTCAAGATTCTCATTCTACTCTCATTATAATTGGCCAATGTGTGTCTCAGAACATTCTGGGCGGTACCTCACATGTTTTTAACTTCACCTCTTATTCCAAACACTGCCGTGGTGCCCAGTCCTGTGTAGGCTTCTACTAGCCTTGTGCACATGCACCATGATGGCATCTTGCTTTGGCCTGTGCCATGTAACTCGTTTCTGGCCTCAAGGCTACGTCGGTGCTGTGACATAGGATTGCCCTGGGAACCACGTGGCACTCAGGTACTTACAATCTGGAAATGTTGGGGGTGGGGAAGGGGGGTAGTGAAGGCCTTGTAAGGTCACCCTTGACCACTGAGGGGCAGGAGCTCACAGAAAAACACTTTCCTCATTTTGATCCCAGGGTGGCCAATTCTGAGGTGTATTTTATAAGGTTCCTCAGAAGTTCCCACAGGATTAAGTAGCAGATATTCGTAATGGCTACCAATTTGAGAAAGATCCTTGGACTGGCTTTCTCTCCCTCCCGGGGCCATTCTTCTGTCCCTCACAGTCTGTTCCTGGGTGTCACATTCTCAGATAAACTCCCTACATCCAAGTCTTTGGTACAGCCTTTGCTTTCGGGACAGCCCAGACTAAGGCAGTGTGGTAATGTAAAAAGACCATGGGCTTGGGAGCCAGATGGACCTGAATTTGAATCCAAGTTTGGTCATTCACTATCCATGACCTTGGGCAGGTAATTTAACGTCCCTCAGCTTCACTTTCTTCATTTTATAATGAGGATAATACTTACTTTGCAGGATTATGGTAATTAGAAATTCTCTTTCTAGGGGTATATATATATATTTACAATATAAACACACACACAAGATATATATAAATTCCTAGAGTAATGACTATAATAAACCATGTCGGGTCTGTCCAGCGTAGGAGTCATCTTCGCCCTTCCCATTTCTCTAAAAATTGACTGCCCCTCCCCTCAGATTCCTAGGGGTGGGTTCATGTGCTCCCATCTTTACTAGGTTTTGTGATCTGCCCCCTCTCACCATAGCTAATTGCACTATGAATAGATTCTTTCTCTCGAGAAGAATAGGCAGTTATCTCTCATATGGCTTTAGCTATAAAATGTATATCCAAGATCTGTGGAGGGGCCATACTTTGGCACAGGGATGAAGCAGCACAAAAATTTGGTCTCCAGAAAGCAACAAAATAGAAGCATAGG